>JAMPIV010004066.1:0-362353 GCA_024509875.1 Oreohelix idahoensis
ATCTGAGAGATTTAACATTGGTAGGTGGACAACGAGAAGCCTGTTAAGCTTCCAAACTCAGTGTAATAGGAAAATTCTTTACAGAGCGATACAACAGGAAGCAATCTGATCATCAGAAGAAGTTCCTCCCATCCGGACAAGTGTTTCGCCCCCGATTACTCCTTTAACACTCTAAGGGGGGCCGGGCCCACTTGGGTCATTCCATGACTACTAAGCGTCTCAGCTTCCTGTTGTCTTGTATCGAAAATGAACCCATTTCACTTATGGTAGCAACTTTTAAATCCACAACGCCAGCCGTGGAGGCAATTGTGAAAGTAACAAAGAGAAGACAAATTATTCCGTTCGTTCCGTCGCCCTTCACAACTAAGGACACACACAGAGACACTAGCGCGCAGCCGACGAGCCTTAGCCCCTGCGCGCCGCAAGCCACTGAAATTCTGTACCTGACACCCCTTATAGTATACATCGCCTGTGTACTTAGCAGAGGCATTTTTTTGTTCTTTCTATTTTGTCCAAAAGTTCGTGGAACAAAGCTAGTTGTGAGTGAAACGCAGGGAATCAACACCAACCGCCTAAATCGGACAAGTTGTGTGAAGAAGTGCCCTCATCGCCAAGCAGTGACGAAAATCACAGCTGCAGGACTCACCTAAAAGTTAAGTGCTTAATAAAAATGCACCAGCAAAAACGGACTTTTGATATATCCTCCCCTAAAACTCAGTGAAGAGAAAAATTGATTCCAATATAAAATCACCAGCATTTTATTTATTTTAAACTTTTAATACAAATTGATTATTAAATTTGTTACCTGTTGTTTTAAATCTAAACAATCATAGTCGATTCAGTTTACTTACATGTATGAAAGCAAACGTATGAGCTAGAATATTTAATATATATCTATACCTAGACATATATTTACTTCTAAACAGAGCTATACCATTGTAAGAGGAATTCGCTGAATTAACGCAGTTCTGGGCTTGAACGGGCTAAAAACCATTGCTTAAATCCTTCACAAAAGGCGACGGACAGATATAAGTTAACCATTGCTCATCGCTATGTTGCATGGTTCTTGACTTCTGAATTATCTTGTCATTGCACTTCTATCTACATCTCTGCCAAGAGTAATCTTGTGCGAAGGTAAACACCTTTGTCGACCCAGATACTCTTGAGTTTTGGCCACTGTTGGACCACTACTGCAAAGCAGGGTAGCAATTTAGATTTTCGGTCATTTTACAGCAGTGTTGTTGATTTTTCATCCCTTATTTTGTATATTATAGTATTTAGTATTATTTATTTAGTAATTTCCAGACCTCCAGGACGACCCAAAGTCTGCTGGGAGGACAACATTAGACAATCTTTGAAGGACCGAGGACTAGAATGGAACCAGGCTAGAAGGAAGACAGCCGATAGGATAGTCTGGCTCTCTCTCTTCCAAACCTCTACACCTCACGGTAGAAGGGGAACGACTAAGTAAGTAAGTAAGTAAGAGTCTTGTCGTCGTGGTTTTCGTCACTTCTTTCTGGTGATGAGTGCACTTCTCCACATAACATGTCCCATGAAGGCGGTCAGTGTTAATGATCTTCTCTCACACTAGCGGCGTAGAAACGTTAGTACTTCAAAACGTCTGATAGCTTGTAACCACGAACTTTTGGACAAAATAGAAAAGATAAATGCCTCTGCTAAGTACACCGAGTTGGAAGCTTAACAGACGCATCCTCTCGCTGTTCACCCACCAATGTTAATATCTCAGAAGAATTAAATTCTTGAGTACACAGCGTAGCTCAAAGAGGATAATTAAAAATCACCAGAACTCTTCTGGGTATTAAACTGGGAAAATGTGTCTGGACGGCGCGAATACTGATTTGTGCCTGAACTAACATTAACAAGTTACATACAAGGGGATTGACATAAGTCTTGGGCCTGACCATGAAGGACATGTCACAGAGAGCTGAAATTTTGTATAGTGTTTATTCTTTTTCAATATAGCCACCGTCTGAATTGACACACTTCTGCCATCTCTGCTTGACCTTGAAAAGACCTTTGGAGTAGAATACCCTATTTTTCAAACTAAACCAGTCATCACATGCCAGTATAACCTCTTCATCGCTGTCAAAATGATTTCCTTTTAGCTGTTTTTTAAGATTTGGGAATAGAAAAAAGTCTGATGGAGCCAAATATGGAGGGTGTTGAAGAATTTCAATATTCAAATCGTTGGCTGCTAGCTGCACAAGCCGTGCTTTGTGAGAGGGGGCGTTGTCTTGAAACTAAGGACAATTTTGAGTGCGCGTTATCCCTCGTTTCCTGGTCATAACCTTTCTTAGTTTTGTGAGAAGATCTGCATAGTACTGTCCATTAACTATGTTGCCAAGAGGCAGATAATCTTTCAAAAGGACACCTTTGCCGTCCCAAAAAACAGTCAGCATCACTTTTCCTGCAGATTTCTGCGCCCTCGGCTTGACAGGTGTTGGGGAGCCCGGGGTTTTCCATTGCATGCTGGCAATTTTGGATTCGGGGTCATAATGGTGTACCCAAGTCTCATCTACTGTCACCATGTTCTCCAAAATTTTTTTTGACTGACACTTTTTGAGCAACTGTTGACAGCAATTTACCCTCGTTTGCTTCTGTTCACCTGTCAGCAGTCGCGGAACCCAGCGTGCACACACTTTTTTCATGTTCAGTCTGTTCTGTAAAATTCTATAAACTGTTCTTTCATTTAGTTTTACTCTACTAGCTATCTCCACAATTGTCATTTTTCGATCCTGGTCAATGATTTTCTTCACTCTTGGTGCATTTTCATCGTTGCACTCTGAGGCTGGTCTACCAGATCTTGGCAGATCAGCAGCATTTGAGCGGCCGCACTTAAACTGTTGACACCAGTTTTTTACCGAAGTATATGAAGGACAAGAATCACGAAATACTGGTTCATCTCTCTGTGTATTTCTGTAGGTGTTTTTACCTGAAACATCAGAAATTTTATCACAGCTCTGGCCTCCTTCTTTTCCATTGTTTTGTCAAATCTTTGGAGCAGCAGATCCGGTCAATAGGGTACATTGCGCCGTGCACCGTAGCTGGAAAACCAATTGAAGAAACAAACGCGTACTTCACACATTCAGTGCAAATATGATGAACTTTAAATGTGCCAAGTTTCATCTTCCTCCTGTGACTCTTTTATGGTCAGGCCCAAGACTTATGTCAATCCCCTTGTATATCTCACAAAATGATATGATACACTTGAGGCACGTGTGATGTAATCATTACCCATCACTGCTCTAGTCGGTGTCTAGGTCACATCTGCTGTCAGTTTTCAGCACGACTAGCAAGAAACAATCACCAGGGCTTGCTGTAGTGGTTCATGAATGTACTATTTTCATATGTTGAGGTTGCCAGCATCAAATATATATGTATGTATATATATATATATATATATATATATATATATATATATATATATATATATATATAGATATATATATATATATATATATATATATGTATGTATATATATATATATATATATATATATATATATATATATATATATATATATATCCCCACTTAGCAAAAAACAGATCAAATTCACATTTGTAAAATAAATGTTACACTTACCCCAATTGGGTTATACAATCTCATCGCACAGTTTAAAATGAACGCAAGCAATTTAGGTTATATGCTTCGAATCGCGTGGCCTGAGAAATTCCTCCTGTGACGGGTGTTCTGTGAATCACTTAGTCTGGAAATATTTTGATTCCTCTTATGACGGGTGTTCTGCGAATCACTTGGTCTGGAAATATTCTCTTATGACGGGTGATCCAATTCCTTAGGTTTCCAGTCTTGATATTTAAAGTCCTGGTCCCTTAAGTTTACAGTATTTTTATTTAAATATGCGAGTTTACTTGTAAGTTCCAAAGTTGCCCAAATACTCGATCTGTCACTTATAATTATGGAATTCTAGGTCCGATCCTTCTTTCTCTTGCTTTAATGAGTTGCTAATTTGACGTTGCGATGCAGTCTGATCTGAGACTCCAGTTTCACTATATTATATCTCTCATTCTCAGTTCAAATCCCAGATTGTGCTTCCGCCGAATTTCCCATTGAGATTCATTGTCTATTCTTGCTTCTCAAATCAAACCAATGGTTAGCTCTTTAGCCCTGGGTTGATGTGTTTTAATTCAGTATATCCCCCACGTGTTTTATAATTTTAAATTAATATCCCAACGCGTGACCTCTTTCAATATGTCGTAATGCTGCCGACAACTCACATACAAATTTGTAAACTAATTCTCCCCAGATGCTACCTTCCGCCAATATCGTCTTCTCAGACAGATTAACCGTGATAATTACCTAGGGATGGTCTAAGCGGAAGCTATTTACGTAGTTATCACCTGTGTTTTCGCCCGTCCCTCAGACAGCTTAATTAGACAGACAATATGTCATACTTTATGTCGATCGGGCGAGACCGTCTTGGGTAAACAGTCACCGTCACTATCAAAAGGTGGTCAGACTGATTGAATTGATATGCGTATTACCGCTGGCCGGTCTAATTACCCTTTCAGGACGTAATCAAGTCTGCGTGCGGCTTCAGAGCACAAATAATGGAAAGGCAAAATATGCCAAATAATAAGCGATGAGTGAGAGAAAAATGAAGAAAAAAAGTGATACTGCCGGAGTGGATGAAAGAGTGAGAGAGGGGCCAAAAGTACATGTAAAAACTACAGACGTTTCGTCACAGCATGAGCACGGAACTATAGCTGGCCACGCTTTGTAACTTTGGCTGTCTTTCATACACATGATATTTGTTGTTAAGAATAAATGTCAAGATGACCATATTTTGTTGACCAGGTAAATCTAAGTTTATCTTAACGTCTGCTCTATCCAAAAGCCTGAAGTCGAGAGAAGCCCGGACTACTTAAATATTTGTGGGACTCTTGATATGACCATTCTGTTAGGTGTCAAGGACAACGCAAAGAGTCTAAATTTCGATCCCCACCTAAATATATATATATATATATATATATATATATATACGTATATTGTTACATAAACTCTTCATTACTGTATTTAACAAGAACAAAAGTTAATATATACTACTCGTCAAAAGTCAAGGGCCACTTAGAAAAACCTTAGTTGAAACCATAAAACAAATCTGATATAAACGTAACTGGTATCAGTCAAAACGACATTTATTGAATACCAAATTGACATGTCACGTGAAGAAATGGAAACACACATTCAAACGCAATGAAGCTGAGAAGTGTGTCACCCACCTTTTCAAAAGTCCCACAATAGATATTGGACAAACAGACATTTCAAAATCAGGTATGACCACCGTTTGCAGCAAGGCATTCAAGACAGCGTAGACGCATCGAGTCCGCAAGGGTCCGAAGAGTATCCTGAGGAATAGCTTGCCATTCCTGAAGCAGAAATGCAGTCAGCTGTGCAACATCCATTGGCAGGGGGTGATTTGTTGACAATCTTCGACCAAGGACATCCCAGAGGTGCTCAATCGGAGAAAGGTCAGGTGAATGAGCTGGCCACGCCATCCTGATGATCCCATGTTGCTGAATAAACTCATTCACCACACGAGCTCGATGGGGTCGAGCGTTATCATCTTGGAGGATGGCATTACCACCTATGGCCTCCAGAGCAGGCTGAACAATTGGTCTCAAGATTTCGTTCTGGTATCTTGGGCCGGTCAAGTTGCCTTGGATGATGTAGAGTGGGGTCCTGCCGTGTCTGTAGAAGCCTCCCCAGACCATGACAGAACCCCTACCATAACGATCCACCTCTCGAAATGTGTCATCAGTAAATCGCTCTCCTGGTCGTCTCCAAACTCGAATCCTGCCATCATTAAATGACACAGTGAAGCGAGATTCATCAGTGAAGAGACCTTGACTCCATTGTTGCCTTGTCCATCGGATGTGCTCGCGACACCAAGCAACACGGGCTCTGCGATGAGCAGGAGTAGGAGGGATTCTGACTGCAGGACGTCGAGCAGCCAGTCCAAATTCATGTAAACGTCTGCGAACGGTGCTTTGACTGACATTAACGTTTACAGTTTGTCTCAGCTGACATCTTAGAGTGGAACAAGTCACTGTTCGATGGCGCAGGGCTGACAACAAGAAGTACCGGTCATCATGTCTATTGGTGCATCTAGGGCGACCTGGCCGGTGGCGATCCTCCACACTTCCTGTGGCCTGAAATCTCTCCAAAATTCTTTGGATAGTAAAGTGTGACACTGCAAGTCGTCTAGCAACCTCACGGACAGATAAACCACTTTCAACACACGCTATAGCCCTCATTCTTTGTAAGGTGTCAAGACTTCTTCTTGGTGGCATGGTTTTTGCAAGTGATGAAACTACCCTAAGTCTGCTGATTTTAAAACAAATTAAGAGTGAACTCTGTTCATGAAAAGTCGCCATTGCACGTGGAATGTCAATCAGCACGATTACTTCACCTGTTTGGTTGTACAGAAGTTTGAAAAAAAAACAGATTAAAAATGTGAATTTATGATCAGCAAACCAAATTGCACGTGATCACCATGGTTGTCGGTGAGTTGTTTTTATGCTTAACGTGCATAGAGGACTGTCAGATGAAGACATTGCACCCATGTTTACTAAAAACTTCCTTTATTTAATCATTCTATGCGCTTATATAAAAGTGTATTGAAAATAATAGGGTGGCCCTTGACTTTTGACGAGTAGTATATATAGTAATTGGGAATGTGAAGGTCTGATGCTGTTCTTACAATACATATGACTTTTAATAGATGAAAGTCAATTAAATATCTGTTAAAGTCAGTTATTTAACTGGAACCACCAGGCCTTTACACCTTTCCCCTTAATATTATTCTTGTTTGGAGTTTCTGTTTGATTTTATCTCGTATTTGTTTGTTTGGGTTTTTGTTTTGTTTTTTTAATCATACAAGCATAATTAGTAATTGTGGTTTGCCCTATTTACAATGGTTTGACAAGTGTGATGCCACTTTCCCATGCAGAGGACTCACTAATATGATGAGATACCTAAAAGGTAGTGGATGGGGAGCAAGCATCAAGTCACTTTTCATGTTCTACAAGTCATTTGTAACGGGCGAAATGGACTATGAAACCATAGTATATGACTCTGCAGCTCACAGCAATAAGAAAAAATTGGACAAAATACAGCACCAGGCACTATGTACAATAGCTGGAGCCTCAAGATCAACATCACTTGAAGCACTAGAGGTAGCACTAGGAATAATACCCCTCAAGCTAAGAAGAAAAGAACTTAGACTGAATTACATGGCCAAAGTCCTAATTGACAAAAACCACCCAGCCCATTCAATATTTGTGAAGAATTTCCCTATGACCTAGAATACCCATCTGGAGTCCATAAGATACCCAATAGGATGGAAGTGCATGGAGGAAATAGAAGAAAACAGTATTATAACAAATGCAATAAAATGTAGTAGTAAATACACACCAGTGATTCCTCCTTGGGAGCTCAAGAAACAACACATTGACTCTCATCTTTCAGATATAAAAAATAAAAAAGCAGAAAAAAAACAACAACATTAAAATCATAGCCAGAGAATATATAGAACAGATAACTAAGGGTAGCTTGAAAGGATACACTGATGGTTCTAAGATAGAAAATGAAGAACTTGAAATAGGAATACACATACCAGCCTAGAAGGTAAAGAAAAGTTTTAGTTTAACTGAAAACGCATCAATATTCTCGGCAGAAATGGTGGCAATAGCAAAAGCACTTGAAATAATTACTGACAAGCCCTCCAAAAAGCTAACAATCCTAACTGACTCACTGTCAGCTCTTCAAGCACTAAGAAACCCACATGAATGTAGCCGACCAGACATAGCAGAAGAAGTGTTGCAACTTAGTGTCACGGAGTGGTTTGAGGGTGTTTTGCATGTATAAATGTTCCCATGCCCCAGCGGGAGTTTAATTAGTCATTTGAGTTGTTGTGAGTTTGGTATGCTTGCCTTGTAATATTTTAGTTACAAGCAATGTTGTGAGCAGAGATTAAGACAAGCTGCTAGCTATCGTTATGCGTGAATGAAGCTCAGTGGAGTGTGGAAGGTTTTCACGTGTTTGGTGAATACTAAGGAAAGGGGTCAGTCAGAGACAGATGTGTGTTGGGTCAGTAGTGTGTTGGGTCAGTAGAGAGTTGAGTCAGTAGAGAGTAGACAGTTGACATCGAAGAGCGTAGAGAAGAGAAGGGTGGATGTCTACAGTAGTGCGCGAGTAGATGGCCAGAGTTGTTCAGTGGATTTATGAAGTAGCCTATTTTGTGGCTGTAGTTATTCCGAGGATCAGAGTGATAGTAGAATACTCGGGATTTGTTATGTCTCCAATATTTGTAATGGCCCTGCGCCCATTGTGACTTATTTATGATATAATATATTCACGGAGATTGATATGGTTGTTGGAGTTGGTGTATTACTCCTTAGACAGTGAGCTAGACGGGCGGTGTATGTCTGTTGCTTGATCTTCCACATCCACCCACTTGCACCCTACTCGTCACACTTAGTACACGCCTAAATAATAAGGGCTGCTCAGTATTATTAGCATGGATACCCTCTCACGTGGGAATAGAAGGAAACGAGGTGGCCGACAGGGAAGCAAAAACAGGAAGAAGGAGCCCAAACCACATAAACTCAGGGTTAGGCACAACAGAGATCAAAAGAATATTTAGAAATATTATTGCAAAGGAAAGTAAAGAAAACTGGAAAGAGAGCCAGAAAGACAGACACGCCTATAAACTGCTAAAAGATCCAAACCGTACATGTCAGATATCTAGAGAACCAAAAATACCATGCAACAGAAAACTGATTCGACTTCAACTAAAAACAGGCTATTTCACGGTGGATGAACCCTGCTGTGCAACATGTCTGGAGAAAAATACCATAGCACATTATGTGTTAACATGCAAGCAATACGAACAGCACAGAAAACCACTAATGGAATAATTGAGAACCCAAAACTCGACATCATTGTCACTGGACACTGTACCGAAATTAACAAACAAACAAAAACCACCAATCCAAAACCACCAAAAGCCCAGCAGAGAGGGAGCAATATGGTATCATTGAAGAAGAAACATTATAGGCACCATAGACATTAAACATTGCCACAACAAACGGCAGATAAATTACAGCCTGGAAGAGCCAACATACAAGAAAAACAACAAAGTAATACACTATATGGAATGATGAACACTATATACCTAAATTATAACCCATATGGGGTTGAACCGGGTATCCCTTGCACAGAAAAAACACCAGTTTTCAAGTGCGGGGTTCAAAAATCAAACCAAACCACTTTCCCATATCGGCAGTTGATCATATTATTTAAATTGAAAACAAGATAAATCCTAAATATAACCCACAGAGGTTGAACGGGATATTTTCATCTTTAAATAAATTTAAAAAAAAGATGACATAAGATCAACTACCATCTTCAGATGAAAGGTCGGCTGCAATTGATCTCGGTCTTTTTTTTTCTTGTTCTTTTAATTAAAAAAATGACACCCTTGATTGGTCAATTCAAGATAATAATTCTGATATCAAAATATAGCATCATCTACCCATTCTACTCAGTCAAAATAGAGTACGTCAAAAATGTAAAATGGTGTGAATGTTTGTATACCCTCCCCATTCCATAAAAAAACCTAAACAAACAAAACAATTGAAAAACTCTTACAACTGCCACGTTGTTGACCAAGAGGAGATGAGTGAGAAAGCTGGTGTGTCTCGGATGAACCTACTCAACTTCTTCTGTCTCTTGTCTTGATGGTGCACTCCGATACTCTTCGCTGTCCATATCTTGATGTTATCTTCCCACTTATAGTGCCGACTTCCTCTATGTGTCCTCAATTTTCCCGTCCATATCTTGATGTTACCTTCCCACTTATAGTGCCGACTTCCTCTTATGTGTCCTCAATTTTCCCGTCCATATCTTGATGTTATCTTCCCACTTATAGTTGCCGACTTAACCTTACGTGTCATCAATTTTCCCGTCCATATCTTGATGTTATCTTCCCACTTATAGTGCCGACTTCCTCTTATGTGTCCTCAATTTTCCCGTCCATATCTTGATGTTACCTTCCCACTTATAGTGCCGACTTCCTCTTATGTGTCCTCAATATTCCCGTCCATATCTTGATGTTACCTTCCCACTTATAGTGCCGACTTCCTCTTATGTGTCCTCAATTTTCCCGTCCATATCTTGATGTTACCTTCCCACTTATAGTGCCGACTTCTTCTTATGTGTCCTCAATTTTCCCGTCCATATCTTGATGTTATCTTCCCACTTATAGTGCCGACTTCCTCTTATGTGTCCTCAATTTTCCTGTCCATATCCTGATGTTATCTTCCCACTTATAGTTGCCGACTTAACCTTACGTGTCATCAATTTTCCCGTCCATATCTTGATGTTATCTTCCCACTTATAGTGCCGACTTCCTCTTATGTGTCCTCAATTTTCCCGTCCATATCTTGATGTTACCTTCCCACTTATAGTGCCGACTTCCTCTTATGTGTCCTCAATATTCCCGTCCATATCTTGATGTTACCTTCCCACTTATAGTGCCGACTTCCTCTTATGTGTCCTCAATTTTCCCGTCCATATCTTGATGTTACCTTCCCACTTATAGTGCCGACTTCTTCTTATGTGTCCTCAATTTTCCCGTCCATATCTTGATGTTATCTTCCCACTTATAGTGCCGACTTCCTCTTATGTGTCCTCAATTTTCCTGTCCATATCTTGATGTTATCTTCCCACTTATAGTGCCGACTTCCTCTTATGTGTCCTCAATTTTCCCGTCCTTATCTTGATGTTATCTTCCCACTTATAGTTGCCGACTTAACCTTACGTGTCATCAATTTTCCCGTCCATATCTTGATGTTATCTTCCCACTTATAGTGCCGACTTCCTCTTATGTGACCTCAATTTTCCCGCCCATTATGGTTGTCAACAAGGTCATTAGTAAAGGCTGTGCCATAGCAGACACTGCCGTATTGGAGCGTTAAAGACTTCATCTTACTAGGCCCAGCTTGATGAGGTGAGTGACCACTTCCCGTCCCAGTGCCTTTGCATCTCAAAAACTGACATGAGCCAGGTGCCCATTTACAGCTGGGTAGACTGGAGCGTGGCGATGCCAGGTTTCTATCCGGAAACCTGGTAACTTTACCGCGATAGTTAGTGTTCTAACCACTTAGCCAGATGGACGGTCTTCAGCGAGGTGTTATGTCTGTTTATATGGCCAATATTTGTGATCTAACTTTGATCTAATTCGTTAATACTTCTTTAATTCCCAGCTTTCCTGTAACTTCTTTATCTGCTTTTTTCTTGTCATTCCATGAGATGTACGCCATTCTTCTATATATCCACAGTTCAAAGGCCTCAAATATTTCTTCTCAAGGCTGGTTTACTGACTATATTATGCAGTTTCCTAGGTCTGTCTAATGTTAACACCTCTTCTATATTTATAAGTAAATTTGATGCCTGCAAATAATCTAATATTGGTATTCTCATTTGGTCATACCTCTTACATTTTAACAAGAAATGCTCTATATTATTGTCTTGAAGACATCCTGCACAGCAAGGTTTTTCTATTCTGAAATAGCCTTTTCCCAGCTGTAGTCTGAGAAGTTTCTTATAACTGGCAATGTTCAATTCCCTAGATATCTGACATTTTCTTCTTGGAGCTTTGAATATCTTATATGCATGTCTTCCTTTCAGATTTTTATCCCACTCTATTTTTCATTAATCGGTTATTAAATCTGCTCTTATTTACTCATCACTACATTTATTAGATTTTTATCAGATCTACCTTTCTTGGCTTCTTTATATGCCTTTTCATTTCCTTCTCGCCAACATGTGACGGTATCCAAGACATTAAGACTGAACATCCTCTGGAATATAAGTGTGTAGTAGCCAGTAATATCTCCACTGCTATATCAGGTCTACTGCATTCTCGTAAGTTTCTAAGTGCTTGAATTGTTGAAAGAGAGTCAGTTAAAATTGTTAGTTTCTTGGGAGGGTTGTTAGAGAATATATCTAGTGCTTTTATTATTGCTACCATCTCTGCAGTGAAAATGGATATATTTTCCATGAAACTATACTGTTATGGATGTATTTTCCGTGATACTATACTATTTTGCCATTTTCCATTTTATCTCATCTGGTGACATTGATGACCAAATGACCCATCTGGCCCCATCCTTCAGTTTATTAAGGTACACGATCAAAACAAGATGTAGAATGTTGTAGATTAATTTGCAGATAATATTTGATATAAAACGACACTATGAGTATTCAATCTAAAAAAAACAAAAAAACAAAAAAAAAACACAAAAAAACTGTATCATAATTTTTGAACACCTATCGGTTACCATACATTGTATTTTCTGTCATCGATGTTTCCGTATTTCATAAAAGATGGATATTGTTTACAAAAATGGTCGCCTGCAATAGGTTTGTTTGCCTCTGTTGCGATGCGCAGCCATTATTTTTCCTCTAGTTTGTTTAGTTAATGTAGATGTGTGTAGTGCAGTACTTGTAATATTTTATCCACCACCTTTTTTTCTTGCTCAATGTCTCAGAAATGTTCAGTTTAAATGTATCTGATGTTGATTCGGAAGGTAGTGAAAACAGCTCCAGTCGCCGGGCCACTCCCCCAAATTAAACATCAATTTTTCCCCCATTGTCTTCTTTAGTAAGTCATATTATTATTGGTTAATGTAAATAGCAGGAGTTCGCATTAATATGTTTCTTTTGATCAGGTTACATTAAATTTTAACTGTAAAAGGATTTCTAATTATAATGATTGACTGGATATCAAATTGGTCTTGCAGCGTGCGGATGGCACCAGTACGATACATTTTACAAATCGTAACGGGACGTTCATAACATCTTCACTGTTTCATTCAGTGTATAACAGATAAGACAATACCATCTGGTAACTGTCTTTGTTGTGATTCAATGGTTGTCATTATTCCAGGTAGACCCTGCGCACTTGTCAACCTGTGGAGATGAAAACTTGTAGGCCTATTCTGGATCTTTAAAATCCTTATGAAGACCCATGAAACCTCTCTGGAAAAATGTATTAATAAATTATACAAGATACATAGTTTTTTTTTTTTTTTTTTTTTTTCTAACCAGGGGCACTCGAGCTTTCCAGCTCTTTTGGCCCAATGACATGTCATTGCAAGGCTGGGGGGTCAGTGGACTTTCCTTCCAACCCGGTCAGGAGCTTCGCTCCTTCCCATCCACACGGGATTTATGTGCAGGAGCCTTTCAGGTTATTCAGTAAAATTTCTGGTCATAAACATTCCTTCAAACGCTGATGCCCGGGTTTGAACCATGAAAACCTGGTCGCCAGTACAACGCCGTAGCCATTACACCAGCGCGGCTCCCAGATACATAGTTTAAAATGACATATAATAATTAATTAAACATATACAGAGGCAGTATTTGTCAGTGCCTGCCTTGAGTTCTAGAGGTACCGGGTTCGATTCCCAGCTGAGGGAAAATAATGTATGAACAAATTTTTTTCAGAACCAGTGGTCCTAATGATGTCATACTCCCCCCTGGTCTCATGGGTAGTGAGATCGGATGTCTAGCCGTCTCGGATAAGGGTGAAAAAATAGGAGGTCCCATGTGCAAGTTACGCACGTTAAAAATCCCACGGCAGTTGGAAATCATAAAGAGTAGGCCTATCAGGCCGCTGCCCTGACAAAATTTAAAAATTAGAAACCTACCCACCACAAAAATATTTATAGAATGTGTGATTCCTATATACACACATAAAGATTCTTGCCGGTGCTATGGAGTTTGTGCACTGTGCTGAGATCCTCCTTGTGTGATCTAAGGGAGGAGATCGGAGCACTGATGGAGTAGTCCATGTGCAATGAAGATAGTCCTTAAACCAAACCAAACCAAACCAAACCAATCCAGTATTTGTCAGTGAGAAGGTTTCTTTTTTAAAGACAATGTGTATCGCATTCAAACAACATAACGTTAGTAAGAGACGAGCAAGGAAATCTCATCACCACAGCACAGGGGCAGGAAACAAGATGGGCAGAGCACTTCAGAGAAACACTGAATAAGGAACCACCAGAGACTCAGCTGAATGTTCCTGAGGCTGAAAGTGACTTAGACGTAAATACAGACATTCCACGAAAAGAAGAAATTATCACAGCTATCAAAGGGCTAAAAAATGGAAAAGCGCCTGGTCACGACAATCTGAATGCTGAGCTATTCAAGACAGACCCCGAACTAGCAGCAGAACTATTAGAACCACTATTTGCACAAGTCTGGGAAACTGAGACAACACCAACAGAGTGGAGTAAAGGAATAATTGTCAAATTGCCCAAGAAGGGCGACCTTGCAGACTGCAACAACTGGAGAGGAATTACCCTCCTCTCAGTTCCCAGCAAAATACTAGGCAGGATAATCATCCAGAGAATTTCAAAAGCAGTTGACCATAAACTGAGGAAAGAACAAGCGGGCTTCAGAAAGAGCAGAAGATGTGCAGATCATATATTTACCCTCAGGAACATTATAGAGCAGTGCTCAGAGTGGCAGAGACAGCTGTACATTAACTTTGTTGATTTTGAAAAGGCTTTCGACAGCATACACAGGGACAGCCTATGGAAAATTCTGAGGGCTTATGGAATTCCCAGCCGCATTGTTTCCATTATAAAAAGCCTCTATTCTAACTTTACGTGCAGTGTTGGATCGAGCAATGTAACTTTCGAAGTGAAAACAGGAGTACGACAGGGATGCCCCTTATCAACAACATTATTTTTGACAGTCACAGATTGGGTGATGCGCCAGACAACAGAGGGCAGTCCAAGAGGAATTAGATGGACAACGTTTTCTACACTGGAAGATTTGGAATATGCAGATGACATTGCACTACTCGCGCATTCACACCAACACATTCAAGACAAAACCGATAGACTGAATAAGTATGGCCAGCAGGTTGGCCTGAACATCAATTTGAAGAAGACAGAGGTCATGACACTAAATGTGGGCAATCCTGAGCCAGTAACAGTAAGGAACTAGAAGTTAGAACAGACAGACACATTTACTTACCTAGGAAGCATAGTAACACCTGACGGCGGAACAAGCAAGGACATTAACAACAGAATGAATAAAGCGAGAACAGCCTTTGCTGTTCTCAACAACATTTGGAAGTCTTCCCAATACAGCACAAACACCAAATTAAGACTGTATGAGAGCTGTGTACTTTCTGTGCTTCTCTATGGTGCGGAATGTTGGAAAGTAACAGAGAAGGAAATGTCGAAACTGTCCTCCTTCCACACAATCTGCCTAAGGAAAATTCTCCGAATCTTTTGGCCAAACACCATCAGCAACCAAGAACTACTTATTCAGAGTAACCAGGAGGACATGCACACCATCATAGCTGGCAGACGCTGGAGTTGGGTTGGCCATGTCCTCAGAAGGGACCCTGATACCATCACAAGAACAGCTATGCTATGGACCCCCGAGGGAAAGCGAAAGAGAGGACGACCAAAGACAACTTGGCGGAGAACTGTGGAAGCTGAGATGCAAAGAATGAACCACAGTTGGGGCACTGTACGAAGGATGGCCGCCGACCGAGCAAAGTGGAATCAATTTGTTGCTGCCCTACAAGACGCCACCAGGCGTGATGGCCGCTGACTGCTTTGACGGTTGGCGGTTATGGATCAAAGAAGAAGAAGAAGTATCGCATTCAATCCTTGATAGGTTATAATTAGGATATATAATGTAGTTAATTCAAGATAATAAAATCTGATTTCCAGTATTTAAATAAAGTATCTTCTCCCCCCTCCACTCAGTCCAAATAGAGTAAATCAAAACTGTAAAATTGTGTGAATGCATGTGTGTACCCTCCTCTTTCCACACACAAAAAAAGTATGTGATAACTGCCCTGTTGTTAACAAGGTGAAAAGGATGAGAAAGCCCAGGGGTGTCGGGAATGTTACTCAATCCACCAATTATCTGCCATCATCCACATGAGCACCCCATCAGACTAACCTTTATCCTCACACCATCATTGATTCTTATATATTAATTTTAGTTCTTGTTATATACTGTTTTACTATATTGTGCAGTTCTCTAGGTCTATCTATTCTCAACAGCTGTTCCACAGTTATGAATAAATTGCATGCCTGTAAATAATCTAATATTGATTTTCTCTGTTGTTCATACTTCCTACATTTTAGTAGGAAATGCTCTATATTATTTTTGTCTAGACACTCTGCATAGTAAGGTTCTTCTATTTTGAAATAGCCCATTCCTAGTTGCAGTCTAAGAAGTTTCTTATTGCTAGAAATTTTTAGTTCTAGGCCTACCTGACACATTAGAGTCTTGAACAAATTATATGCTTGTCAGCCCTACAGGCTTCCATCCCACTCTACTGTCCACTCATCGGTTATTATTCTTTAAATTAAGCTTTTGATCTCTGTTTTACTCATCCCCACATTTATTTGGTTTCTACCTACCCTTTCTTAGCTTCTTTATCCACTTTTCATTTCCTTTTATGCCAACATGTGAAGGTATCCAAGCTATTAGAACAGAACATCCTCTAGAGTATAGGTAAGTATTTGCCAGTAATATCTCTTCTGCTACATCTGGTCTACTGCATTCTCATTAGTTTTTTTTATAGCTTGAAAAGCAGAAAGTGAGTCTGTTAATTTATGAAGATGGTTGTTAGAGAGAAGATTTCTAGAGCATTAAGAATTGCAACCATCTCTGCTGTGAAAATAGATATATGATCTGTTATACTATATCCTTTCACCATTTGCCACATGGGAACATAAATTCCTATCCCCAGTTTGTTATCATCTCCTTTAGATCCATCTGTGTACACTGTAATACTGTACTTTGATATTTGTTGAATATATTTCCTTGCTGTGTTTTTGATATTAGCCATGTCAGTTTTATTAATTATGCATGCCATGTTGTAGTCTATACCTGGTTTCTTGAGTTCCCGTAGTGGTACCACTGGCTTGTATATACTACTGTTATTAATTTATGCATTTAGGGCATCAAAGTGTACTAGGTCCTCCATGCATTTCCAACCTGGTTTTCAAGAACCTGTTCTGAGTTGTTGTTAAGTGATACCTAGCAAATACTGGAAAAGCTGGATGAGTCTCCAACATAATTTTGTTCATGTAATTTAGTCTTAGTTCCTTTCTCTGAAGTTGCAAAGGAAGGACTCCTAAGGCCACCTCCAGGACACCCCTGGATGTTGATCTGATTGCACCTGCAATTGTACATAATGCTTGGTGCTGAATTCTATTTAATTGAATCTTGTGACTATGTAAGGAACCCGTTACACGCCCATTTGAGGCATATTGTGATTGAGGGTTACATATATTGTGCCTATGTAAGGACTCCGTCACTCGCCCATTGATGCATATTGTGACTATGTAAGGAACCCGGCCCATTGAGGCATATTGTGACTATGTAAGGAACCCATTACATGCCCATTGAGGCATGTTGTGACTCTGTAAGGAACCCGTTACACGCCCATTGAGGCATATTGTGACTATGTAAGGAACCCATTACATGCCCATTGAGGCATATTGTGACTATGTAAGGAACCCATTACATGCCCATTGAGGCATATTGTGACTATGTAAGGAACCCGTTACACGCCCATTGAGGCATATTGTGACTATGTAAGGAACCCGTTACACGCCCATTGAGGCATATTGTGACTATGTAAGGAACCCGTTACACGCCCATTGAGGCATATTGTGACTATGTAAGGAACCCATTACATGCCCATTGAGGCATATTGTGACTATGTAAGGAACCCGTTACACGCCCATTGAGGCATACTGTGACTATGTAAGGAACCCGTTACACGCCCATTGAGGCATATTGTGACTATGTAAGGAACCCGTTACACGCCCATTGAGGCATATTGTGACTATGTAAGGAACCCATTACACGCCCATTGAGGCATATTGTGACTATGTAAGGAACCCGTTACACACCCATTGAGGCATATTGTGACTATGTAAGGAACCCATTACACGCCCATTGAGGCATATTGTGACTATGTAAGGAACCCGTTACATGCCCATTGAGGCATATTGTGACTATGTAAGGAACCTGTTACACGCCCATTGAGGCATATTGTGACTATGTAAGGAACCCGTTACACGCCCATTGAGGCATATTGTGACTATGTAAGGAACCCGTTACACGCCCATTGAGGCATATTGTGACTATGTAAGGAACCCATTACACGCCCATTGAGGCATATTGTGACTATGTAAGGAACCCATTACACACCCATTGAGGCATATTGTGACTATGTAAGGAACCCATTACACGCCCATTGAGGCATATTGTGACTATGTAAGGAACCCATTACACGCCCATTGAGGCATATTGTGACTATGTAAGGAACCCGTTACACGCCCATTGAGGCATATTGTGACTATGTAAGGAACCCATTACATGCCCATTGAGGCATATTGTGACTATGTAAGGAACCCATTACACGCCCATTGAGGCATATTGTGACTATGTAAGGAACCCATTACACGCCCATTGAGGCATATTGTGACTATGTAAGGAACCCGTTACATGCCCATTGAGGCATATTGTGACTATGTAAGGAACCCATTACACGCCCATTGAGGCATATTGTGACTATGTAAGGAACCCATTACACGCCCATTGAGGCATATTGTGACTATGTAAGGAACCTGTTACACGCCCATTGAGGCATATTGTGACTATGTAAGGAACCCGTTACATGCCCATTGAGGCATATTGTGACTATGTAAGGAACCCGTTACATGCCCATTGAGGCATATTGTGACTATGTAAGGAACCCGTTACATGCTCATTGAGGCATATTGTGACTATGTAAGGAACCCATTACACGCCCATTGAGGCATATTGTGACTATGTAAGGAACCCATTACACGCCCATTGAGGCATATTGTGACTATGTAAGGAACCCGTTACACGCCCATTGAGGCATATTGTGACTATGTAAGGAACCCGTTACACGCCCATTGAGGCATATTGTGACTATGTAAGGAACCCGTTACATGCCCATTGAGGCATATTGTGACTATGTAAGGAACCCGTTACACGCCCATTGAGGCATATTGTGACTATGTAAGGAACCTGTTACACGCCCATTGAGGCATATTGTGACTATGTAAGGAACCCGTTACACGCCCATTGAGGCATATTGTGACTATGTAAGGAACCCGTTACACGCCCATTGAGGCATATTGTGACTATGTAAGGAACCCGTTACATGCCCATTGAGGCATATTGTGACTATGTAAGGAACCCATTACATGCCCATTGAGGCATATTGTGACTATGTAAGGAACCCGTTACACGCCCATTGAGGCATATTGTGACTATGTAAGGAACCCATTACATGCCCATTGAGGCATATTGTGACTATGTAAGGAACCCGTTACATGCCCATTGAGGCATATTGTGACTATGTAAGGAACCCGTTACACGCCCATTGAGGCATATTGTGTCTATGTAAGGAACCCGTTACATGCCCATTGAGGCATATTGTGTCTATGTAAGGAACCCGTTACACGCCCATTGAGGCATATTGTGACTATGTAAGGAACCCGTTACACGCCCATTGAGGCATATTGTGACTATGTAAGGAACCCGTTACATGCCCATTGAGGCATATTGTGACTATGTAAGGAACCTGTTACATGCCCATTGAGGCATATTGTGACTGTAAGGAACCCGTTACACGCCCATTGAGGCATATTGTGACTATGTAAGGAACCTGTTACATGCCCATTGAGGCATATTGTGACTGTAAGGAACCCGTTACACGCCCATTGAGGCATATTGTGACTATGTAAGGAACCCGTTACACGCCCATTGAGGCATATTGTGACTATGTAAGGAACCCGTTACACGCCCATTGAGGCATATTGTGACTGTAAGGAACCCGTTACACGCCCATTGAGGCATATTGTGACTATGTAAGGAACCCGTTACATGCCCATTGAGGCATATTGTGACTATGTAAGGAACCCATTACATGCCCATTGAGGCATATTGTGACTATGTAAGGAACCCATTACACGCCCATTGAGGCATATTGTGACTATGTAAGGAACCCGTTACATGCCCATTGAGGCATATTGTGACTATGTAAGGAACCCGTTACACGCCCATTGAGGCATATTGTGACTATGTAAGGAACCCGTTACACGCCCATTGAGGCATATTGTGACTATGTAAGGAACCCGTTACACGCCCATTGAGGCATACTGTGACTATGTAAGGAACCCGTTACACGCCCATTGAGGCATATTGTGACTATGTAAGGAACCCGTTACACGCCCATTGAGGCATATTGTGACTATGTAAGGAACCCGTTACACGCCCATTGAGGCATATTGTGACTATGTAAGGAACCCGTTACATGCCCATTGAGGCATTTTGTGACTATGTAAGGAACCCATTACATGCCCATTGAGGCATATTGTGACTATGTAAGGAACCCGTTACACGCCCATTGAGGCATATTGTGACTATGTAAGGAACCCGTTACACGCCCATTGAGGCATATTGTGACTATGTAAGGAACCCGTTACACGCCCATTGAGGCATTTGTGTGACTATGTAAGGAACCCGTTACACGCCCATTGAGGCATATTGTGACTATGTAAGGAACCCGTTACACGCCCATTGAGGCATATTGTGACTATGTAAGGAACCCGTTACACGCCCATTGAGGCATATTGTGACTATGTAAGGAAACCCGTTACATGCCCATTGAGGCATATTGTGACTATGTAAGGAAAACCCGGTACACGCCCATTGAGGCATATTGTGACTATGTAAGGAACCCGTTACACGCCCATTGAGGCATATTGTGACTATGTAAGGAACCCGTTACACGCCCATTGAGGCATATTGTGACTATGTAAGGAACCCGTTACATGCCCATTGAGGCATATTGTGACTATGTAAGGAACCCGTTACACGCCCATTGAGGCATATTGTGACTACCGCGGCTTGGGATTTATACAAGTAGAACATGATGATTGTCTTAGTGCTTGCACCACATCGTCCTTGACCTTTCAAATATCTTAGCATGTTAGTTAGTCCTATACAATACTCTACCAGTCTATCTTTGTGTTTGTTCCAGTTCATTTGTTGGTCTAGAGTCATTCCTAGGCATCATATGGTGTGGACTGTACTAATTTGTTACACCTGTAAGCTTATGTCATCTTATTTTTAACAATCCTACCTTTACTGAAGATTATTCCTACTGCCATATTCGCATTTAAGTGAAATCCCCATTTATTCATCCATTTACAAACTTTATTTATTTGTTTTTGAAGATTATTATATAATTTAGTTAGATTTTTGCCCACTCTACATATAGCAACATCACCTGCGAACTGTGTCAAATTATTTTTGATAAAATAAAATAATAAAATGTGCAAAATTGGCTCAGTGTCCATTCACGATGTACTGTCACAGCAAGGCGATGGCGCCGTCTGGTTGGTCCTAGGTTTGATTCCCGGTAAGCCTGTCACTTATATTTTCTTTTCTGTTGTCTAGTGCCACCCTTTATGTCCAACGAGTACCTGTTAATTACCTTTATTTATTTATTTACTTTAACTATCCACAGGACTCGGGTTTCCTCCATTATTTATTTATTTACTTATTTATTTACAAATTATTTTTGATATCTTTAAATTCTTCATTCAGATCATTTACCATTATAGTAAAAATTGAAGGGTATTTTTTTTTCGTATGCCCGCTAATACTCGAGGCGAAATCTCAGGTTATTATTAATGTCTAACCTGACATTGATTTTACGTAAGTATCCCTTTTTTTTCTTGTACAGAGACAGGTGTCCCTCGCCATTCAGGCAGATACTCGCCGATTTCGGAGGTACCCATTAGAGCTGGGTCGGCTCAGGAGCCGCCAATCCCTGGTCGACGACACTCCTTCAAATGTTCTCGCCAGGTCTTGAGTTAATCCAGTCAAAATCCCGGTCGACGAAAAATCCTCAGATGCCGTCGCCCAGGTTTGATCCTGGATCACCCGGTCGCCAGAGCGGTGTGGTAACCACTACGCTAGTGCGGCTCCTATGAAGGGTATAAAACTGATCATTGAGGAATGCCATTCTGTTGTTCATACAATTCTGACCTGTCATTGTTAATTTGTACTGTGAAAAATTTATCTTGAAGAAAGTTCTCTAAGTATCTATACATTGTACCTGTAATTCCTATCTTTTTGATTTTGAAGCGGGCACCTTCTCTCCAGCATTTATCATAGGTCCTAGCTATATCTAGGATTACTGCCACTGTTTCCTAAGGTCTCTTTGGTATATGTTTCAGTATTTCGTAGCTCAATCTATCATGTCCTGGGGCTGTATTTATTCTTTTACTTTATTGCATTTTCTACTTCCTCCATTGTAATATCTGCATTTAAATATGATAATTCTTCTGTATTCTCAGTTACTTTTTCACTGAGTTTTGTAATGAGTGTTTTTCTTCCATTCCAGTACATTTGCTTTTTGATTGTCAGTTTCTGCTTTTTCTTGGTTTTTATAGTAGGGATTATCATTTGTCTAGTACTGCCTTTTATAGCCTTTAATTTATTCCACTCATCTGTAATAGAGTGTGTTTTGGAATTTAGGGCTTGACAGAATCTTTTCCAGTGATTCTCTTTTGCTTTGAGTATTATTTTCTTTGGTTCATTTCTTATTTTTAAATATTCTTCTAGATTTTGTTCTGTTCTATGCTTTCTATAACTTTAAAGAGCTTCTTTGTTTTTGTATTTCTGTACATCTAATTGTCCACCATGGTGCTGGGTTTTTAATTTTACTGGGCATTCACTTTTTTGGTCCTGATGTTGTGTGGGTTTAGGTGTTGTGGCATATTAGAGTTTGGTATATGTTTAACATATGTTTTTAATATTTCTCTCTTGAGATTATCTGCAAATATGTCAAAATTTTCATTTTCTGTATTATTAATTGATATATCTTCCATGTCATTTTGGAAAGCTATCCAGTTTGCATTATTATAGTGAAATATTGGTTTCTCAGTGATCTTGTTTGGCTTCTAAGTGTCATTTATTATCATTTCAATGGGCAGATGATCTGAGTTTGTATCCTCAATAATTTCCAGTTTTGTACTGGCAAGATTGGGTGTTACAATGCTTATATCAATTGCTGTGTCTTGTTGATTTATACAAGGATTGTTATTGAACCAGCATTTATTATGATTAATTCATTGTTTTTCGATGAAGTCTAACAGTATGTTTCCTGATTTCTGTATCAAATTACCTCCCCAAGCTGTGTAGTGAGCATTGAAAGCTCCCACTACAATAGATTTATTTCTTAATCTCTTCTTTATTTCTGCAAGAGCTCTATCATTTATATTTCCACTTGAACCTCATGTTAGAGGTAGAGGTTAATGATTGTTATTTCCCCTAATTCACTAGATACTATTAAATGGATTCCTTCTAAATTTTCTGTTCCAAAAGATTGTCAGTCAGTTATTAAATATGCAAAGGGGTTTTCCCTGCTTGGCTTGATTACTGGTTCTGTTGAGATGGAGCCAAGCAGTTTTAAATGACAAGTCTTGTGTTAGTTCGCTTTGATTCAAACTTGTTGGTAACAACACTGTTAGGAAACACTGCTGTGGCTAGGTGACAAAAGTGATCAGCTACGGGAGCAGTAGTTATGATGGGCAACCAATAAAACTCCAGGCTTTGTCATGCTGGTTCTGCTTTCAGTGAGCAAATGTCTGGATGGATTTCCCCTTCATTTTTTAAGTTTTTTTTTTTTTGTGTGCTTTCTTGTCTTGAATTTTTCCTCTAGGTCATATCGGCCTGAAGCTGTCACTTTATTGTCTTTACTGCACATTTAGCCAAAATCTTGGGTTTATCCATACATTATAGATACATGCATCGTTAATGACAGGGAAGAGTTTAATCCAATTACCCTACAACTTTACCATGACCTTTGACCCTGTCTACGAGCTTACATTTTTTAAATTTGGTTCAGCCATTTGATGGATGAATTATTTAAGTAAATAGGGAAAATAATATAAACAAAAATAATTGCATAAATTATTATATTAATCAAGATAATAATGTGATGACTAATTTATGAAGATTTAGGTACAAAAAATACAAAAAGTAATATTTATTATAGTAATAGATTGTGAAACAATTTTCAGTTTTGTTTTTCATCACTTAGTAGCATGATCCTGGCCAAGTATAGAGGTAGGTAGTTGAAAAAACGACAAAGTCATTTGCATTCTTTAGAATGGTAAAAATAACATTCTGTGACCATGTTCAAGCACTATGACTATTATGATCACAAATTTGTTTAGTTATGCTGTCAGTTAGTACTTAAATGTGTAGAAAAGAGACGAAAAAATGTACTTGAATTCATCCTAGATCACTAAGAACTAAGCAAACATTTTAACACTGAACAACTTCTTTTCAGAACAATGCAGCAATTCTGATTCCTAATGAAGGTTAATTATTTTCATTGCTAAGACTATACATTGCATGCTAATCAAATTTAAAAACAAAAAAATTGCTGGGAATACCTAGAACAGGGGAAGCAAATCTATGGCATAGGTTCATGTGCCACTTGTTGGCATATTTTATCTGGAGTGTAAACAAGAAGTACACTGATCTAGATTACATAGAAACGTCTTGTGATGCTTGAACATCAATTGAAGATATGATTGCAGCTGTGGAATCTGTTTACTGCCATAAATTTTGTCTTCCACAGGAAGTGTCTGATGTCACGTGACTAGAGACCCCCTGCACCATGTACTTGCTGTTACATGATCGTATCTGTCAGAAATTCAGCGTATGACATTGCCACAATAATGTTACGTCGTACTTTATTAAACTGTCGTCTGAAGACTCGAGTGACCATCATTGGTTTTTCAGTGCTCCTCATCTGCTCCTTGCTCATGTACCGAGCTTTAACCTCCCATAATGCAAAAAATCAAACAGGTCATCATGCAATGCCAACCCTTGAGCAAAAGAAGCCTGAGAGACTGAAGTCAGAACACGAAGACTCCAACATTCCTGCTGTACACAAGTTTAATGATGCATTCCAAGCCAATGTTATAGAAAGCCAAGAGCTCTGGAAAGGTCACTTGTATGCAGACAACATTCCAAAGGAATTTGAAATACTTCAAGACAGAGATTTATTAAGTGCTGATAGCAGAGAGGCCTTGACACAATTTCTAACCACATTGTATCCAACAAACTGGGCAAATGCTCCTGAAACAGATGAAGTTGCACTGGAGCTTAAACATCTTCTTTTAGATAATGGCTTTGATAGTAAATTGAGCTGCAAACAGATTGACAGTTTGAGGTTAGGAGGCCCCGTATCCCAGTCAGGAACCAAGTTTGTAGAATACGCCTATGATGTCAGTGACGAACAAGGTGAAAGTCATAATTTTGGGTATGGTAACAATATTGGTGGAAGAACTCAGCATGAGAAATTTGCATACATCATTAAAAGTTCATCTAGCGACACAGAGACCAAAATTGCTTGCATGAAGCAGATATATGATCCAGATCTGTGTGCAACAATGGGAAGTTACAGGTAGTTCATGCATTCTTTAATCCAGGTAGTTCATATCTTCTTTCATCCAGGTAGTTCATATCTTCTTTCATCCTGGTAGTTAAAATCTTTTTTCATCCTTGAAGTTCTTGTCTTCTTTCATCCTGGTAGTTCTTCTCATGTACAGTACAATTGGTGTAATGAATGTACTATACAAGTGGTGTGATGTACTATGCAAGTGATGTGATGAACTATGCAAGTGATGTGATGAGTGTACTATGCAAATGGTGTGATGAATGTTCCATGTATATGGTGTGATGTACTATGCATGTGATGGGATGTACTATGTATGTACTATGCAAGTGGTGTGATGAATGTGCTATGCAAATGGTGTGATGAATCTACTAAGCAAGTGGTGTGATGAATGTACTATGCATGTGGTTTGATGTATGATCTATGCAAATGGTGTGATGTACTATGCATGTGGTGGGATGTACTATGCACATGGTGGGATGTACTATGCAAGTGGTATGATGTGCTATAGATGTGCTGTGATGAATATACTATACACGTGGTGTGATGAATGTACTATGTAAGTTGTGTGATGTAATATGGAAGGGGTGTGATGTACTATGCAAGTGGTGTGATGTACTATGCAAGTGGTGTGATGTACTATGCAAGTGGTGGGATGTACTATGCATGTGGTGTGATGAATGTACTATGCAAGTGATGTGATGTACTATGAACGTTGTGTGATGTACTATGCACGTGGTTGGATTTACTATGCAAGTGGTATGATGCACTATGCATGTAGTGCATACATGCCACATGCTATGGTTTACCCATAATCTGTACAAGGTGTTTGCATTTTCAGATGTGTACACCCTGTACATAATTTCTGTACAGGTTTTCTAACCCATTCCCCTTATTACTGTGTCTCAGAGTTCTTTTATAAGGTTCTATTGAACACAGGATTTCCCAGTCTGTTAGTGATAATTAAGCACAGAAATAGACTAAATGATTACACCATCCCATTATTTTTACAGTGTAAAATAAACTCAGACATTTATTGTTTGGGTTTTTAAATAAGTGAAGACCTGCTTTAAAAGGCAAAGTTCCCGTGCCTCATTTATAATGCAGCCCACAGTAATTGAAAATATTTTTTACACGAATTAACTCTTTTGATAAGTTTTTTCAGTCTTTGTACAGGTTTTGTGGGTCTTTGTACAGGATTTTGGATTTTTTTGTACAGGTTTTTCATCTCCGAGGTGTGGTATTATGCATGTGGTTTGATGTAATATGTATGTACTATGCAAGTGGTGTGATGAATGTACTATGCAAGTGGTGTGATGTACTATGCATTTGGTAGGATGTACTGTTCAAGTGGTGTGATTATACTATGCAAGTGGTGTGATGAATGTACTATTCAAGTCGTCTGATGAATGTACTATGCAAAAGGTGTGAAGAATGTACTATGCAAGTGGTGTGATGTACTATGCAAGTGGTGTGATTGATGGTCTATGCATGTGATGTGATGTATTATGCAAGTGATGAGATGTACTATGCATGTGGTGTGATGAATGTTCTATGCATGTGATCTGATGTATTATGCCAGGGGTGTGATGTACTGCTGTGCAAGTGGTGTGATGAATGTACTTTGGAAGTGGTGTGATGTACTGTTCAAGTGGTGTGATTATACTATGCAAGTGGTGTGATGAATGTACTATTCAAGTCGTCTGATGAATGTACTATGCAAAAGGTGTGAAGAATGTACTATGCAAGTGGTGTGATGTACTATGCAAGTGGTGTGATTGATGGTCTATGCATGTGATGTGATGTATTATGCAAGTGATGAGATGTACTATGCATGTGGTGTGATGAATGTTCTATGCATGTGATCTGATGTATTATGCCAGGGGTGTGATGTACTGCTGTGCAAGTGGTGTGATGAATGTACTTTGGAAGTGGTGTGGTGTTCTATGCATGTGATGTGATGTGCTATGCAAGTGGTGTGATGTGCTTTGCAAGTAGTGTGATGAATGTACTACACAAGTGGTGTGATGAATGTTCTATGCATGTGTTGTGATGAAGGTTCTATGCATGTGTTGTGACGAAGGCTCTATGCATGTGGTGTGATGAATGTTCTGTGCAAGTGGTGTGATGAATGTTCTATGCAAGTGGTGTGATAAATGTACTATGCATGTGGTGTGATGAATGTTCTATGCAAGTGTTGTGATAAATGTTCTATGCATGTGATGTGATAACTGTTCTATGCATGTTGTGTGATGAATGTTCTATGCTTGTAGTGTGATGAATGTACTATGCATGTGGTGTGGTGAATGTACTATGCAAGTGGTGCGATAAATGTTCTTTGCAAGCAGTGTTATGAATGTACTATGCATGTGATGTGATGAATGTATTATGCAAGTGGTGTGATGAATGTTCTATGCTTGTAGTGTGATGAATATACTATGCATGTGGTGTGGTGAATGTACTATGCAAGTGGTGTGATAAATGTTCTATGCAAGCAGTGTGATGAATGTACTATGCATGTGATGTGATGAATGTACTATGCAAGTAGTGTGATAAATGTTCTATGCATGTGGTGTGATGAATGTACTATGCATGTGGTGTGATGAATGTACTATGCAAGTGGTGTGATATATGTTCTATGCAAGTGGTGTGATGAATTTACTATGCATGTGGTGTGATAAATGTACTATACAAGTGGTGTGATGTACAATGTATGCAAATGGTGTGGTGTCATGTACTATGCAAGTGGTGTGATGTACTATGCAACTGGTTTGATGTACTGTGCAAAAAAAAAAAAAAACTAGTTTGCTGTTGCTGTGTTATAATTTTAGTCATTTGATTGATAGACAAACTTTGTTAGGTATGGCCTGTGAACCAGAGATGCTGGAGTTATAAATGTTTTATTTAGCTGTAAAATATAAAATCTGTATAAGATGGAATATCATTGGTCAGCTCTCATTAATATCTGAATATCATTGATCAGCTCTCATTAATATATGTCAATATCATTGGTCAGCTCTCATTAATATCTGTTTAATCTGCATTTGAAAAAGAAAATATAGAGTTGGACTACTGTCACATCAAGTTCCATAACTGAGTTATTAGTTTGACAATAGTGCAGTCCACAGCACTTTCATTGACTTGCCATGTTTCAGTATTAATCTGGGCCAGGTACTGAAAATCCACAGGAAAATACTGCAAATTACTTTATTTATTATAACCACTCTGATACAACCATCTGCATCATGCCTCTGCTGAGACCCCGCCCCAGTAGAAGGAGCTTTCTGGTTACCAATTATTTTGTTTGTTATTTGGACCAAAAAACCCAGTCACTAGTTTATTGGATGTCAAATTTCGATTGGTCGTTGATTGTTAATGTGTAGTTTATCAGTATAAAAATAATATTGATAGTCACTAAAAACTTAACTCTTACTATACGTGAGCTAAAACCGTGTTTTTACGCGCTAGTTTAGCTATCGTTACCGTCGCGCGCCACTTGAACTGGCGAGCCATAAAATTGGTACTAAACCCGCGCCACTTCACGGGGCTTGCCGGATAGTAAGAGTTAATGTTGGCAGTTAAAGTATATAAATTGTTTCATGGACTTTGGGAGTAAAATTAATATGATGACATACTGTCTAATGATTGGTTATGATTTAAAATATAACATTACTTTCTAATAATTGGTTGGGATTTAAAAGATAACATGACTTTCTAGTGGTTGGTTATGATTTGAAATAAAACACAGCTTTCTAATGTTTGGTTGTGATTTAAAAGATAATATGACTGTCTAGCGGTTGGTTATGATTTAAAAAATAACTCAGCTTTCTAATGATTGGTTGTGATTTAAAAGATAACTCAGCTTTCTAATGATTGGTTGTGATTTAAAAGATAATATGACTGTCTAGCGGTTGGTTGTGATTTAAAAAATAACTCAGCTTTCTAATGATTGGTTGTGATTTAAAAGATAACTCAGCTTTCTAATGATTGGTTGTGATTTAAAAGATAATATGACTTTCTAATGGTTGGTTGTGATTTAAAAGATAACACAGCTTTCTAGTGATTGGTTGTGATTTAAAACATAACACGGCTTTCTAGTGATTAGTTGTGATTTAAAAGGTAACACAGCTTTCTAATGATTGGTTGTGATTTCAAAGAAAACACAACTTTCTAGTGATTGGTTGTGATTTAAAATTAATGTTGTTAACATGGTTTTCTAATGTTCAGTTTTGTTAGTCTCTAGTTGTTATATGTACACATATTATGATTTGACTTACCGAAAATGTAAGAATTCCACTATATTACTTTATATTTATAATGTATTTTCCCAAAGACTGTTGCGAGAAGTTCTTCTGCTGAATGCACTCAGACATCCCAGCATTATCGTGATAAAGGGTTACTGTCTCCGTGGTAACCGTATAGCAACACGTCTGCCAGAAAAGGGTGTGATTGTTGTGACAGAAGTGGGAACTCCCATGACTCACTCTGTCCTCAGAAGTTCCACATGGTCCCAGAAAGTCTCTGTAAGTAAATCTGTGTTGACCAATCTGTATTGACCAATCTGTGATGACCAATCTTTGTTGATCATGTGTTTGTAACAGACACCCTGTAAAGCTTGATCAAGATTAAAACCTGAGTGCTTTCCCTCTTTATTTCTCTGTAGTGACATTTGTTACTGAAATCCACCAGTGCTCTTCTCTATTACACATATTCTACTACAGTCTTCCCTGTGCAGTTCTCAGAGGTCTAATGATTGGTCGTCTAATGATTGGTCGTCTAATGATTGGTCGGTCTAATGATTGGTTGGTCTAATGATTGGTTGGTCTAATGATTGGTTGGGATCTAACGAGAAGACAGAGAAAGAATAGGACTACTTCTGGGTGAACAAATTTTGCTTCCCACAAAAGCTGTGTCCCATATTAACTGTTATTGTGTCTACAAATATGTCATATGAGCTGACTCATCATCATCATCATCAGTTGCCATCTCCACAACGAAGGTTGGCTGTAATGGATCTCCAACGTCTTCTGTCTCTTGTCTTGATGGTGCACTCTGATAGACTCTTTCCTGTCCATCTCTTGATGTTGTCTTCCCACTTATAGCGCTGTCTTCCCCTTGCACGTTTGCCTTCAACTCTCCCTTCTGTTATGGTCTTCTGCAAGGTGTTATGCCTTTTTATGTGGCCAAAGTATTTTAGCTGTCGAACTTTGACCTCCCTCATTAGTTCTCTTTTCATACCTAGATTTTCTAGGACCTCCTTATTTGTTTTCATCTCTTTCCATGAGATACGCCCCATTCTTCTATATATCCACATTTCAAGAGCCTCAATTCTTTCTTCCAACTGCTTATTCATCGTCCATGTTTCTGCACCATACAGAAATGCAGAATATATATAACACTTTATGATTCTCAGTTTTAATTTGTGAGATAACTGTTTGGGTGTCAGTATATGTTTCATGTTGTTGAATGTAGCTTTGGCCATTCCTATTCTCTTCTTGATTTCTGTTTCACATCTGCCATCTTCTGTTATTATATGACCGAGATGTACGTAGCTCTTGACTTGTTCCAGGATTTCCCCATTTACGCTTATCTTTAATGTGGGTTTATCGTCTGTTTTGCTAATTATCATAGTGAGCTGACTAACATGAGGTTAATATGTCATATGAGCTGATTATTATGAGGTTATATGTCTACATTTCTTAGGCTGGGGATTAAAAAAAAGGCTGCTGTGTAATGCTATCAGCAGGTTTTTTTCAGTGGGTGTCCTGTTCACTGCCAGCGTCTTCTTATGTTTGTCTTTTTCAATTGTACCTGACTAGTTCTTATCCTGTGTTCCACATTAGTTATCTTATCATACCACATCAGTCCATGTGTTCTACCCACACAACCATTAATGAAAGTCTGTAGCTTCTTGGTTGTTGTTTTTGTAGTTCTCTGCGTTTCACAGTAGGGACATTTGAGTTGAAGATTGTGTATGTGAAGATTGTGTATGTCAAGATTGTGTATGTCAAGATTGTGTATGTCAAGATTGTGTATGTCTTTGTGTGTTGGACTTGATTTCTTTTTATTTCCATAAAAGGCTCTTGTGCCTTTTGTTATCTTATTCCTTTATCACGTCCTGGTCCTCCAACTTTGCCTGTACTGCTGCCAAGATATGTGCATGATTCTACATCTTGTAATGGTGTTTCTTCAAGTGCAATCTTGGTGTAATTTCCTGCATTTATTCTCATTATCTTTGTCTTTTCTCTATATATTTTCATACCTAGTTGCTGTGAACTTTCATCAAATACTTGCTTTGTTGTCAAAAAAACATAACTATCATCTAGACTCTCCTTAGTCACAGTCCAATGGATTTCATTTCTTTTATTTCTTTTGGCTAATGTCGATGTTTTCATTACCCAGTAAGAAAAGAAATGGTGACAAGATGTATCCCTGCCACACTCCAGTTATTATCTGGACCTGGTCTATGATTATCACATCCACTCTTAGTGTTGACTGAGGTCATTAGGCTCAGCTTAGAAATAGACAGACTATCAATACTAATAAGGAAAACAAAAGCAAAGCAAGTTTTTTTGTTTCTTTAAATGAACATTGTTAGAATAGCCACAAACAAAATAGTCAAGAAATAAATAAACAACAAATCCTGTTGTAAACAATTAACACCAAGTACACTAAGTTGTAAATGACATTGTGATGTCAGTAAAACACAACATGGACAATAAAGTTACACTGAATGATCTAAATGTAACAAAATTTGGTTGAACATGGTAGACTCTCTGCAAAGATGGTGGATAAGGGGGGACAATTAAGCTCATCTCATGCTGCTCTGCTCGCCTCCCATTTTGTTACAGAAAAAATAATGTTAGATGAGGCTAGGTTGCCAGTTCTCAACCTGTTAATAAAGAAGCTTATTCATTCTTTTGTTTTAAAAAATATTACATTTTATAGTAGCTTGATGTCTAATAATTACTGAACAAAAGTCTATTATTTTTATCACTGACTTGTTGTCACCGACACTTATTGTGAACTCTTGCAGATGGCACTGCAAATAGGTCAGCTGCTCATGTACTTACAAAACAGTCCTTTAGGAAGTCTGCACTTCAAACAGTTGAGCCTGAACGATTTTGTTTTGGTGCAGGAAAATATAATTAAGCTAGCCAACCTTGATGACCTTGAAGTTGGAGTTGAGTCTTGTACTGACGACTCACATTGTGAGGTGTCCGACAAAAATACAGGTAAGCTGTTTTATAAACTATTGCAGTTTATTTGTTTGTTTGTTATTTATTTTTTTAGTTATTTTTCTTTCAGAGTGATGAAAAATAAAACAGCGTAGTCACATTCAGGAAGTAGCAAATGGTGTGTATGTAAAATCGTATGTGTGTTTGTGTATGGATATATACACATACAGAACAGAATTTAGCTGATAAGGCAGAAGGCAAGCGTTCTGCAAGAAAGGTCAGAATGCACAGCAACACTATTATCGACTCTAACCATGTGTGCCCCGTATGTGGCAGGGCCTGTAGGGCCAAAATAGGACTAATTAGCCACATGAGATCACGGCACAGATGTGTCACAACTCAAGTCTGAAGCTGTCGCCATCTTCGCTTGCGATGGGCAACTATTATTATTATTATTATACACATACATCTGTGTGAATTACTTAATTAATGAATGTTCCCTGTTATGCGTGAATTTCTGAATTAATGAATGTTCCCTGTTGACCTTAAGAGACCTCTGACCACCACTACAAGTGGTCCCCCTTGTAGGAAGCAAGCTTAAGAGATCTGTGACCACCACTACAAGTGAAAAACCCCCCCCCCCCCCTGTACGAAGCATGTTACACAGAGACCTGTGACCACCACTACTACAAGTGACCCCCCCTCCCTGTAGGAAGAATGTTTCAAATGACCTGACATGTTCTTGGAATGATGTTTTCTGTAACAGTGTTGTTTACATGATGTGGAGGCCAGGCCCCCCCCCGAAAGCATTTTTCATTTCACGACATGCCTGGTCAGAGTAATGATTTTCTGTGTTCTTCTCCTAAAATGTTAAATTGTTTGCTTCTAATTGCTTGTAGGTGGCCACTGCAAGAATGGATACTGTGAAGGTTTGAATCATGCCACCAGTTTCAATACTGCTGCTAGGGAAGTGCTGCAGCTGATGTTGCAGAACCCCCCAGGGCCAGACCAAGAAGCATTGGCCACTAGGTTGACCAGTTTGAATATCAGCTTGGCACAGTGTGTGGCAGAGCTGCAGATGTTGTTGAACAGATCTCGTAAGTGTTTGCTTTCATTTCTTGATTTCTTGAAAAAAGATTTTCAGAGATCCTAACACCTGATTGGAGGTTATTTAAAGACTTTGTGTGTATGTGGCATGAAAATATAACTTGAGTTGACAGCTGTATTGCAGGAAAAGAAAAGTGGACCGTGAAAGCAGCAGATACAAAAAAGAATAATTACACATTTGTGTAAAAATGAATAGACAGGAATGAGACTAGATAAAGTACTAAAATATCTCAGTGGCCAGGTTTTTGAAAATAATTATATAAACCAATAAAACGGAATTGAATCAGTTCTAAAAATAACGGTTCACATGAAACAAGGGACGTTTCAGGTTTTACCCTTCGTCAGCCACAAACAGGTGACACAAGAATTACATATAGGTACTACAAAAACATACGATGATGAGAAACATACACCAAATGAGCGATACAAGCAGATGGAAAAAGTAAACACCCACAGTGATGAGCGAAAAAAGAACAATAATAATACAAGAAAATCGTAAAACTTAAAAGAAATACCGAAACAAGAAAGTAAATAATGAACGAAATGAAAAAAAGAATAAAGAAAACTTCGGAACAAGTAAAAGTTCACTTAGCTAGATCCTTAAATGCTTGGAATAGAAGACCGTAGTACTCTGTCCAAGAAATCTCTAAGGATGTGACGTATAAGATAGCGACAATTTAAAAAGATACAAAAGGATACAAAACGAACCAAAACAAAAACATAAGAAGATAGATCGAAAAAACAACGAATAAAGAAGAATGAAAAAGAGAGAAAAGCTACCAGAATTTATGCAAAATGATGTTGGACATTAAGGCCATCAGGAGATAAAACGCCCATTTGAAAAATAAGATGATTCTCCAACAAAAAGTGAGTCCGATCATCACCGACACATGAAAGGAGGGCAGTGACATGAATATCAGAATTACTTGAATGGTCAGGCCTATTGAAATGAAGGGCCACTGGTAAATGTTTGCCATGATAGATGTCATTCAAGTGCTCACGAAACCTGTCTGCCAAATGCCTGCCAGTTTCACCAATATAGGTAATGCCACACCTCTTGCAGATGATAGCATAAATCAGGTTTCTGGATTCGCATGTGAAAGACTCTCTAATGATAAATTTTCCTTTCGGAAAAGTGACTGTCTGAGTTTGGAGTACAAATGGACAGCTCTTACATATACGGCGTTGGCACGGTTTAGTACCAAACTATGAAGGGCTAGTATGTCGCAAGCGACTGTGTACAAGAATATCCCTAAAATTCCTATCCCTACGATATGCCACCAAAGATGTATCATGAAACAACTCTCTGGTATCAGGATCAGAGTAGAGAATAGGCAGATGTCGAAACAGAATTCTCTTCACCGCCAGACAGTGAGGATGGAAAGTTAGAACCAGTTTGAGTCTGTCAGATTGAATAGAAGGTTTAGTAGTGAGTGCCATCTGACGAGTGATGCGTGTGATACGATTAAGAGCATCAGATAAAACATGTTCTGGATAAAGACGTCGGGGAAAGAACTCGAGCATCTCTTGAGCTCGCTGATGGAAATCATCGTCATCGTGACATAACCGACGCAAGCAAAGAAGTTGAGAAAAGGGAATGGAATTTTTACAACTAAGAGGATGCGATGAAGTATAAAGAAGGAAACCATGAGCGTCAGTAGCCTTATAATAGACGGACGTTTGAAGACCAGTAGGGCTAATAGTCACAGTGATGTCAAGGAAGTTCACTGAAGTCATAGAAATTTCAGAAGTGAATTTGATGGCAGGATTGAAATTACCAACATAGTCAATAAATCGACGGAGGTCTACCTCAGACATGTCTGTAATGCCAATACCATCATCAATATAGCGGCTGTAAAACTCGGGTATTGATCCATCGTAACTTTGAAAGACCAAATATTCAAAGTGGCCCATAAACAGGCAAGCGTAACTAGGGCCCATCTTAGTACCCATAGCGACGCCACTGATTTGGTTGAAGAATTGGCCATTAAACTCAAAAGAGTTGAGAATAAGAACCAACTCAGCAAGGTGAAGAAGCGGACCTGTACTTATAGTAAGATCAGTACGCTGGTCGAGAAAAAATTGGAGTGCCTTGAGACCATCAGCTTGTGGAATAGAATTATAAAGGGAACAAACATCCAGGAGGAAAAGACGGTAAGTACGATCAGGCGTGAATCTGATCGAAAATCAAAGGTAGTGATAGCATGAGTAGTGTCTTTCAAATAAGAAGGCAGATTGGTGACTAAAGACTGGAAAATACTATCAAGGAATTCAGAAATACGTTCAGTGGGACAAGAACAGGCTGAAACAATAGGCCTACCAGGGTTAGCAATTTTATGCACCTTAGGAAGCATGTAGAAGGAAGGCTTACCAAGACTACTATCAAAAATATGGAGAGATAAAGCACCAGAAGGAAGAAGATCATCATGGACAAGGCCACGGATAGTCTCATAAACAGTAAGATTATTCCGGACTGTTGCATCACCAGAACAAGGTGAGTAAAAGGTGGTGTTACCTAGCTGTGTAACTCCTTCATGAATGTATAAGTCCTTACGCCAAACAACCACAGCACCATCTTTGTCTGCCGGCTTGATAACAATATCATCACGGTGTCTAAGGCGTGACAATGCCCACCATTCAGAAGACGTGAGGTTAGATTGACGGAGACGGTTTAGAGTGAGCTGGTCAATGTCATGTAAAGTATTGGCTCGTGGAGCTGGAGTCCAGTCTTGTTTAGGTTTGTCAAAACGACGAAAGATATCATCAGTATCGGAAACCCTGGTAGAATCATTACCCTTACGATGGGAATATTTGAGACGCATGCGGCGATGGAAGTTGTGAACATCAGCCCTCTTGGATGGTGAGGAATTCAATGCGCTTCTTCCTCTAGCTTGGAACCAGATGTCATGATCCTTTAACCTTTAGCACGCTGCGGGCGACACATGTCGCCGAAGATAACCTATGCTCTGCACGCTGGAGCTGCCATGTGTCGCCTTACGGATATCACCGTTTCTAGCATGAGGACTTGTGTACACGTGATTTTCAGCCCCGGATGTTAAGTTGTAATTTTATTTGCAAGAGAGTTAGCTTCCGTTTCCGATCTTAAAAAAGTGATGGGTGTATCCGCGTTTATTTTTTGTAAATTTTTTAAATCGAAATGAATCGGCATCAGACACGCGGCCATTTCGCTCTAATTTTATTGTATTCTGACGCCATGCGGTGGGGATGAAATTTTTGTCTTTATAAGCGCTGAAATCGGTTCTCAGAATATGTTTGATGGCTGAGATGGAAACGAAAGTAAAATGGCCTTTCAAGTATGTATAATTTTCGGGGTTAGGATTAGGAATATCGGAAAAAAAATAGGATTACGGCCGAATGTCACGGCTGGCTAGGGAGTTTGTTGCTTTGCTACTGATGATGGGTGTAACGAAAAGATCGTCATTTGATTTGTATCGCTCTATTGGTCAAATGACTTTCATTGAGATGCAAGGGATATGGACTCTTCGTTCGTTGGTCATTTTTTAAATTTTTTTTTTTAATTTTAAAATTAAAAAAAAATTTTTTTTTTATTTTTTTTTAATTTTTTTCGTTTTTTTCATCTTTCCTTTCCTCTCTTCCTATCACATCTAACATGTACTCAAACAAATTTTATATCATCAGATTCATCATTCATTCATTTCTATACAATCTAAAAATTAGAGCAATTGACCAAAAAACAAAAAAACTATAGAATTTACAAGTCACCCACTATAAAAATGGGGCGTTGTGAAAAAGAATGCAGTGGTTGGGCAAGTTTTTTGAATTTTTATGCAGTGTGCTAAAGGTTAAATATACGCCAAGCTGGAGAAACCAGAGCTCATGACTTCAGCTCTTCATGTTTCAGAATGGCAGAAAAGCCACAGAACAATGCCTATATATTTTGTGTAGATAATACCAAGTAGTCTTAAACTTAGTATTGGCTGCAAAAGAGCTAGAATCTCATCAGTCCTAATTAAACAACAAAAACACTGTGAGATGACTGAGCTGTCCATGGTTGTGGGCAAGACACTGTGAGATGACTGAGCTGTCCATGGTTGTGGGCAAGACACTGTGAGATGACTGAGCTGTCCATGGTTGTGGACCAGACACTGAGATGACTGAGCTATGATTGTGGGCAAGAAACTGTGAGATGACAGCTATGATTGAGGGTAAGACACTGTGAGATGAAAACAAAAGGGTAGGTAAAGGATCCTGTTACACGATCATTGAGGCATGTTGGCAGTATGATGTTAGGCCATTGTTTTCTTGACCATCAGCACACTAGGGGTGATGTGCTCATCATCACGCTGGCCACCTTAACCTTCTCAGAGTTGCTGTGGTACCCCATTCATGAGGCTGGGTCAACCCCAGAGCCGTTTACAGTCTAAAAAATCCCACCTCAACTGGGGATGGAACCATGGACTACCAAGCTTGGAAGCCAGTGCACTAACCATGGTTGTGGGCAAGACACTGTGAGATGACTGAGCTGTCCATGCTTATGGGACAGACACTGAGATGACTGAGCTGTCCTTGATTGTGGGCAAGACACTGTGAATTGACTGAACTATGATTGCAGGCAAGACACTGTGAGATGACAGCTATGATTGTGGCAAAACACTATGAGATGACTGAGCTATGATTGTAGGCAAGACACTGTAAGGTGACTGAGCTATGATTGTAGGCAAGACACTGAGATGACTGAGCTATGTTTGTGGGCAAGACACTGTGAGATGACTGAACTATGATTGTAGGCAAGACAATGTGAGATGACTGAGCTATGATTGTAGGCAAGAAACTGAGATGACTGATCTATGATTGTGGGCAAGACACTGAGATGACTGAGCTATGATTGTGGGCAAGACACTGTGAGATGAGTGAGCTATGATTGTAGACAAGACACTGTGAGATGACTGAGCTATTATTGTGGGCAATACACTGTGAGACGACTGAGCTATGATTGTAGACAAAACACTGAGATGACTGAGCTATGTTTGTGGGCAAGGCACTGAGATGACTGAGCTATGATTGTAGGTGAGACACCAAGATGACTGAGCTATGATTGTGGGCAAGACACTGAGGTGACTGAGCTATGTTTGTGGGCAAGACACTGAGATGACTGAGCTATGATTGTAGGCAAGACAATGTGAGATGACTGAGCTATGATTGTAGGCAAGAAACTGAGATGACTGATCTATGATTGTGGACAAGACACTGAGAAGACTGATCAATGTTTGTGGGCAAGACACTGTGAGATGACTGAGCTATGATTGTAGACAAGTGTTAAAGAAGATTATAATGTATTTTACATGTTGCCCACACTTAGTTTTGTTAGCAGTTTAATCTACGCGGTAACAATTCTATCTGGGGCCAACATGATGTATTTTGCACCATTTTTAATTATAAATGAACGCGATATAAGGTTTACGTCACTAGGTGATGATGACATAATAGGTTCTGCACTAATGTATGCAGACCATTAGTTCGAGGCCTTTCGTTGTAAGAATCCATCAGAGTAAGACATTGATGCTATCACTCCCAAGTTATTTGAAGTTTAACAGTTCTCCTACGTGGCTTAAGGAATTGCGAAGGTCGCCACTGATATTCAACAAGATGCCGAACTTAAGTATTCAAGTTTTATGATTTTTATGCAGAGCAATCTTTATGGGAGCAATCAATAATAATTATCTCCATATTCTGGTTTTCAATACTTGGGTGTTAACCGTTATCGACACTTCTAGTAAATAGGCCAGATATGAGATGATGTATCACGGACTGTAGGAGATTCAATATATGTATGTAATTCCACTTTGCCATGAACATTTTGTTATGCTACGTCTAATAAACATGCTGTTATCTGTGGACCCATTCAACAAGTCGTTTGGAGGTCGCTTTATGATTTGATAGTTCTTGCACAAACCCATGTCATTCCACAAGATCTCATCAGCACAACGTTCAACATAGAGGTCAGTTATGAACCAAGAATCTTGATAAACCACACACTCTATAATACAAAACCCATTCATAACAACAAGACACTGAGATGACTGAGCTACGATTGTGGTCAAGACACTGTGAAATGACTGAGCTATGATTGTAGGCAAGACACTGTGAGATGACTGAGCTATGATTGTGGGCAAGACAATGTGAGGTGACTGAGCTATGATTGTAGACAAAACACTGAAATGACTGAGCTATGTTTGTGGGCAAGACACTGTGAGATGACTGAGCTATGACTATGCAAGACACTGAGATGACTGAGCTATGATTGTGGGCAAGACACTGAGATGACAGCTATGTTTGTGGGCAAGACACTGAGATGACTGAGCTACAATTGTAGGCAAGACACTGAGATGACTGATCTATGATTGTGGGCAAGACACTGAGAAGAATGATCAATGTTTGTGGGCAAGACACTGTGAGATGACTGAAAATAAGAATCTTCAACTCAAATGTGAAGTCAGTCCTATTGTATGGCTCTGAGACATGGAGAACAACAAAGACAACAGCCAAAAAGCTACAGACTTTCATAAATGGGTGCTTGCATAGAATAGAGGGATTAAAATGGTATGACAAGGTTACCAACGTGGAACTGATGACAAGAACTAGACAAGTGCCAGTGGAACAAGAGATGAGAGAAGACGATGGCGATGGATAGGACACACACTGAGGAAACCTGTTGATAGCATTACAAGGCAGTCCTTGTTCTGGAACCCCCAGGGCAAGAGAGGCAGAGGAAGACCAAGAAGTACATGGAGAAGAGAGTTGGAAACAGAGGTGAAAATGATGAGGAGAACATGGAAAGAACTTGAGATGATGGCACGGGACAGGAGGACTTGGCATGTGTTTGTTGAAGGCCTATGCTCCTTTGGGAGTGGAGGGTTATGAATGAATGAAGACACTGAGATGACAGCTATGATTGTGGCAAAACACTGTGAGATGACTGTGTTATGATTGTGGGCAAGACACTGTGAGATGACTGAGCTATGGTTGTGGGCAAGACACTGAGATGACTGAGCTATGATTGTGGGCAAGACACTGAGATGACTGAGCTATGTTTGTGGGCAAGACACTGTGAGATGACTGAGCTATGATTGTAGGCAAGACACTGAGATGACTGAGCTATGTTTGTGGGCAAGACACTGTGAGATGACTGAGCTATGATTGTAGGCAAGACACTGTGAGATGACTGAGTTACGATTGTGGACAAGACACTGAGATGACTGAGCTATGTTTGTGGGCAAGACACTGAGATGACTGAGCTATGATTGTAGACAAGACACTGTGAGATGACTGAGCTATGATTGTGGGCAAGACACTGTGAGGTGACTGAGCTATGATTGTAGGCAAAAACACTGAGATGTCTGAGCTATGTTTGTGGGCAAGACACTGAGATGACTGAGCTATGACTGTATGCAAGACACTGAAATGACTGAGCTATGATTGTGGACAAGACACTGAAAGGACTGAGCTTTGTTTATGGACAAGACACTGTGAGATGACTGAGCTACGATTTTAGGCAAAACACAGATGACTGATCTATGATTGTAGGCAAGACACTGAGAAGACTGATCAATGTTTGTGGGCAAGACACTGTGAGATGACTGAGCAATGATTGTAGACAAGACACTCAGATGACTGAGCTATGATTGTGGGAAAGTCACTGTGAGATGACTGAGCTATGATTGTAGGCAAGACACTGAGATGACTGAGCTATGATTGTGGGAACAGATCACTGTGATGTTTGTGGGCAAGATGATGACTGAGCTATGATTGTGGACAAGACTTTGTGAAATGACTGAGCTATGATTGGGGGCAATACACTGAGATGTCTGAGCTATGATTGTAGGCAACACACTAAGATGACTGAGCTATGATTGTGTGCAAGACACTGCAAAATGACTGAGTTATGATTGTGAGCAACACACTCACATATAGGAAGTGAAAAAAAAATAAAAGCTGGTATTGAATTCAGTTTGACGCATGAACAATATGTTAGAAACACAAGATGGTTTGGGATACCCGTTGTCAGCCACCATCACAAACAGAAATCAGAGATGAGAAATTAGAAGGGCTCTGACATAATGACAAAAGGACGCAATGGACGCACAGAAAATTTAACAAATAAAGTGAGTAAACAAGGAAGAGGACAACAAAAATAAAGCACTTATGAGACACTAATCACAGTAACACAATGTGACACAGTGTGACACAATGTGACACAGTAACACAATGTGACACAGTAACACAATGTGACACAGTAACACAATGTGACACAGTAACACAATGTGACACAGTAACACAATGTGACACAGTAACACAATGTGACACAGTAACACAATGTGACACAGTAACACAATGTGACACAATGTGACACAGTAACACAATGTGACACAGTAACACAATGTGACAGTAACACAATGTGACACAGTAACACAATGTGACACAGTAATGCAGTAACACAATGTGATACAGTAATACAGTAACACAATGTGACACAGTAATGCAGTAACACAGTGTGACACAATAATACAGTAACACAATGTGACAGTAACACAGTAACACAATGTAATACAGTAATACAGTAACACAATGTGACACAGTAATGCAGTAACACAATGTGATACAGTAATGCAGTAACACAGTGTGATACAGTAACACAATATGACACAGTAACACAGTGTGACACAGTAATACAGTAACACAATGTGACACAGTAATGCAGTAATACAGTAACACAATGTGACACAGTAATGCAGTAACACAGTGTGACACAGTAATACAGTAACACAGTGTGACACAGTAATACAGTAACACAGTGTGACACAGTAATACAGTAACACAATGTGATACAGTAACACAATATGACACAGTAACACAGTGTGATACAGTAACACAATGTGACACAGTAATACAGTAACACAATGTGATACAGTAACACAATATGACACAGTAACACAGTGTGACACAGTAATACAGTAACACAATGTGATACAGTAACACAATATGACACCGTAACACAATGTGACACAGTAATGCAGTAACACAGTGTGACACAGTAATACAGTAACACAGTGTGACACAGTAATACAGTAACACAATATGACACAGTAACACAGTGTGACACAGTAACACAGTGTGACACAGTAATACAGTAACAATGTGATACATTATGACAATATGACACAGTGTGACACAGTAATACAGTATCACAATGTGACACAGTAACACAGTAACACAATGTGACACAGTAATACAGTAACACAATGTGACACAGTAATACAGTAACAGAATGTGACACAGTAATACAGTAACACAATGTGACACGGTAACACATTAATACAGTAACACAATGTGACACAGTAACAGTAATACAGTAACAAAATGTGATACAGTAATACAGTAACACAATGTGACACAGTAACAGTAATACAGTAACACAATGTGACACAGTAATACAGTAACACAATGTGACACAGTAACAGTAATACAGTAACACAATGTGACAGTAATACAGTAACACAATGTGACACAGTAAGAGTAATACAGTAACACAATGTGACACAGTAGCAGTAATACAGTAACACAATGTGACACAGTAATACAGTAACACAATGTGACACAGTAACAGTAATACAGTAACACAATGTGACACAGTAATACAGTAACAATGTGACAGTAACAGTAATACAGTAACACAATGTGACACAGTAATACAGTAACACAATGTAACACAGTAATACAGTCACACAATGTGACACATTAATACAGTAACACAATGTGACACAGTAAACCAGTAATACAGGTACACAATGTGACACAGTAACACAATGTGACACAGTAATACAGTAACACAACATGACACAGTAATACAGTAACACAATGTGACACAGATGCAACACAGAGAAGCCGAAAGGAGTCTGTGTTGCTGACTAACCTTCTTTCTTCTAGGAGAACTTCCAGATTTGGCACCTGGAATGTTCGGACATTAAATGAACAAGGGAAAGTGGCACAAGTAGCAGCAGAAATGAGGGAATATAAAATCGAGGTTCTGGGAATGTGTGAAACAAAGTGGAAGGGGGTAGACAGGAAGAAACTCATCACAGGTGAATTGGTGCTGTCCTCAGGACATGAAGACGAAAGGTCACACCACAGTGAAGGAGTAGCTCTTATGTTATCTAAAGAAGCACAGAAAGCACTCATTGAATGGGAAGCTGTTGGACCCAGAATAGTAACAGCCACTTTTAAAACAACTAAAAAGAAAATATGTAAATGTCATCCAATGTTATGCACCAACTAATGACAAAGAAGAGTCGGTGAAAGAAGCATTTTATACTAGACTACAGGAAATTATGGATAAAGTAAAAAGAAGAGACATCACAATTTTGAAGGGTGACATGAATGCAAAGATAGGTACAGTCAATACCGGATTTGAAGAAGTCATGGGAAAACATGGGCTAGGAATAATGAATGAAAATGGGGAACTATTCTCAATTTTCTGTGCTTCAAATCAACTGGCTATAGGAGGAAGCATGTTTCTACATAAGAGAATACACAAAGCAACATGGATACAGTTAACATTCAAAAATCCGGCAACCTCTGGACCTGAGGAGTGCCGGATTGTTGAAAATGCCGGATTTTTTATGGTTATATATGCTGTATATATTTAACAGAAAATGACTACCTGTACAGTCCTTTAAAGAAAGAAAATTAAAAATTAAATGAAAAGCAAATGAAATTTTAACGTTCATCAACTAAATAAAACAGTTCTACAGAATTTTAATGAGAAGGAATGAGCAGGAATGCCTGTTAACACGTGCAAGCAAGACCCAACAGCTGCATCAAAACATAAACGGCTCCAGAAAACAGTGGCGCGCCAACGCGGTAAATTAAAAAATATGCTCCGAAATCCATGCCGGAAATCTGAAGGAACCGGATTATCGATGGCCGGATTTTTGAATGTCAACTGTATCACCAGACCATAGAACAGAAAATCAGATTGATCATATATGCATAAACAAGAAGTTTAGATCATCATTGCACGATGTAAAAGTATATAGAGGAGCAGATGTGGCATCAGATCACCACCTTCTGATAGCCAAAGTAAAAATGAAACTCAAGAGATATGCAACAATGCAAAATTATAGACAACAATTTAATGTAGGACATCTAAGAAATCAAGAAACAAGAGACAAATTTGCAGTCACAGTATCCAACAAATTCCAAGTGCTCCAACAGCTGGAAGATATAGAGAATACAGAAGACTATTGGCAGCAGGTCAAAACTATGGAATGAGACATGTGAAGAAATACTGGGGAAAAGGGAAAGACAACAAAAAGCATGGATAACAACAGAAACCATCAGTAAGATAAAAGATAGAAAAAACAAGAAAGCAGATTTAAACACAAGCAAAACCAGAAGTTCCAAAGCCAAGGCTCAAGAAGTGTACACAGAAGCAAACAAAGAAGTAAAAAAAAGTATCAAAAGAGACAAGAGGAAGTATATTGAGGAGTTGGCAAGAGAGGCAGAAGATGCTGCAGCCAAAGGAAATACGAGAGAACTATATAGCAGCACAAAGAAGCTAACAGGGAAATACAAGCAAACAAGTTGCCTCATAAAAGACAAGAATGGGAAACTGCTCAGCAATATACAGGAGCAAATGAAGAGGTGGACAGAATATTTTGAGGACCTTCTCAATAGACCAGCTCCACAAAACCCGCCGGACATCCAGCCAGCAGAAGAAGAGCTACAAATTAACAGTGAAAGACCAACAAAGGAAGAAATAAAGAAAGCCATAAAGCTTCTAAGAGATGGAAAAGCGGCTGGACCTGATGGCATTCCAGCAGAGGCCATCAAAGCAGATATCGACACGGCTACAGAGATGTTATATAAATTACTTGGTAAAGTCAGGGAAAAGGAAGAGATACCAGCAGAATGGAAGGAAGGATATCTGGTTAAGTTGCCTAAGAAGGGAAATTTACAAGAGTGCACAAATTATAGAGGAATAATGTTACTATCAGTGCCAGGAAAAGTATTAAACAGGATTATCCTTGAGAGATTAAAAGAGTCCATAGACAAGAAACTGAGAACGAACGAACAAACTTTATTTTCGAAGGGTTGAGAATTGGGCGCGCAGGCCTGTCTAACATTCTGCCCTTTCACTCTCATTAATCTTGCATACTATATCCTTTTATTCCCACGTATTACTTTAAGCATTAATTTAAAGGCATGCAACATTATAAAGTTAACATAACAGCATTCATTTACAGTTTACAATCATAATAAAAAATGAGTAGGTTTTTTTTTTAAATAAACAAGATAGTGACTGAAGAAAAATAATAATAATAAATATAAAATAAAATAATATAAACAAAACAATAAATAAATAATGATGAACAAGCAGGTTTTTGACAAAACAGATCATGTACAGACCAGATAGCCACTTTGAGAATAATAGTTGAACAAAGTCTGGAATGGAATTCACCATTATACATCGGATTTGTGGACTACGAAAAGGTATTTGACAGTGTAGACAGAGAATCACTTTGGAAATTGATGAGGCATTATGGAGTTCCCCTGAAGATCATTAATTTAATAAAGAAAACATACGAAGACATGACATGCAGCGTTCTTCACGAAGGACAGCTTACAGAACCGTTTGGGATAAGAACAGGAGTGCGACAGGGATGCCTCTTGTCTCCATTTCTTTTCTTACTAGCAATAGACTGGGTTATGAGATCATCAACAACACACAACAGAAATGGAATCCAGTGGACTCTGACTAAGCAGTTGGATGATCTGGATTTTGCTGATGACTTGGCTCTTCTGTCCCATAACTGTAATCAGATGCAGGACAAATTGAAAACACTCAATGAGAGGTCACAGCAATTGGGTCTGAAAATACACAGGGAAAAGACAAAAATAATGAGAATAAATGCAGGTAATGATAACAGGGTGGAACTTGAAGAAACACCAATACAAGATGTAGAATCGTACACATATCTTGGCAGTAATATAGACAAAGTTGGAGGGACAGACAGCGATATCAAAATAAGAATACAAAAGGCAAAAGAAGCTTTCATTGCATTGGGAAATATATGGAGATCAAGAGAAATCGGATCCAACACGAAAATAAGAATCTTCAACTCAAATGTGAAGTCAGTCCTATTGTATGGCTCAGAGACATGGAGAACAACAAAGACAACAGCCAAAAAGCTACAGACTTTCATAAATGGGTGCTTGCGTAGAATAGAGGGATTAAAATGGTATGACAAGGTTACCAACGTGGAACTGATGACAAGAACTAGACAAGTGCCAGTGGAACAAGAGATGAGAAGAAGGCGATGGATAGGACACACACTGAGGAAACCTGTTGATAGCATTACAAGACAGTCCTTGTTCTGGAACCCCCAAGAGAGGCAGAGGTAGACCAAGAAGCACATGGAGAAGAGAGCTGGAAACAGAGGTGAAAATGATGAGGAGAACATGGAAAGAACTTGAGATGATGGCATGTGACAGGAGGACTTGGCATGTGTTTGTTGAAGGCCTGTGCTCCTTTGGGAGTGGAGGGTTATGAGCTGTGTGTGAACATAGTTTTAGGAGTTGACTGAGCTGTGTGTGAACACAGTTTTAGGAGATGAATGAGCTGTGTGTGAACAAGACATTAGGAGATGACTGAGCTGTGAGTGAACAAGACATTAGGAGATGACTGAGCTGTGAGTGAACAAGACATTAGGAGATGACTGAGCTGTGTGTGAACAAGACTGTAGGAGATGACTGAGCTGTGAGTGAACAAGACATTAGGAGATGACTGAGCTGGTGGGAACAAGACATTAGGAGATGACTAAGCTGTGTGTGAACAAGACACTAGGAAATGACAGATCACTGATTTAAACATGAATTAAAGAGAGAACCAAACTGTTTGTGAGCTAGACTTTCAGGTTCAGAAAATGACTGAGCTATGAGTTGGTAAGACACTAGAAGATGGATGAGCTGTATGTGAGCCAGACACCAAGGTATAGGGGATGTCTGAACTGTGTATGAACAAGACACTAGGAGATGACTGAGCCGTGTATGAACAAGACACTAGAAGAGGACTGAGCTGTGTGTAAGCAAGACAATAATTTATAGGGGATAGCTGAGCTGTAGCTGAGCTGTTTAAGACATTAGGAGATGACTGAGCTTTGTATATAAGACATTAGGAAATGACTGAGCTTTGTGTATAAGACATTAAGAGATGACTCAGCTGTGTAAGACATTAGGAGATGACTGAGTTGAGTGTTAACAAGACAGTTGGAGATGACTGAGTTGTGTGAGTAAGCTTTAAGAGATGACTGAGTTGTGTAATACATTAGGAGATGACTGAGCTGTGTGAGTAGGACATTAGGAGATGGCTGAGCTGTGTAAGACATTAGGAGGTGACTGAGCTGTGGAAGTAAGACATTAGGAGATGACTGAGCTGTATGAGTAAGACACTAGGAGATGACTGAGCTGTGTGAATAAGACATTAGAAGATGATTGAGTTTTGTGTGAGCAAAGTACTAAGAAGATTGAGTTTTGTGTGAGCAAAGTACTAAGAAGATTGAGTTTTGTGTGAGGAAAGTACTAAGAAGATTGAGTTTTGTGTGCGCAAAGTACTTAAAAGATTGAGTTTTGTGTGAGAAAAGTATTAAGAAGATTGAGTTTTGTGGGAGCAAAGTACTAAGAAGATTGAGTTTTGTGTGAGCAAAGTACTAAGAAGATTGAGTTTTGTGTGAGAAAAGTATTAAAAAGATTGAGTTTTGTGGGAGCAAAGTACTAAGAAGATTGAGTTTTGTGGGAGCAAAGTACTAAGAAGATTGAGTTTTGTGGGAGCAAAGTACTAAGAAGATTGAGTTTTGTGTGAGCAAAGTACTAAGAAGATTGAGTTTTGTGTGAGCAAAGTACTAAGAAGATTGAGTACTGAGCTTGAAATTTCCAGTCATCAATCTTCTGTCTAAACTTCTTGTTGAAGTTGTAGTAAATGAAAAAGTTGATGGCACAAGTGAACACATCAATGACAATTCTGAATTTGTAACTGATCATATACAGTTCTGTATACTGCTTATCAGCATCAAAGCTAGGTATGGCCATTCTAACAAATGCAATTGCAATTTTGGGAGTATTGCATACAACATAACATGTTGAAATTAGAATAATTTGCTGCAGAACTTGATAATTAGCAAAGGACATCTTGTTTCCTAATGATTTGATGTTGTGAGCTGGGTTCATCTGGCGGAACTTGGCCGCTTGGTACAGTTTAATGGTCATGATGATGAGACAAGCCATGACGATGACCTGGGTGATGATAGTTATTGCTGTATCAACAAGGGCAGACTTAACGTCTTGGGCTCTATACCTGGCAGCCGACAGAAACAGACTTGTCCTGGTTGTGTTGGTCTTGTTATCAAACATCGTCGCTGTCTCAAAGCTGATCAGAATGGGTAAAAAGATGGCTACAGTAAAGATATCCAGGAATACCAGAGCAGTAATAGTTCGAGTCTTGGTGAAAGTACTTTTAAAGTGGAACGGCATCGCCACACTAGCGCACCTGACAACAGCGATTATTGTAGTAGTTAAGGTTGTACACAGATAAAACATCTCCCAAAAATTTGCCAAGTACACTGTAATGATAGCTGGATCTATATCAAAGATTGGAAGTTCCCATAATGCCACTTGCTCACAAGCAAATGAATAGATGCAGATAGCAGCAGATACACAAACAGCAAAATCTGCTAGAGCAAGGTGGAGCAAGGAGATAGACACACCATCTTTGAGGCCCATCTTTGTTAAGATTGTCATGTTCATTATGTTTGTGATTATCCCTCCTGTTGTCAGATAAAGTATACAGACGATAACAAAAATATTTATAATCTTGATTTGCTCCGTGGTCACAAGCTTTGATAGTGAAGTTTGATAGTGCTCGGCCATGGTCAGTGTTGAGAATGTTTCATTCAGCTCGGCCATGGTCAGTGTTGAGAATGTTTCATTCAGCTATCTTGTTATATTGTACCTCACTGTGTTTGTCTGACTGGTCAGACTTACTGCTTGTGTTTAATGTATTCAGAGCAGTAATCAGATATATTTCTTCTTCTTCCTGTCTGTATTTGTGTCTAATCAGTCTGATATGTTTGCCATTCTGTCTGTCTATCAATCTGAGTATCAACAATTGTCTGTCTGTCTACCTAATTATCTACTTGTCTGGTCAGCTGTCTGTCTGCAAGTCTGTCTGTCTTGTTATCTGTGGTATCAGATTTGTAACACAGTCAATCTAAATCACGATATCTTACAACGTATTAGTGAAATCTTGTGGGAACATGCCTTTCATCTGTGAATACAAATGCAATAGCGTACCTCTACACGGCTGTTCAGAATGATCTCATTTAATGGCTTTAAAAAAAATCAATTCTCTACGAGGTTGAATCAGATTGAGATCAATGTCCCTGTAATCTGGAGCGCATGTTATATCTTCTTCCTGTCTGTATTTGTGTCTAATCAGTCTGATATGTTTGCCATTCTGTCTGTCTATCAATCTGAGTATCAACAATTGTCTGTCTGTCTACCTAATTATCTACTTGTCTGGTCAGCTGTCTGTCTGCAAGTCTGTCTGTCTTGTTATCTGTGGTATCAGATTTGTAACACAGTCAATCTAAATCACGATATCTTACAACGTATTAGTGAAATCTTGTGGGAACATGCCTTTCATCTGTGAATACAAATGCAATAGCGTACCTCTACACGGCTGTTCAGAATGATCTCATTTAATGGCTTTAAAAAAAATCAATTCTCTACGAGGTTGAATCAGATTGAGATCAATGTCCCTGTAATCTGGAGCCCATGTTATATTACACAGAAAAGTAATAAATAACAAAAGTTTATTTCAGTTATAGACAGTAAAGTGGCAAGCCTTGTCTTCTTACTAAGAGAGAGAGAAAGCCTAATTTATTACACTCAATTACACTTTGGGTGTAACCTTGGCTTAATTTACATAGCAATATTCTTGTATTATAATTGCTGTGAGAATTTCATCCAGACATTAACTTGTAATTATCTGTGGCAAAGAACAGCCAAGTAATAAACTCCTTGTTCACTAGTTGACACTCAATGTTTGCGGATTAATTATAAATCTGTTTTATTCCTGGGGTTGTGTCTATAAACATGAATGTCTGCTAATTTATGACACTGTTTTCCTAAAGTTTGCACAGTGCTTTTTGGAAAAGTAAAAAGAATAGTATTGTTTTAAAAACTTGTTTATAGTTTGGCCTTTTTGAAGGAAATATTTTATGATATTTTTTGATTTGATGAATCAAGCTTTATGTTTGATTAGCTGTTGAGAAATTGATTTTTGTGCTAACAGTATGGTAACTGTGGTGTTGTGTTTTAAACACACAAAACCTGAACTGAAAATTACTCCATAATTTGATATGATATTTACACAAGAATATATCCAACATTATTTTTTTTTCATGTACTATAATCTTTGGTATTCCTGAAAGATGGACCAAATTATGTATATTGAACTAATAACTCATTTTACATCAGTCCAATTATGATTCCCTAATCTCTGGTTGAAAAGGTCAGCTAGTTTAGACAAACATTTCCATCAAAAACTGAGGACTATATCAGTTCAGTTCATATGCATAATTGCCCATGTGTTACCAGGACATACCGGGGCAGTATTGAGTAAAAGGACTTATCTATTATCAGCTTATTTCCCCTGCCAGAATCTGCGATTGGATACCTGGAATATTTAAACACCAAACAAACATGGAGGTACAGCAATGATGGTAAGAGCAAACAAAAACTATAACATTCACATCCTGGCACTGTGAGGATCAAGATGGGATGGAATAGGAAAAAAGAAAATGAACTATAAAAAGAAATAGTTCTGTCCTCTGGACATGAGGAAGGAAAGGCACACATGACAGGGAAGGTAAGGATGTAAGGCTGTCAGAGCACGTGCTGATGACACTTATACTAATGTCAGAAACATTCACAACTGCCAGTAAAAAATTTAAGATGGATGTCATTCACTGTTACAATTGAACTGATGACAAAGAGATCTGTAAAAAAAAAAACAATTTTATACTAGAATTTAAGGCATCATGAACAGAGAAGTCAAGAAATTACAATCGTGATGGGTGGCCTAAATGTGAAGATAGGAACAAAGCAAGGTGAGTTTTAAAGAGGTCTTGGGGAAGACATGACATTGAGACAGTAAATTGGTTTGGTTTGGTTTTTAAGGACTATCTTCATTGCACACGGACTACTCCATCAGTGCTCCAATCTCCTCTCTTAGATTGCTCAAGGAGGATCTCAGCACAGTGCAAAAACTCCATAGCATAGTTTAAGGAATCACCCATTCTATAAATATTTTTGTGGTGGGTAGGTTTCTAATTTTTAAATTTTGCCAGGGCAGCGGCCTGATAGGCCTACTCTTTACGATTTCCAACTGCCGTGGGATTTTTAATGTGTGCAACTTACACACGGGACCTCTTTTTTTTCCGCCCTTATCCGAGAAGGCTAGTCATCCGATCTCCCTACCCAGGAGACCAGGGGGGAGTATGACATCATTAGGATCACTGGTTCTGAAAAAAATTTCCATAAATTGTGTTCCCTCAACTCGGAAATCGAACCTGGTACCTCTAGAACTCAAGGCAGATGCCATACCTCTTAGCCACTCCGACCCCCAGCAGACAGTAAATTAAAATGGAGAAATATTCATAAACTATTGTGCTTTAGATCAGCATGTAGTAGGAGCAAGCATGTTTCCATATTAAAGAATACACAATGCAACATGTTTATCACCAGACAACGCAACAGAAAATCACTTTGATTATATATACATAAAAAAGAAGCTCAAATTAATCAGTGCATGATGTCAAGGTATGTAGAGTAGCAGACATGGCATCAGATCACCATCTTCTGTGCTACCGGTTAACCCTGATAAACCACATATGGAAGAAATAAAGAGTGCTATGAAAGATTGAAGAGGTGGAAAAGCATCTGGTCCACATGGCATTCCAGCAGAGGCCATCAAAGCAGATATTGATACCTCTTCAGAGATATTATACAAATTAATTAGGTAATTAGTGTGGATTCTGAGCTGGTAGATCAACAACAGACATGATCTTTTCTCTCTGCCAGCTTCAGGAAAAATCAGGAGAGCAGAAAACATTTATATATAAATCACCTTTATAGACCTCACAAAGGCATTTGACCTGGTTAGTAGGGATGGACTCTCAAAAAAACAAGAAGGACAAAAAGGTGGAAGGAGAATAAAAGACCAAATTCAAACAAAAGTTGAAAGGTAAAGAGACATAGATCAACAATGTACTAAAAATGAAATGATTAGTAAAAAGAACAAAGGAAATGACATGAAATGGAAAATGATCAGAAATGGAAAAAATGAAAGAAATCAACCAAGATGATAAAACATGTCAACATTGTAAAAATAGAATGAGATGTGTATTGTTCGTGTATAAAACGCAAGTGTGGAAAACAAAATGAAACTCAAATCAATTCCCAAAATAAAACACGAGAAGAAAGCAACACAATCGAAAAGAGTACGTTGAGAATAAACCCTAGGTAGCTTAATCAAACTAATAAGGGCAAAGTATGGCGTCATGTGAATGAATGAAAATGAAAATAACTGCATAGAAAACTGTGATAAATAAATAATTAAAAAAGTGTCACAATGTTCCAGCAGAACAAAATTATCATTAATCAATCACTCGTGGAAATAGTTTCAAACACATATAGTAATGCGCTAATAAGTCAATCACTGCAGATAAGTCAGAAATTACCTGAAAAAGCACCATAATGAAATATCATATTATTGTCATAAAAATCTAGTCAGTGAATAATGTGGAAAGAATAGTAAATCCGATCGAACATGAATATGACATATTCATAAGCGAGTTCATCAAAAGAAATGTAGTACTGGGGGACATCAAACGTATCCTGAAGTACCAAAAGTGAAGATGTAGCAAAATGGCTGTACAAGTGTCAATGAGTGTAGTGATCCAGCATCTTGGAGGATTCTTGCGGACAACCGGACAAGAGATCAGCCACTACGCTGTCGGAACCCCGTATGGCTTGGACAGTGAAATGAAAAGGCTGCAATGCAATTGCATACCTTAACGAAATAGAGTTCCTCAAGTCCTGACTCGTAAGTGCAGTAAGTGCACGCTGGTCTGACTTGACAACAAAGTGGGCGCCAAGTAAATAACATTGCAATTTCAGTATTGACCAGACCATGGCCAACAGCTCGTGGTCTACCACAGAGTAGCGTTGTTCAGCTGTAGTTAACGTCCGGGAGACGTAGAGTACTGGGTGGAGAGTTCCTGAATAGTCATGCATCAGATAAGCTCCTATTCCCATCGACGAGGCGTCACTGCGAATTATTAAACAAAAATTTTTGTTAGGTAACCGGAAGATAGGTGCAGATGAAAATATTAACATAAACCTACCTAAGGTGGCCTGGCAATCCTGTGACCACTGAACCATGATAGGCGACCCTTTCTTTAACAAACGAGATAGAGTAGCAGTGGTAGTAGCCAAGATAGAGATGAAACACTTAACGACATGGGACGACATAATCGTCCGCCTAAGGTAACAGAGTGATAAGTAACTCGAGTTGAGAACAAAGTGGTGCATAAAATACAGGCAAATGAAACAGTCCGAAATAATCAGCTGAATGTGCGAAATGACGTATGGAAAAGTCATGAACACAAAAATGATACCGACGTCAAAAGGAAAATCGAGAAGAGAGTAATGATGAGTGACTATCTCAGTCGTCGTGGATGAGAAAGGAAACTCAGTTGACAATGGCATATCTTGAAAAGGATGAACCAAAGTCATATCCTGTGTACTGTTCAATGAAAGAAAAATGTGATACGCAGTAAAGACGCAAAAACAGACATGAGTGAATTTGGACACGCGTCGAATGTGAAAAGGAAACCAGTGAGTCCGACAAAAAGTCGTAGACCATGAAGATACTGAGCTAACTGGCCCAATAACAAAGGTAAATATACCCACAAGATATATAAATGCACGAAGACTTAAGTCCATACATTTGGCAAAGAAATGAACAGTCATTGCACAAGAGCAGGTGCAACCAACGTGACTGGATGTAGATTCAGCCGTGGTAATAAAGTTGACGTGTGTGTCAGACAATACAGAGGGATCTTCCTCCTTAATTGTACTCAAAGAAGAACTATAGTTTAAGCAACGACGAACTGAAGTATGTCATCCTGGGCTCAAAGAAGCACCAACATTGGTATTATGAACAAAAGTATTAGTAGTACCACAATATCCCACAACATTATTAGAATGTATCTGGAGATAAGATCGTGACATAGTCGTAAATGTGGAAGCAGGAAGTCTATGTTGCTGTTCCCAAGCAGCAATTTGTACCGGAGTACATATCCTCAACCCGTGTATCTGACCGACGACAATGTCGGCGATCGAATTCGGGAGCATGCATACGTTAATATACCCCGTAAAAAATGGAGTGGCAATGTGGATGATGGCAGTAGGAAAAGTTTCAACTGTGCCACCAAACATCACGCATTTTATGACATTACCTGTAGCACAAGACAGGTGAACCAGGGACTGCTGGACCCCAACCGTTGTGCAGCCAGAATCCTGAAGTACCCTAACCGGTATGTTATTAACAAACCCCTTGTGTAGTGTAAGAGAACCTGTTCCATCATGAGCAGACAAGGCTGGAAGATTCAGGAGAGGATGACCGCAACTCAAGGTAGTAACTGCTGCAGGCTGAAATAGTCGTGCACTCAGGGCACTGTGATGCACGATCAAAATCAAAAGAACAAAAAGCAGCAGCATTAGTAACAGTATTATTGTCACCCTGATTTAAAATAACCTGAGGCTCATGTTGAGCTGAGTTAGCATGTCAAAGAGATCTATCATTATTTGGAGATCTACCTCTATATCGAGATCGATCATGACTATTTTCTCTAATGGGACCTCTGTTTAGATTAAAACCCCAGTTGGAATGGTTACGAGACCTATTTTCCGCTTGATTAAAATGTCCATTACCTGAAATGTGTTGGCTTCTATAAGAATTACCATAAGGTTGCCAATTATTAGTGTGGTTATCACGTCTACCATTTCCTGAATTTTGTGCACTAAAATGTTGTGTCCCATTGAATTGTCTCTAGTCCCTTGGAGCAGGAGAATCGTTACGGAATTTACTCCCTTGGTGAGATCTGTAATTCCGGTAATCTCCTCTACCAAAATTACGATCAGTGCTTTGTGACCTATGTCGTAAGTTATTATTGTAAGGCATAGCTGATGCCACTGGTAATGCTTCCCTGACGTTAGAGTTGCTAACAACCATGTTTGGATGTGCGGTAAGGAGTTGATGACAGATTTCCTCAGTAACAGACAGGTTAGCAGGCCTTCGCTCATGTAGGAAGGAGAGAAATAATGGGTTGATTGAGGACATCACCTTATCCCGGAGCATTAAGTCCATAAGGGCTTCATATGTGTGCTCTATTTTTGAAAGCTCATCCCATCAAGAAAAAGCACGTATAGATGCAATGAAATCAGAGAAGTCCTTTCCATTCTTTGGCAGTAAGCTTTTAAAGCGGAGCCGCTAACCATCTTCGTCAAGTTGATATTTTTTAGTAAAATACCCAGGACAGTATTGTAGTCATTTTTGTTAGGTCCTTCCAGCATACAAACTGCTGTTGAAGCTTCTCCTGTGAGAAGTTCCATAAGCCGTGTACAATATTCCGATTTATCTATCTTATGAGACTCACATATGGCCTCGAATCTATTTAGATAGAATACGATATCGTCGGGAGTAGACAAATGGAGGTAACCTGATCTTGTAAGAACCAGAATGGTTCTTGTGTGTAGCTGCTTGAGTTTCAGGAGCATTTTGTGCATTATTCCCATTCATTAACTTGATCCTCTCAAGTTCTAAAGATAATAATTTCTGTTCATGAAGTCTACGATTTTCATTTTCAGTAGCTTCCATCTGCATTTTCTGTGTTTCAGCGTCCATCTGACGTTTAAGTTTTTCAGATTCCATCTGAAGTTTCTGTTTTTCAGATTCTATCTGAAGTTTCTTCTGCGTCCATCTGACGTTTTCTTTCCTCCATCTGAAATTTCTGTAATTCATGTTCCTGGGCTTTCGCATATTCAGAGGTTGCGAATCGCTTTAACTTATCAGAGTCCATTCCAAGCACCTTACCTTGCTTGATAAAATAGTTCAATGTAGACATCTTGTCTAATATTATGAGTTGCTAACTCAGTCAAAAATTTGTTTAAATAAATTAAAAGTAGCACCTAATTAATGTGCGACAGGTTCTAGTCCACTGAACCTACGTTTAAATTCCTCTTAATTTCAGGAATACTAATATTACCCTATAATTATTAATCAATCAATAAATCATGCATTAAAAAAAATAATAGAGCACAGAAGACAGGCAATATATGGATGAAGACGACACTGAGAACAACTGATACGAAGACGAGATACCAAAGTACGAATGAAAACGTTCGCAGAATCAAAGAAGGAATAAAGTAGAAATAAAGAAAAAATATTGCAAAAAATGCAATGACACTGCGAAAAAAAGATACGAGACAAGCAACAGTACAGTGTATAAATAGAAAATTTGTATATAAATCAAGGATAGTAAGGTGGAGAATGACAGTTACAAACAAAGTCAATCAATAAACTAAGGCACAGAGAAAAAATATCACAATAACAACAATAAAAAACAGCACGTCACGTCTAAACACTAAGGTGTCACAGACAACCAAACACAGTGGACCGAAATCCTTCGGCAAATATAAGCCGGAATTTCCACTGCGGGAAATCTGCAAATGTCCCTAAAGAACGCCTAACGTGGGCCCTGGTGTGAAGCTGGGATGAATCCCACGTAGGTCTCCGCCCAACCTTCCCGCATGGCACATAGAACATAGAACATGTAAAATAAATGTGGACATAATAAAGAAAGGCTCGACTAAAACATGCAGCAGTGACAAGATGTACCAAAAAACATTCAGCCACTTATCTTAAAAAATCCCGGTCCTCGCGACTCTGTCGATAGGTATCGGGCGCTGCATGGTGAGCAAAAGACTATCAGTACCACGTTAAATCGTTGACTCCCACTATGGCTTGACAGGATGTACTGGTTGACCACGCAGAGGTCAGTGAGGTTGACCGTTAAACGCTAAACTTGAAAGAGATGATTTTCCCCATACTGGCCACCAGACTGTTACCGATGCATTCTGGGCTCATGGTGCGAATGTTGTTGTGGGCCGTCACTTCATTATGGATAGTGATGATAAGACAAACGCAACGGTAATGATTGGGTCATAAGATTGACCAACTGGTAAATAAGGCATACTGGACCAGTTGTTGCACGGGAATGACGATACGATTTATTACAAAGAAAGACGACATCATGTACAATTACAGTTCATCGATATGGTTCTGACAGCATATACATTGAAAATATAATAATCAACATGGCGGTTGATTGACAGCACTCGTCGTTATGACGTCAGGGTTAACGGCTTGGTAGTATACATGGTTCTATCAAATTGACCGTTTATATCCTTTACGTAGATACATATATCTTTACGCTTCAATCAGCTCCTAGCGTTAGAGGGAACACACTAACAATTTGACATATCTGGTCAAATTGAAGCTCTGCCATAATGTTTACAGGAGATAAAGTATCTGAGGCAAGATACTTAAAAAGTACGCCATTTTCTGGCTAAATATTCAAATCGAGCAAGTCTTGGTATTTTCTCCTCAAGAACAACATCTTCATCTTATAGATGATTATAATTACTTTATGACTGTGTCTTTCCTGAACTAAGGATAAGCACACGAAAAATTCACGTCCATACAAGACGGAGGATATCGGAATCTGCCTCCAGTATGTTTCCTGGATAACAGCAGATCACAGCGACAAACCGCGCCATACTTGTTTAAGAATGGTGCACGGTGGTACGCAAATAATACAATGAACCTACAATTAACTTAGATGCGCTCAAATGTGCATCTACAAAATACTAGACTCACATGTGAGGATCTCAAACATTTAACTCCCCCTCTATGATTATAAAATAACTTAACAATAATGCCTGCGTAACCAGCACACTTCTATATGGCAGCGAGACATGGACAACCTATGCTAAGCAAGAAAGCAGGCTCAATACCTTTCATCTACAGTGTCTACGCCACGGTATTTCGTGGAAGAACAAAGTGACAAATATTGATGTGTTGTCACATGCTGGCCTTCAAAGCATGTATACACTGCATAGACATTGCAGACTATGTTGGCTTGGCCATGTCCGCCGCATGGAAGATGGTCGCATCCCAAAACACATCTTCTATTAGTAGATGGCAAAAGAACCGTTGGGCGACCGCAGGTGAGGTTCAAAGATGGGCAAGAGAGACATGAGGTCACTGGACATAGCTGCCCATCACACCAAGTCGTGATGATCTCTATGGCGCCACCTCAGATTAGACGAAAAGAAGCTCTCATGGCAAGCAGAAGTGAGGAGAAAACATCAAAAAGAACACCAGGGAAAAAAAATGCAGCTGAGGGCCGTTACCTCAAGGGCACATTCCCATAGTCAGTTATGACTGGAGTGGCACATTCCCATAGTCAGTTATGACTGAAGGGGCACATTACCATAGTCAGTTATGACTGGAGGGGCATATTCCCATAGTTAGTTATGACTGAAGGGGCACATTCCCATAGTCAGTTATGACTGGAGGGGCACATTCCCATAGTCAGTTATGACTGGAGGGGCACATTCCCATAGTCAGTTATGACTGGAGGGGCACATTTCCATAGTCAGTTATGACTGGAGTGGCTATCATTCCCATAGTCAGTTATGACTGGAGGGGCTATCGGTATTAATATACTAGGTAAAGTCTAAAAGAGAGAAGAAATACCAGCAGAATGGAAGGCAGGTTATTTGATCAAGTTGCATAAGAAGGGAGATTTACAAGAGTGCACAAATTACAGAGGAGTAATGTTACAATCAGTGTCTGGAAAAATATTAACGAGGATCATTCAAGCATGTTTTAGGCATAACAGATCCTGTATAGATCAAATAGCCACACTACATTACAGTTAAACAAAGTTTAGAATAAAACTCACCTGTCAGAAATGAACTTCTTTAAAAGGAATTTGACAGTGTAACAGAGAATCACGTTAGAAACTGATGAGGTATTGCAGAGTACCCCTTGAAAATCATTAACCTAAAAAGAAAACATACAAAGACATGAAGTGTCTAATTCTTCATGAAGGACAGCTTACAGAATCATTGGGAGATGACAACTGGGATACAGCAGGGAAGCCTCATGTCGCCATTTCTCTTCTTACTGGCTGTAGGTTAGGTTATGAAAACAGCATCAGCCAACAGAAATGGAAGTAAAACACAGCTTCACAGTCTAGACTTTGCCACTGATCTGGAACTTTTGTCCGATAATTGTAAGCAGATACAAAGAGGAGGGGGAAGATCTAATCAAGCACTGTCGGTCGTGAGAAGATGCATCACTTAATTTGGGCTAATTCAGACAAGACAAAACATAACGATTCTTTCAAAATGACCAAAACAGGTTTCTGTTGCACAAAATGCCAAGTGTATTTGTTCTCTTGCCAGGATGCCACCAGCTGGAAGGATTATCACTTGAAGAAAAAAATACTGAAGAAAGAATAGCTCATTGATTAAGTTTTGAAGACTGTCTTCTAAAATCAGTGTGACTGGGGAAGTGTTGTACATCACTAGGAGCAGAAGTTCTACAGTCATATTATTTTGCCTGCCACACCCAGCACAGTGCATGATGTTGACTATTATGACAGATATATAACTTGGTATGATTTTAAGTGTCAGTGGCCAGCATTCTTTTCATGGAAATCAACACTGTTTGTAGCCACTAAAGTGGTCATTGATGTCAAAGGGATAGTTCCTAAAGATGCCGTAGTTTAGTCCTGGAGCCTTGGCGAAAGAGTTAGTGAGTGAAATTGGAGCATCGGGCTCAAATAGTCAAACATGGATGTGCACTTTTGATAGACTGACATTTCAATATTTTGTGTGCATATTTGAAATATTAACATAAAATTTATATAGAGGTACATTAGATAGAATACAATTAAATTTGTAGGGGTATATTAGATAGATTGACGTTAAATTTGTATGGGGGTACATTAAATTTGTAGGGGTACATTTGATAGACTGACATTACATTTATAGTGGTACATTTGATAGACTGACATTAAATTTATATGGGAAAACATTTGTGTTGATATTTACTGTTGTGTATAGTAAATGTAATGAGACATGGCTGGCTGTCAAACATCCTTCTCATTATGAAGCATAATCACGAAGCCTGAAGACACTGGATGATACAACTGGACACTTTTATTCAACCATGTTGTTAGGAGCAGAAATACAGGAAGAGGAAGTCAGCATAAGGGCAAGTAACTCTGGTAGGAAACAAAGTAACCATGGAGACATATATACAAACAACCCCTTCAACAATTTGATATACTGACATTAAATTTGTAGGGGTACATTTGATATATTGACATTAAATTTATATGGGGGTACATTAGATATATTGACATTAAATTTGTTGGGGTACATTTGATATATTGATATTACATTTATATGGGGGTACATTTGATATATTGACATCATGCATTGATGTGTACATCTGATAGTTTGACATGAAATATTGATTTGTACAATCTGATAGTTTGATATGAAATATTGATGTGTACATCTCATAGTTTGATATGAAATATTGATGTGTACATCTGATAGTTTGATATGAAATATTAATGTGTACATCTGATAGTTTGATATGAAATATTAATGTGCACATCTGATAGTTTGATATGAAATATTAATGTGCACATCTGATAGTTTTACATGAAAGTATTTTTTTAATCATCCAAAGGAGCTGATGTCCCTTTGCATTTAGTAAAAACAGACTCTGCCTTGTTGGTGGACAACAAAGAACCACATGGAATACGAATTGAAAGACAACACAACAGGGGGGATAACCCTGTCCAAGCTGATGTCTGGGTAAAGACTATTTATAGAGACAACAATTTAATTTTTCTTAAGATGTCTTCTCCAGTTTATTGTTTTTACGACTAATTTGATCAGACTTCCATCCTTAGATTTATGATTATCTAATTATTTGTTGTTTTTAAAAAAAATGTGTATCAGTCTCTGCCCGAGCCGTTTAAATCCAGGGAAGTACTTGAACATTACAAGTTGATATTACAATTTCAGACATCAATACTGATAAGATTATGGATCCATAATATTCTAGTCTCTTGTCTTTCTTGGCAACTGCGCCTCGGCTGGTCCTAAGCCCGGTTGAAAAAGGAAGAGGGCGGCCTGCATGGAGGCTGAAGGTGTAGAGTCTGTTATTATCGACTATAACGCGAATGGATCCCTTCTTGAAAACTGAAGTAATCAATCAAATAACAACTGCCAACAATGGGCACATCAGCAAATGTCAAAGACGGTTTCAATTATAACCATTTATTGGACGATGCACGATGGACGAGACAAACTGGTCAACAAGGATGACGGACGATTAACTGTCAACATTACGGTATACAGCGTAGATTTCATATTTAAAAGCAAAACATAGTGAGTCCATTTCGTAAGGTAATCTCTTTTGAAATGTCTGACTGGTTATACAGTATTCCTTATCAATGGCATCCAAGTAAACAAATAAGGCAGTTATGTGCGACAGGTCATCTATCAAATTATCTGTGACCTTGGCAAATGACGAAGATCCTTATCAGGTCTTCTATATGATAGAAACAATGTTCCAATATCTTTCCAACGTACTTTGCTGGTACTGGCCTCTTACTTTAATCAATGTTGAGTTATAATAATATCAATTCATGCCAACGACCTTCGTGGCATTAGAGCTTCTATATATATATAATCCTTGATTCACCTCTGCTATACGTAGTATGTATTCGTAACGCCGAATACAGATTCACCTCATAAAAATACTAAGCCAATCCTGGATAATTCCCAATGCAGGAATCCGTCGGATTTAAAATTTACATAATAAGTTCACGTAGGACTCCATTTTGAACCAATACGTCATTGGTCCAACTAGACGTCTACATGCGACAGAATTACATTAATATATATATCATACTTGCTTCTCTTCCCGAGAAAAATCACCAGTATAATGTTGACCCAGGTCCTCATCTTCTTCATAGACGGACGGTCACACTAAAGAATAAATATACCCGCAACACGGGTTCGAACGCCACAAATCAATGGACTGATACTTGGGCACTAAACTTCTCAACCCCAGCTATGACGTAGACTGGTCTTTGGCAACACGTGCGGGCGGGGTAACCCAATACTCGCATTAGTGCACAATCGTGCGCTACGAAAAAATCAAACTCACCAAGAATACTTACTATCATGTAAGTCGGTGCGTAAAGTTTATTACAGAGGTAGGACCACATATTAATAAATATGAGACTACCCTCATCTGTAAACGACTGTAAAGGCCTACGAAAAGGGCTCTACAGATTCCTTACCAATCCCCCCCCAAAAAATTAATTATATTAATTTTTTTTCTTTACTACTCGAAACTAGAGGTGATTCAAGTGTACATAATCATATAATATTAATATAGCATGACATAGAATCATCAAAACATAAATATGAAATTTAAGTTAACTCAAATAAACAAAAGGTATGCACAAAAGCATACATCCACAATTGACCACCTTTGGTACAATGTGGTAAATGAAATAAAATCGCATATAGAAATAATGAATTAAACCGAATAGAAACGCAAAATGAAAAGAAATTTAAAAACCAATGAATAAACCAAAAAGTGATGGATATGGCTTAAAAATGACAAGTGAAAAAAAATGAAAGAATACAATTTAAACAAATGTATAGATCAACACACTTAACCGTGTCTAAAAATTCCTTTGTGGTACTAATAAAAGTGCAAATGTTAAATCACTGTTCTTACCGAGTGATAAATATTAAATGTTTACAATGTAATTAAATATTTCATAGTGATCCAAATTAATTCTTATACTCATTAACTAAGTATCAACGGTTACTAATCTACCGAATTATTTATTTAAAAAAAAAAATTAACAATGTCATTAAATTTCGTAGATTAAGAAAGTTCCATTGTCCTGTTAGGAAACCGTAAAATTATACTAGGTTCCGTTCCATGAAAAAAAACCAACCAAGTGTTCGCAATGTTATTTCAGTGAGAAAATATAATCTGTTTTTATTCAACGTTATTCTCTCTTCAATATCCTGAGTAAGTAAATGTTATTTTCACAAAGATAGTCATATACCTTAACGTTCCATGTTATTTTAATACATAATCATTGTAGATTTCACTTGACTGAATGTTAATGACTCTTGTCATAGAGGTATCACACGTAAAAAGTTACAATTGACGAACTGTCAGTGTCGAAGTTCAGTTATCTGCAGTGCGTAGCTGTTAATGTGATTCGTTAGGACATCTCGACAAAACGTCTGCGAGAACATTCTGAGTACCAGGTATGGATCGAATCGTGAAACTATATGGTTGGAGAGCGATCGCATACCTAGTCGATTTGGCAGATTTCACGTCTTTCGTGTTGAGAGCAGTAAGTGCTTTTTGGTCTGATTCCACAATAAAGTGTGATCCAAGCAGATATCTCTGGAGTTTAGTTATTGACCAAACAAGTCCAAGAAGTTCCTTATCTAGAACAGAGTAATTTTGTTCAGTCGGAGTTAACTTCCGTGATACATAGAGAACTGGATGCAAGGTGCCATTATATTCTTGTAGTAACACGCTTCCCACGCCGTAGTTAGAAGCATCGCTGCGTAAAACAAATGGTAAGTTCGCATTAGGCAACCTTAAAACAGGAGCATCCGAAAAAAATTTCTTTATGGTATCCAACGCGATTTGATGTTCGTTTGACCACCGAATCACGTTAGCTGCACCCTTCCTAAGTAATGAAGAGAAAGGAGCAGTAATGGACGAAAGATGTGGTATGAATTTGCCATAGTATTGTACTAGCCCCAACAGAGATCGCACTTGTTTCTTTGTTTTAGGTGTAGAGATATTAAGGATTTTAGAGACATTACTGTCCTCTGTATATAACATACCGCGACCAATACGGTGACCCAAAAAAGAAATATCGTGGAAACCCACAAATGCCTTTGATGGCTTAGCAGTTAAGTTATGATCTTGTAACGTGGACAGTAATGAGTTTAATCCTTCTATATGTTCTTCCCAAGAGTCACTGAAAAGACAAATGTCATCTATGTACGCAATGACATTGGGATGATGAGATAGAATTCGGCGCATCATGCGCACGAACGTGGCAGGAGCGTTGACTAACCCGAAAGGCATAAAATTCCATTGGAATAGACCCCGAGGAGTCGAGAAAGCAGTGAGTGGCTTTGCCCTTTCTGTCAATGGTACTTGCCAATAGCCCTTTGACAGATCAAACTTAGAGAAGAAAGTAGAATGAGATAATTTTACTAATAAATCTTCTAAAAGTGGCAAAGGTTCTGCGTCAAATTGTGTGACTTTATTTAATTTTCTGTAGTCTACACATAGACGAATGTTGTTATCTTTCTTTCTAATTATCACCATAGATGAAGCATATGGTGACAACGATGGTTCAATTATGTTTAATCGAAGCATCTCATCCAATTCCTTTTCGACCTTATCACGAAAGTGTAAAGGTATGGGATATGGACGAATACGGATAGGTGTTTCATCAGTTAGAAGGATATCATGTTGAATAGCTGACGTATGACCTGGAATGTCAGTGAGAACCTTATCATACGTTTGGAGTAGTGATGAAACTTGCTGTCGTTGATCAGCCGAAAGAGAAGAAGAAATAGTGACATCATTCCAGTTTTCAATGGAATGAATTGGTACAACTGGTATGGGCAATTGTACATCTTGAAAAGAAGACTACGCCGCAGGCGACCTTTGTCTTTACTGACTGTGTGTGGTGCACCACTCTGAGTGGGGACTGAAACTGCTGTCCTTGATCAGATTTTGAAAGAGAAGAGAAATGCCTTTGTAGTGACATCATTCGGGTACAGTTTTCTGGAATGACGTCTCGATGGTTCGGAATAGCGAATATGAGTACATGAGGGCAAGTTCAGGAATGCTAATCACCTGGCCAAGTCATTGTACATGCACTTGGGTCCCCTCTACAAAGAAAAGGTTCTTGAAAAGAAGACTCTTCTTCTTGTATAACTGACAAATTAGTATAGTTGTGAATGTGAGGAGTAGGATCGTCAGTCGCTTGAAATACTGATTGTAGATAATCAGGACGTGAATAATACTCTTTCAACATGTTAATGTGAAAGGTTTTGTGTTTTCCGTTAATATCGACGATGTAGTCAACATCGGATATTCTTGAGATGATCCTAAAAGGACCTCTCCATGTGATCAGTAGACGATTGTTATGAGAAGGCAGTAAAACAAAAGCCTCGTCACCAGGAATAAGCTGGCGAAGACGTCTATACCTGTTTGCAAATAGACGAGCTTTTTCTTTAGCCTCTTCGGATGATGCAGTAGCTATTCTACAAGCATCTATTATTCTCTTTCTTAAAGAGATGACATACTCATATGAGGATTGAGTTTCCTCAGGTATATTATCTTCAACCAATAAATCATGGATTAAAGACATAGGTCCGCGTGGTTGTATGCCAAAAACTAACTGGAAGGGAGAAAACCCCGTGGCTTGATTTTTCACTTCACGGTACGCAAACAGAGCAGCGGGCAGGACTCGGTCCCACTCCTGAGGGTGATCTTGAGTCATCTTACCCAACAACTGCTTAAGTGTCCTATTCTGTCTCTCAATTAACCCATTGGACATTGCATGGTATATTGAACTGAGAGATCTATCTATACCCAATGTCTTCATAACCTGTGACATGGATTCGGAAATAAACTGGACACCATGATCCGATAGGATCTTACGCGGAAAACCAATGCGTGAAAAGATCAACATTAAAGCTTCTGCAACACTGGCAGATGAGGTGTTCTTAAGAGGTATGGCCTCAGGCCAACGCGTACACATATCGATACAGGTAAGAATATGTGTATGTCCTCTTGCAGATGGCAATATAGGACCAATGATGTCGATCGCCATTTTATCAAATGGTCTAATAGGTATGTCCGCAGCTTGGATAGGAGCATCATGATATGGACCCCTTACTTTAACTTCCTGACATGTCACGCAGGAACGACAATAGAGATTAACATCTCTATGAACGCCAGGCCAATAGAATGCGGATAGCACTCTAGATTTGGTTCGCGAAAACCCCATATGACCTGCACATTGAGAATCATGAGCATGTCGTAATATTCTAGGTCTCATAGAAGACGGGACCAGAATTTGTGAACGCACAGATGAATCTGTTTCTCTTATTAATCTAACTAAAATACCCTTTTTAAGAGCAAATTGGTGTCTAGAATTTGCAATTGTGTTGTTATTATTTCTCTTAGTCACCAATTGAAAAAATCTCTGCAAAGAATTATCATTCTTTTGTAAATTAGCAAACAGCTCCCTTGAAATAGGAGAATCATCATCATTACTATTATGAACCGTAGGTTCAGAAGTTGATTCACGCGACAATTCAGTAGCTTGCGCTCTGGTAACCACTGCATTTGCAGCATGAATATGTCGCTTTTCCCATTCATTAATCTGCTGTGGTGTACACTCTTTTATACCGTGTATACAACCAAGTATCACATCGCTAACTGGATTCTGTAGAAGACAGGCATGGATCTTCCCTGAAAAGAAAGGTGTATGTAAATTAATGATGGCTGTAGGGAAGGTTTCCACAGTTCCCCCGAATGTGACGCACTTGACCACGTTGCCAGTGGCCAAGGAAGGGTCGATCAGAGAGTTCCGCACTCCGACGGTACTGCAGCCTGAATCAAACAAAATAGAGCAAGGAATAGAGTTAACGTATCCTCTGTTAAATCTTAAACAACCCTTTCCATGGTGAATTGATGCAGAAGTAGCTGTACAAACTGCTGGTAGACTTGGTAGAATGTGTCCGCATCGGAGCGTCGTGATCGCCTTGGGCTGGAATAGCGTTGAGCATTCTTGACATGTCTTTACCTGCTCTAGATCGATACAAGACATAGCATTATGTTGATTAACATTATTGTCTTTATCTTTGTTAGTTTGTGCTTCAATTGAAGCAACATTGGAATGTTGTCGTGGCCTGCTCGACGATCTATCTCTTCGTCGCGATCGATTTTGACTATTGTCATTAAAATTGCTATAATTACTATTTCTGCTATCATTAAAATTTGGATGAGTCCGCCAATGAAAGTTATCACTGTTGTGATGTTGGCTAAATGATTTATTCATAAATCTATGTCTATTTTCAGGATGATGTGATTGAGATCTCCAATGTTGTTTATTATTATTACCTTGATTATATTTAGGATTGTTGTTAATAAAATCTCGAGATCTGTGAGATTGGCCCCATGATACATTAAATGGAGCAGACTGTTGGTATTGTTTCCCCTTTTGAAAATGACCAAAGTTGAAATTATTATTACTTCCCCTGTGAAAATTTCTATCGCTACTCATCGAACGATTTCTAGGGAAATTGTTATGTTGCATAGCGAAAGCAACGGGTAAATCGTCCTTAATCTGCGCATTGCTGATATCCATGTTAGGATGAGCGGTGCAGAAATTTTTGCAATGTTCTGACATTTCTTTTATATTACCAGGCTTACGTTCATGTAGAAACGCAAGAAATGCAGGACTTACTGCCGATAAAACTTTATCTCGTAATAATAAGTCGAAAATACCGTCATAAGATTTCTCTACCTTGGACAGTTCGATCCATCTTTCCAAGGTAAGACGTATTTGAGAAAGAAAATCATCAAAGTTCTTGCTAGATTGTGGGAGCATAGACTTGAACTTCATTCTGTATTGATCTTCTGTCATTTGAAATTTGTTTAGAAGAGCGGCCCTAAGAGCATCATAATCATTTTTATCTATAGAGCTAGTAGTGTGATAAACAGCCATTGCCTCTCCTGTAAGTAATCTGGATAAGTGGGTGCAATATAATGATTTATCCAAGTTGTACGACCTACATGTAGCCTCAAATCTGTCCAAAAAGAATATCACATCGTCGGATGGTGGAGTAAACTTTGGCAATTTTAGATGAACCTCTCTAAAATTCTCATGTCTAGATGAAGACTGGCCTTCATGAGTCTTTTGTGTATTACATTCACTTGACAATCTTATTCTATCAAATTCCAATTCGGCAAGTTTCAAATCATGCTGCCGTTTCTTATCATTCTCTTCTGTCTCAAGCTGAAGTCTTTTTGCATTTTGTTCAGCTATTAATCTTCTTTCTTCCATTTCCTTTTGTTTAACTTCTATCTCCTTTTGTTTAACTTCTATCTCCAATTTTTTCTGTTCTTTTTCACGCTGAAATCTTTTTTTCTTCAGCCTCGAATTTTTTCTGTTCGGACTCACGCTGAAATCGTTTCTCTTCTAATTCAGCGGCCAATCTCATTTTTTTCTCATCTTCCTCAGCCATAAATTTCCTCTTCTTTTCATCTTCCTCAGCATCAAATCTCAAATTTTCTAATCTTAATTTCTCAGCTTCTAATCTTTGAGATTCCAACCTTTGAGACTCTTTGTATTCCGCCATAGCAAATGATCTAATCTCTTCCGGAGGTATATTAAGCGCCTTAGCCTGCTTAATAAAATAGTCTAAGGTAGACATTATTCAAGATTATTCTGAAATACTTCTACATAAAAGTGTTACTACACCAAGTGGTCTTCGTTCCTGTCCTAGAACGGTAAATTAAAGTCATATAATAGGCAATTATATTAATAATTAATAAAGTAATTTATGCAATGAAATGTTATGAAAGCAACAACGTGATAGACAATAGGCACAATACTGACAAGACACGATAATCAAAGACGAGTGAACACAATCGTAGAAATCAACTAAAATAAAAATGTGGAACTAAAATAGGATGTCGTAAAAAATTACGATGACATCTACGATCAGATAATAAACAAGACAGTTGACAACACAGTGTATAAACATTAATGGTGTAAAAAACTGAACGAAAGTCAGGTTAGAAGGACGTAGTATACAAACAAAATACATCATAAAACTAAAGTACGAGTAAAATAACTACCAAAAACAACAATTAAAACTTGACGCTACAACTAAAACAGTCAGGTGTCACAGACCACCAGACACAGTGGACCTAAAATCCTTCTATGCTCACGCATAGGAACATTCCACTGAGGGAAGTCTGCAAAATAATTCCTATAGAACACTCAAGACGGACCTGTGGTGAAACTGGTATTTTTTTCCGTCCTAAGTCGCCATTCCCAACCTCCCACGATAAACATAAAACATAGAACATGAAACATGAATAAGAAAGTAGTGGACATATTACTAGGAGATAAGATGCAGCTAAACGTAAAACGGTGAAATAAACACGACGTTTTTACTTATCTCAATTGATAACAAAAAGATATCCCTCGCATCCGGGACTGCATGTATGAGACATCTATTTGAAGTAATGTAATGCCAGAGTCCAATGTTGAAACTTGAAAGTTAAAGTCCCTGGGTTGTCCTTGACATGGGATGACCGTTAAAGTTGCTGTAAGGTCCAGGATGTTGTCGCCTTGAAAGATAGCTTATTTCAATTCAACCGAGTTTGAATGTAGACTTGAGTTCGATACCGCTACTGAAAACTGGATATTTTCAGAGCACACTGCGCCGCCATTTCTGTTAGAGCTTCTTTTTTTTTTAAACGGTTTGTTGAAGGTGTAGAGTCTGTTATTATCGACTATAACGCGAATGGATCCCTTCTTGAAAAACTGAAGTAATCAATCAAATAACAACTGCCAACAATGGGCACATCAGCAAATGTCAAAGACGGTTTCAATTATAACCATTTATTGGACGATGCACGATGGACGAGACAAACTGGTCAACAAGGATGACGGACGATTAACTGTCAACATTACGGTATACAGCGTAGATTTCATATTTAAAAGCAAAACATAGTGAGTCCATTTCGTAAGGTAATCTCTTTTGAAATGTCTGACTGGTTATACAGTATTCCTTATCAATGGCATCCAAGTAAACAAATAAGGCATTTATGTGCGACAGGTCATCTATCAAATTATCTGTGACCTTGGCAAATGACGAAGATCCTTATCAGGTCTTCTATATGATAGAAACAATGTTCCAATATCTTTCCAACGTACTTTGCTGGTACTGGCCTCTTACTTTAATCAATGTTGAGTTATAATAATATCAATTCATGCCAACGACCTTCGTGGCATTAGAGCTTCTATATATATAATCCTTGATTCACCTCTGCTATACGTAGTATGTATTCGTAACGCCGAATACAGATTCACCTCATAAAAATACTAAGCCAATCCTGGATAATTCCCAATGCAGGAATCCGTCGGATTTTAAAATTTACATAATAAGTTCACGTAGGACTCCATTTTTGAACCAATACGTCATTGATCCAACTAGACGTCTACATGCAACAGAATTACATTAATATATATATATCATACTTGCTTCTCTTCCCGAGAAAAATCACCAGTATAATGTTGACCCAGGTCCTCATCTTCTTCATAGACGGACGGTCACACTAAAGAATAAATATACCCGCAACACGGGTTCGAACGCCACAAATCAATGGACTGATACTTGGGCACTAAACTTCTCAACCCCAGCTATGACGTAGACTGGTCTTTGGCAACACGTGCGGGCGGGGTAACCCAATACTCGCATTAGTGCACAATCGTGCGCTACGAAAAATCAAACTCACCAAGAATACTTACTATCATGTAAGTCGGTGCGTAAAGTTTATTACAGAGGTAGGACCACATATTAATAAATATGAGACTACCCTCATCTGTAAACGACTGTAAAGGCCTACGAAAAGGAAAATGAGAAATCAGTGATCGTCTATGCCATAGTTAGGAAGAGCTCATTCAAGTATGTCTGGGATGCTAGAGTCTGGAGAGGGCCAGAGATTGGAAGGGATCACTAACTTCTAACAATTAAAGAACAACTGAAGGAGTTGCTCGGCCTAGGTGTGGTGGGTTTGATGTTATAAGTATTAGTTATTGTTATTATTTGTCTACAGAGTGAGGTCAAGCTATGTAGGTCCCTGATTATAATGATGGAACAATGATGTACTGTCAGAGTACCTAACAGCTACCACCCAGTGATCTCACTCTGCGAATATTTTACCTATTTATTTTATTTGACTAGTGTCTAGGGGAATGAATGTATGATGTGATGTTGATAACATACATACACAACTGTAACTTAAGATAAGAAACTCAAGTAAAACAATTGTTAACTTTTTTTGAAATTAATCTTTTGTACAATTTTATTCTCCTGCTCCTCAAATTCTTTTGGAACAGGAGTAAAATTCAAACAATTAATAAAGGTAGTTTTATCTATCAGTATGTATGTACAGTTAATTAAATAGGCAGGACTTCTTGTCCATACTAAGAGTTTAATAAACAAATTCTTATAATGTATCCCTTTTCTGATTAACTGATGTCTTATACTCTTATGTCTTATGTGTATATCCCTCTCCCAAAGATAGAAAAGATATGTATATATCCCTCTCCCAAAGATAGAAAAGATATGTGTATATCCCTCTCCCAAAGATAGAAAAGATATGTATATATCCCTCTCCCAAAGATAGAAAAGATCGGTGTATATATCCCTCTCCCAAAGATAGAAAAGATATGTATATATCCCTCTCCCAAAGATAGAAAAGATATGTGTATATCCCTCTCCCAAAGATGGAAAAGATCGGTGTATATATCCCTCTCCCAAAGATAGAAAAGATATGTGTATATCCCTCTCCCAAAGATAGAAAAGATATGTGTATATCCCTCTCCCAAAGATAGAAAAGATATGTATATATCCCTCTCCCAAAGATAGAAAAGATATGTGTATATCCCTCTCCCAAAGATAGAAAAGATATGTGTATATCCCTCTCCCAAAGATAGAAAAGATATGTGTATATCCCTCTCCCAAAGATAGAAAAGATATGTATATATCCCTCTCCCAAAGATAGAAAAGATATGTGTATATCCCTCTCCCAAAGATAGAAACGATATGTGTATATCCCTCTCCCAAAGATAGAAACGATATGTGTATATCCCTCTCCCAAAGATAGAAAAGATATGTGTATATCCCTCTCCCAAAGATAGAAAAGATATGTGTATATCCCTCTCCCAAAGATAGAAAAGATATGTGTATATCCCTCTCCCAAAGATAGAAAAGATCGGTGTATATCCCTCTCCCAAAGATAGAAAAGATATGTGTATATCCCTCTCCCAAAGATAGAAAAGATATGTGTATATCCCTCTCCCAAAGATAGAAAAGATATGTGTATATCCCTCTCCCAAAGATAGAAAAGATCGGTGTATATCCCTCTCCCAAAGATAGAAAAGATATGTGTATATCCCTCTCCCAAAGATAGAAAAGATATGTGTATATCCCTCTCCCAAAGATAGAAAAGATATGTGTATATCCCTCTCCCAAAGATAGAAAAGATATGTGTATATCCCTCTCCCAAAGATAGAAACGATATGTGTATATCCCTCTCCCAAAGATAGAAACGATATGTGTATATCCCTCTCCCAAAGATAGAAACGATATGTGTATATCCCTCTCCCAAAGATAGAAACGATATGTGTATATCCCTCTCCCAAAGATAGAAAAGATATGTGTATATCCCTCTCCCAAAGATAGAAAAGATCGGTGTATATCCCTCTCCCAAAGATAGAAAAGATCGGTGTATATCCCTCTCCCAAAGATAGAAAAGATCTGTGTATATCCCTCTCCCAAAGATAGAAAAGATATGTGTATATCCCTCTCCCAAAGATAGAAAAGATATGTGTATATCCCTCTCCCAAAGATAGAAAAGATCTGTGTATATCCCTCTCCCAAAGATAGAAAAGATATGTGTATATCCCCCTCCCAAAGATAGAAAAGATCTGTGTATATCCCTCTCCCAAAGATAGAAAAGATCTGTGTATATCCCTCTCCCAAAGATAGAAAAGATATGTGTATATCCCTCTCCCAAAGATAGAAAAGATCTGTGTATATCCCTCTCCCAAAGATAGAAAAGATATGTGTATATCCCTCTCCCAAAGATAGAAAAGATCTGTGTATATCCCTCTCCCAAAGATAGAAAAGATATGTGTATATCCCTCTCCCAAAGATAGAAAAGATATGTGTATATCCCTCTCCCAAAGATAGAAAAGATATGTGTATATCCCTCTCCCAAAGATAGAAAAGATCTGTGTATATCCCTCTCCCAAAGATAGAAAAGATATGTGTATATCCCTCTCCCAAAGATAGAAAAGATATGTGTATATCCCTCTCCCAAAAAAGATAGAAATCCCTCTCCCAAAGATGTGTATATCCCTCTCCCAAAGATAGAAAAGATCGGTGTATATCCCTCTCCCAAAGATAGAAACGATATGTGTATATCCCTCTCCCAAAGATAGAAACGATATGTGTATATCCCTCTCCCAAAGATAGAAACGATATGTGTATATCCCTCTCCCAAAGATAGAAACGATATGTGTATATCCCTCTCCCAAAGATAGAAAAGATCGGTGTATATCCCTCTCCCAAAGATAGAAACGATATGTGTATATCCCTCTCCCAAAGATAGAAAAGATCTGTGTATATCCCTCTCCCAAAGATAGAAAAGATCTGTGTATATCCCTCTCCCAAAGATAGAAAAGATCTGTGTATATCCCTCTCCCAAAGATAGAAAAGATCTGTGTATATCCCTCTCCCAAAGATAGAAAAGATATGTGTATATCCCTCTCCCAAAGATAGAAAAGATATGTGTATATCCCTCTCCCAAAGATAGAAACGATATGTGTATATCCCTCTCCCAAAGATAGAAAAGATCGGTGTATATCCCTCTCCCAAAGATAGAAACGATATGTGTATATCCCTCTCCCAAAGATAGAAAAGATATGTGTATATCCCTCTCCCAAAGATAGAAAAGATCTGTGTATATCCCTCTCCCAAAGATAGAAAAGATATGTGTATATCCCTCTCCCAAAGATAGAAAAGATCGGTGTATATCCCTCTCCCAAAGATAGAAAAGATCTGTGTATATCCCTCTCCCAAAGATAGAAAAGATCTGTGTATATCCCTCTCCCAAAGATAGAAAAGATATGTGTATATCCCTCTCCCAAAGATAGAAACGATCTGTGTATATCCCTCTCCCAAAGATAGAAAAGATCTGTGTATATCCCTCTCCCAAAGATAGAAAAGATCTGTGTATATCCCTCTCCCAAAGATAGAAAAGATATGTGTATATCCCTCTCCCAAAGATAGAAAAGATATGTGTATATCCCTCTCCCAAAGATAGAAAAGATATGTGTATATCCCTCTCCCAAAGATAGAAAAGATCTGTGTATATCCCTCTCCCAAAGATAGAAAAGATCTGTGTATATCCCTCTGTGTATATCCCTCTCCCAAAGATAGAAAAGATATGTGTATATCCCTCTCCCAAAGATAGAAAAGATCTGTGTATATCCCTCTCCCAAAGATAGAAAAGATCGGTGTATATCCCTCTCCCAAAGATAGAAAAGATCTGTGTATATCCCTCTCCCAAAGATAGAAAAGATCTGTGTATATCCCTCTCCCAAAGATAGAAAAGATCGGTGTATATCCCTCTCCCAAAGATAGAAAAGATCTGTGTATATCCCTCTCCCAAAGATAGAAAAGATATGTGTATATCCCTCTCCCAAAGATAGAAAAGATCTGTGTATATCCCTCTCCCAAAGATAGAAAAGATCTGTGTATATCCCTCTCCCAAAGATAGAAAAGATCTGTGTATATCCCTCTCCCAAAGATAGAAAAGATCGGTGTATATCCCTCTCCCAAAGATAGAAAAGATCTGTGTATATCCCTCTCCCAAAGATAGAAAAGATCTGTGTATATCCCTCTCCCAAAGATAGAAAAGATCGGTGTATATCCCTCTCCCAAAGATAGAAAAGATCTGTGTATATCCCTCTCCCAAAGATAGAAAAGATCTGTGTATATCCCTCTCCCAAAGATAGAAAATATCTGTGTATATCCCTCTCCCAAAGATAGAAAAGATCTGTGTATATCCCTCTCCCAAAGATAGAAAAGATCTGTGTATATCCCTCTCCCAAAGATAGAAAAGATCTGTGTATATCCCTCTCCCAAAGATAGAAAAGATATGTGTATATCCCTCTCCCAAAGATAGAAAAGATCTGTGTATATCCCTCTCCCAAAGATAGAAAAGATCTGTGTATATCCCTCTCCCAAAGATAGAAAAGATCGGTGTATATCCCTCTCCCAAAGATAGAAACGATATGTGTATATCCCTCTCCCAAAGATAGAAACGATATGTGTATATCCCTCTCCCAAAGATAGAAAAGATATGTGTATATCCCTCTCCCAAAGATAGAAAAGATCTGTGTATATCCCTCTCCCAAAGATAGAAAAGATCGGTGTATATCCCTCTCCCAAAGATAGAAAAGATATGTGTATATCCCTCTCCCAAAGATAGAAAAGATATGTGTATATCCCTCTCCCAAAGATAGAAAAGATCTGTGTATATCCCTCTCCCAAAGATAGAAAAGATCTGTGTATATCCCTCTCCCAAAGATAGAAAAGATCTGTGTATATCCCTCTCCCAAAGATAGAAAAGATATGTGTATATCCCTCTCCCAAAGATAGAAAAGATATGTGTATATCCCTCTCCCAAAGATAGAAAAGATCTGTGTATATCCCTCTCCCAAAGATAGAAAAGATCTGTGTATATCCCTCTCCCAAAGATAGAAAAGATATGTGTATATCCCTCTCCCAAAGATAGAAAAGATCTGTGTATATCCCTCTCCCAAAGATAGAAAGATCTGTGTATATCCCTCTCCCAAAGATAGAAAATATCTGTGTATATCCCTCTCCCAAAGATAGAAAGATATGTGTGTATGCCGCTCCCAAAGATAGAAAAGATCTGTGTATATCCCTCTCCCAAAGATAGAAAAGATATGTGTGTATGCCTCTCCCCCCAAAGATAGAAAAGATCTGTGTATATCCCTCTCTCAAAGATAGAAAAGATCTGTGTATATCCCTCTCCCAAAGATAGAAAAGATATGTGTATATCCCTCTCCCAAAGATAGAAAAGATCTGTGTATATCCCTCTCCCAAAGATAGAAAAGATCTGTGTATATCCCTCTCCCAAAGATAGAAAAGATCTGTGTATATCCCTCTCCCAAAGATAGAAAAAATATGTGTATATCCCTCTCCCAAAGATAGAAAAGATCTGTGTATATCCCTCTCCCAAAGATGGAAAAGATATGTGTATATGCCTCTCCCAAAGATAGAAAAGATCTGTGTATATCCCTCTCCCAAAAGATAGAAAAGATCTGTGTATATCCCTCTCCCAAAGATAGAAAAGATCTGTGTATATCCCTCTCCCAAAGATAGAAAAGATATGTGTATATCCCTCTCCCAAAGATAGAAAAGATATGTGTATATCCCTCTCCCAAAGATAGAAAAGATATGTGTATATCCCTCTCCCAAAGATAGAAAAGATATGTGTATATCCCTCTCCCAAAGATAGAAAAGATATGTGTATATCCCTCTCCCAAAGATAGAAAAGATATGTGTATATCCCTCTCCCAAAGATAGAAAAGATCTGTGTATATCCCTCTCCCAAAGATAGAAAAGATCTGTGTATATCCCTCTCCCAAAGATAGAAAAGATATGTGTATATCCCTCTCCCAAAGATAGAAAAGATATGTGTATATCCCTCTCCCAAAGATAGAAAAGATATGTGTATATCCCTCTCCCAAAGATAGAAAAGATCTGTGTATATCCCTCTCCCAAAGATAGAAAAGATATGTGTATATCCCTCTCCCAAAGATAGAAAAGATCTGTGTATATCCCTCTCCCAAAGATAGAAAAGATATGTATATATCCCTCTCCCAAAGATAGAAAAGATATGTATATATCCCTCTCCCAAAGATAGAAAAGATATGTGTATATCCCTCTCCCAAAGATAGAAAAGATATGTGTATATCCCTCTCCCAAAGATAGAAAAGATATGTGTATATCCCTCTCCCAAAGATAGAAAAGATATGTGTATATCCCTCTCCCAAAGATAGAAAAGATCTGTGTATATCCCTCTCCCAAAGATAGAAAAGATCTGTGTATATCCCTCTCCCAAAGATAGAAAAGATCTGTGTATATCCCTCTCCCAAAGATAGAAAAGATATGTGTATATCCCTCTCCCAAAGATAGAAAAGATCTGTGTATATCCCTCTCCCAAAGATAGAAAAAGATCTGTGTATATCCCTCTCCCAAAGATAGAAAAGATATGTGTATATCCCTCTCCCAAAGATAGAAAAGATCTGTGTATATCCCTCTCCCAAAGATAGAAAAGATATGTGTATATCCCTCTCCCAAAGATAGAAAAGATATGTGTATATCCCTCTCCCAAAGATAGAAAAGATATGTGTATATCCCTCTCCCAAAGATAGAAAAGATATGTGTATATCCCTCTCCCAAAGATAGAAAAGATATGTGTATATCCCTCTCCCAAAGATAGAAAAGATATGTGTATATCCCTCTCCCAAAGATAGAAAAGATCTGTGTATATCCCTCTCCCAAAGATAGAAAAGATATGTGTATATCCCTCTCCCAAAGATAGAAAAGATCTGTGTATATCCCTCTCCCAAAGATAGAAAAGATATGTGTATATCCCTCTCCCAAAGATAGAAAAGATATGTGTATATCCCTCTCCCAAAGATAGAAAAGATATGTGTATATCCCAAAAAGTAGAAAGATATGTGTATATCCCTCTCCCAAAGATAGAAAAGATATGTGTATATCCCTCTCCCAAAGATAGAAAAGATATGTGTATATCCCTCTCCCAAAGATAGAAAAGATCTGTGTATATCCCTCTCCCAAAGATAGAAAAGATCTGTGTATATCCCTCTCCCAAAGATAGAAAAGATATGTGTATATCCCTCTCCCAAAGATAGAAAAGATCTGTGTATATCCCTCTCCCAAAGATAGAAAAGATATGTGTATATCCCTCTCCCAAAGATAGAAAAGATATGTGTATATCCCTCTCCCAAAGATAGAAAAGATATGTGTATATCCCTCTCCCAAAGATAGAAAAGATATGTGTATATCCCTCTCCCAAAGATAGAAAAGATATGTGTATATCCCTCTCCCAAAGATAGAAAAGATATGTGTATATCCCCCTCTCAAAGATAGAAAAGATATGTGTATATCCCTCTCCCAAAGATAGAAAAGATATGTGTATATCCCTCTCCCAAAGATAGAAAAGATCTGTGTATATCCCTCTCCCAAAGATAGAAAAGATATGTGTATATCCCTCTCCCAAAGATAGAAAAGATCTGTGTATATCCCTCTCCCAAAGATAGAAAAGATCTGTGTATATCCCTCTCCCAAAGATAGAAAAGATCTGTGTATATCCCTCTCCCAAAGATAGAAAAGATATGTGTATATCCCTCTCCCAAAGATAGAAAAGATATGTGTATATCCCTCTCCCAAAGATAGAAAAGATCTGTGTATATCCCTCTCCCAAAGATAGAAAAGATCTGTGTATATCCCTCTCCCAAAGATAGAAAAGATCTGTGTATATCCCTCTCCCAAAGATAGAAAAGATGTGTATATCCCTCTCCCAAAGATAGAAAAGATCTGTGTATATCCCTCTCCCAAAGATAGAAAAGATCTGTGTATATCCCTCTCCCAAAGATAGAAAAGATCTGTGTATATCCCTCTCCCAAAGATAGAAAAGATCTGTGTATATCCCTCTCCCAAAGATAGAAAATATCTGTGTATATCCCTCTCCCAAAGATAGAAAAGATCTGTGTATATCCCTCTCCCAAAGATAGAAAAGATCTGTGTATATCCCTCTCCCAAAGATAGAAAAGATCTGTGTATATCCCTCTCCCAAAGATAGAAAAGATCTGTGTATATCCCTCTCCCAAAGATAGAAAAGATCTGTGTATATCCCTCTCCCAAAGATAGAAAAGATATGTGTATATCCCTCTCCCAAAGATAGAAAAGATCTGTGTATATCCCTCTCCCAAAGATAGAAAAGATCTGTGTATATCCCTCTCCCAAAGATAGAAAAGATATGTGTATATCCCTCTCCCAAAGATAGAAAAGATCTGTGTATATCCCTCTCCCAAAGATAGAAAAGATCGGTGTATATCCCTCTCCCAAAGATAGAAAAGATCTGTGTATATCCCTCTCCCAAAGATAGAAAAGATCTGTGTATATCCCTCTCCCAAAGATAGAAAAGATATGTGTATATCCCTCTCCCAAAGATAGAAAAGATCTGTGTATATCCCTCTCCCAAAGATAGAAAAGATCTGTGTATATCCCTCTCCCAAAGATAGAAAAGATCGGTGTATATCCCTCTCCCAAAGATAGAAAAGATCGGTGTATATCCCTCTCCCAAAGATAGAAAAGATCTGTGTATATCCCTCTCCCAAAGATAGAAAAGATCTGTGTATATCCCTCTCCCAAAGATAGAAAAGATCTGTGTATATCCCTCTCCCAAAGATAGAAAAGATCGGTGTATATCCCTCTCCCAAAGATAGAAAAGATCGGTGTATATCCCTCTCCCAAAGATAGAAAAGATATGTGTATATCCCTCTCCCAAAGATAGAAAAGATCTGTGTATATCCCTCTCCCAAAGATAGAAAAGATCTGTGTATATCCCTCTCCCAAAGATAGAAAAGATCTGTGTATATCCCTCTCCCAAAGATAGAAAAGATCTGTGTATATCCCTCTCCCAACAATAGAAAAGATATGTGTATATCCCTCTCTCAAAGATAGAAACGATCTGTGTATATCCCTCTCAAAAGATAGAAAAGATCTGTGTATATCCCTCTCCCAACGATAGAAAAGATCTGTGTATATCCCTCTCCCAAAGATAGAAAAGATCTGTGTATATCCCTCTCCCAAAGATAGAAAAGATCTGTGTATATCCCTCTCTCAAAGATAGAAAAGATCTGTGTATATCCCTCTCCCAAAGATAGAAAAGATCTGTGTATATCCCTCTCCCAAAGATAGAAAAGATATGTGTATATCCCTCTCCCAAAGATAGAAAAGATCTGTGTATATCCCTCTCCCAAAGATAGAAAAGATATGTGTATATGCCTCTCCCAAAGATAGAAAAGATCTGTGTATATCCCTCTCCCAAAGATAGAAAAGATCTGTGTATATCCCTCTCCCAAAGATAGAAAAGATATGTGTATATCCCTCTCCCAAAGATAGAAAAGATCTGTGTATATCCCTCTCCCAAAGATAGAAAAGATCTGTGTATATCCCTCTCCCAAAAGATAGAAAAGATCTGTGTATATCCCTCTCCCAAAGATAGAAAAGATCTGTGTATATCCCTCTCCCAAAGATAGAAAAGATCTGTGTATATCCCTCTCCCAAAGATAGAAAAGATCTGTGTATATCCCTCTCCCAAAGATAGAAAAGATCTGTGTATATCCCTCTCTCAAAGATAGAAAAGATCTGTGTATATCCCTCTCCCAAAGATAGAAAAGATCTGTGTATATCCCTCTCCCAAAGATAGAAAAGATCTGTGTATATCCCTCTCCCAAAGATAGAAAAGATCTGTGTATATCCCTCTCCCAAAGATAGAAAAGATCGGTGTATATCCCTCTCCCAAAGATAGAAAAGATCTGTGTATATCCCTCTCCCAAAGATAGAAAAGATCTGTGTATATCCCTCTCCCAAAGATAGAAAAGATATGTGTATATCCCTCTCCCAAAGATAGAAAAGATCGGTGTATATCCCTCTCCCAAAGATAGAAAAGATCGGTGTATATCCCTCTCCCAAAGATAGAAAAGATCTGTGTATATCCCTCTCCCAAAGATAGAAAAGATCTGTGTATATCCCTCTCCCAAAGATAGAAAAGATCTGTGTATATCCCTCTCCCAAAGATAGAAAAGATCTGTGTATATCCCTCTCCCAAAGATAGAAAAGATCTGTGTATATCCCTCTCCCGTGTATATCCCTCTCCCAAAGATAGAAAAGATATGTGTATATCCCCCTCTCAAAGATAGAAAAGATATGTGTATATCCCTCTCCCAAAGATAGAAAAGATATGTGTATATCCCTCTCCCAAAGATAGAAAAGATCTGTGTATATCCCTCTCCCAAAGATAGAAAAGATCGGTGTATATCCCTCTCCCAAAGATAGAAAAGATATGTGTATATCCCTCTCCCAAAGATAGAAAAGATATGTGTATATCCCTCTCCCAAAGATAGAAAAGATCTGTGTATATCCCTCTCCCAAAGATAGAAAAGATATGTGTATATCCCTCTCCCAAAGATAGAAAAGATCTGTGTATATCCCTCTCCCAAAGATAGAAAAGATCTGTGTATATCCCTCTCCCAAAGATAGAAAAGATATGTGTATATCCCTCTCCCAAAGATAGAAAAGATCTGTGTATATCCCTCTCCCAAAGATAGAAAAGATCTGTGTATATCCCTCTCCCAAAGATAGAAAAGATATGTGTATATCCCTCTCCCAAAGATAGAAAAGATCGGTGTATATCCCTCTCCCAAAGATAGAAAAGATCGGTGTATATCCCTCTCCCAAAGATAGAAAAGATATGTGTATATCCCTCTCCCAAAGATAGAAAAGATATGTGTATATCCCTCTCCCAAAGATAGAAAAGATCGGTGTATATCCCTCTCCCAAAGATAGAAAAGAGGTGTGTGTAGCCTCTCCCAAAGATAGAAAAGATATGTGTATATCCCCCTCTCAAAGATAGAAAAGATCGGTGTATATCCCTCTCCCAAAGATAGAAAAGATCGGTGTATATCCCTCTCCCAAAGATAGAAAAGATATGTGTATATCCCTCTCCCAAAGATAGAAAAGATATGTGTATATCCCTCTCCCAAAGATAGAAAAGATATGTGTATATCCCTCTCCCAAAGATAGAAAAGATCGGTGTATATCCCTCTCCCAAAGATAGAAAAGATATGTGTATATCCCTCTCCCAAAGATAGAAAAGATATGTGTATATCCCTCTCCCAAAGATAGAAAAGATATGTGTATATCCCTCTCCCAAAGATAGAAAAGATCGGTGTATATCCCTCTCCCAAAGATAGAAAAGATATGTGTATATCCCTCTCCCAAAGATAGAAAAGATCGGTGTATATCCCTCTCCCAAAGATAGAAAAGATCGGTGTATATCCCTCTCCCAAAGATAGAAAAGATCGGTGTATATCCCTCTCCCAAAGATAGAAAAGATATGTGTATATCCCTCTCCCAAAGATAGAAAAGATCGGTGTATATCCCTCTCCCAAAGATAGAAAAGATATGTGTATATCCCTCTCCCAAAGATAGAAAAGATATGTGTATATCCCCCTCTCAAAGATAGAATAGATCGGTGTATATCCCTCTCCCAAAGATAGAAAAGATCGGTGTATATCCCTCTCCCAAAGAATGGCAATTTAAAACTGTGTACCAACTATCGTATTTGTCGTGAAACATTCTAAATCCACATATCTAAATTAAAAAGTAAATGTAAAGCCTAACGAATTAATTCAATAAAAGGAAAGAAGAATGGTAAAAGAACAGTGCGGTCACAATAGCGTACGCCTGTGTTATAGAACGTCATACTAGTTAAACAAGAAATCCCCTTTTTCTACTTCGTCTGCAAAATGGTAACGCTTTCACGTTTGCTAGTAAAGCCTACTGCATCAAATACACGCGTTTCAAAAAATAAAACTGGTACTGTGTTTCTTAGAAAACATTGAGATAGACACACTGTGTAATGACCTAGATTAATATTCCATTAATGCCCTTTTTATGCACTACGTAAACGAAAAGACAGACGGGCTTAGAGAGAGAGAGAGAGAGATGTACGGAGGAACGCATGCAATACTACCACAGTCTCGCGATATAAAATTAATGCCACCCCACGCGAAAGGCACGCAGGCTTGCTTTTTTTCAAATAAACAGAAAAAAAAAACTACCAATACAAGGTTAGGTTTTAAAAAACATGGTTAATGCTTATTAGGAAACATGACACAATACTGTTTTACGTCTGAAATCCTGACATTAGCCTGACAGTACAGAAGACACCCCATCGTATCGAAGTGAACGGGTGGTAGAAGAAAATACACATTTTGAACGCAGCCACTTAGCTCCATTAAACTTATATATTTGGGTGCCTTAGGACTTGATCACAAAGAATATGTTAGGTGTTAAGCAAATAGTCTAATAATTAACAAATTATAGCCAAAATACTATAGTGGTGTTGTCTGACAACACAGGATCATATTTGCTCATAATGGCGTGTTTGGACACTGCTTTAGAGGAAATGAGGCCACCACGTTAAATCCGATTTGATTGGCTAGAATTATATGTAAGGCGAAACATGATTAGTCGACTGCAAATACTATTTTTGGTTGTTAAGGGAAACGGTAGGAAGGGTACTTTTTTTCAAATGCTTTTGTAAACATGGTCTTATTGGCTAGACCATTTAATATAGTCAATTAGGAGCGTCGGTTCAGTGCCACTTTTTGAAATTAAACTGTGTAGAAGCAAGTGCGTTGAGAACCAGTTCATATTTTTCTAATGAAAGCCTGGGACAGAGGCAGATCGGAATTGTGCCATAACTCATCGCCAGTCAACGTATTTGTTTAATATTTCCTTGAATTGTGGTAAGCTAGACATATTTGATCTCTTTTAGATGAAAATTGAATGTGAATTGATAATTTATGTCTGTATGTGTGTGGTTCAGTAACCAACTTGAGGCAAAGCCTAGATATTGCTCCACCATGAACAAAACTTGTCGGAGAGGAGTATAACTGCATAGGCATATATGGGATTGCCAAATAGTACTATGACACCTATCTTATTGAATAGAAGGAAATAATGCTGGAATTGCAGAGGCGTTGTAACCATTAGGGAGAGGAATACTGGTGAATGTTGTTACATGAGAAGCTAACAGTTGGCCTACAGCGCTGAACTCAGTGTTTGTTATGTATTGTGCTTCAGTGTGGAAATAGATTATAAATTAGTTCTGAAGTAGGAGGTACAACCTTCTTGTTTCAGGGACCGTGGTACTAACGTATTAAAGCAGCACATGGTCTGAGTTTTGCTGAATCCATAGGCTGGTAGCATACTCCTTGGTCAAGATATCGACCAGTGTTGTTTCTCAAGAACACGGTGAAGCAAGCGAGCAGTGGAGACTGTTTCCTGCCGCCCACACAGAAGTTAAGATTTCGTGGCCAGAGCAGCTCAATCTTGTGTATACCCCCCTCTAAAAGTGACTTTACCTTAAATCAAGAGGGACATTTATTTGTTTCAAATAAAAAGAAACTGTGAACCTTTCCAATATTATTTCCACCAGAAACAAACACTTGAAGTCATGATGACAAACAACAACCTAGCTTGAAAAGCCAGTATTACCTCATAGTACTACAGCACAACTTACACACATATTGCAATAATAATAAATGTCAATACAAAGATCCTATCTATAAATTGTGTACATACAACTTGTGATTACATTTGATTGTGATTCCTGGTTCACTTTGTAGTTGAATCAGGATATCTATTATTGACAGGAATTAATACATATTTTTAAAAGTTACACTTGACTTATTAAGATAGTCTTATAGAGTGTTCTATGTATGTGAGTGTCACAGTGTTGTAAAGTATTGTGGATTAAATTAAATTGTTTATCTGTCTGTTGGTTGTTGTGAACATACACTTCATCACTATCATAACCCTAGACATTCAACGTAGTCATCACAATATTCCAGAATAAGTCTGACTGAGGTATAAATGTGGTAGCAAAGTAAGGTCATCTGTAATACACCACACTTATTAGATACAGATACCTTCACAGCTGATCTCAGTCAGTACACTAAGTCCCCTATAAATATTTATATCATCCCACTTTACCACAGTATTATTGCTTTAATAAGCATGCCAACAAAATTCTCTTGCGGATTATCATGAAGTGGATAGAAAGGAAGTTAGAACATGAAATACATGAAGTACAGGTGGGTTTTAGACATGGTAGAGGTATGAGGGACCACATTTTTAATGTGAGAAACATCCTCGAAAAATGCAGAGAATACAATGTAGATCTTTACTCCTGTTTCGTAGATTACACCAAGACCTTCGACTGTGTACAACATCAGAAATTGTGGAACATCATGAGAGGCATGGGGTTTCCAGCACATTTGATCCATCTAATTGAAACACTATATCACGAACAACAAGCAGCTGTCACAGTAGCGGGGTAAACATCAGGATGGTTTGAGGTGAAAAGGGGATTAAGACAGGGTTGCATCCTCTCTCCATACTTGTTTAACATCTATGCAGAAAATATAATGAGAAATGTTAGGAGTGACCAAGAATGTGAAAATTGCGATCTGTTCATAATTGGTGGAAATGCGATCCCAGAACTCAGGTATGCAGATTACACAGTTATTCTTTCAAATAGTGCCAATGGACTAGAACAGTTAATCCTGTCTGTCAAAAGATACAGTGAGGATCAGAAGCTTTTTCTGAACACAAAAAAAAAGAACAAAGATAATGTCCACTGACAAAACAAGATGCCAACCAAAATTACCATCAATGATGAGGAAATTGAAAATGTCACAAATTTTGAATATCTTGGCTCCATAATTAACAACAATAGAGACTGCTCAATAGAGGTCAGAAGGAGACTGGCCATAGCAATGCAGAGGTTAAATAAAATGAAGAACCTATGGCATAACACCAGCAAATTAATAAAAGTAAAACTTCTGAGAACGTGCATCTTTCCAGTGGCAACGTATGGATGTGAATCATGGACCATTACACAAACATTAAAGAAAAAAATCGAATCTTTCGAAGCAAAGTGTTACAGAAAAATTCTCAGAATAACTTGGACCAAGAAGAAGAAAAAATAGACATCCTACACGACCTGAACATCGAGGAAAACTGGCTTATAAACAATATCATGACCCGGAAACTGAAATACTTTGGCCACATTAAACGTCATAGTGGTTGAGAAAGAGCAGTGATGGAGGGTATGGTACCTGGAAAGCGAGGCAGGGGCTGACCAAGACGACGGTGGACACAGGACATTGAAGACACCTTGAATACGACAATGGAGGAGGCAGGAAGGCTGGCTAGAGATCGAGAGTCTTTCAGGCGGGCTGTGATGAGAGCGACATTCTGCAAAGGACATGCTACATGATGATGATTCTTTTGTTTTACTTAACCTTTTATATTTATGCTGTTCTTCATGCCTCCTGACCCTAGTGAAGACCTTGTATTGTAGGTCATGTTGCACTTGTGTTGTAGGTTATGTTGCACTTGTGTTGTAGGTTATGTTGCACTTGTGTTGTAGGTTATGTTGCACTTGTGTTGTAGGTTATGTTGCACTTGTGTTGTAGGTTATGTTGCACTTGTGTTGTAGGTTATGTTGCACTTGTGTTGTAGGTTATGTTGCACTTGTGTAAGAATGACCTGACATGTTTTGACATGACTGTATGCTGTGTACACTGAGTTTAACTGCAGTGCCTCTTGTATTCTTTAATAGACTGAGAATTGCAGGTAATCGTCCATTGTTTTCAGATTAATCGAGTTTTCTTTCTCAGCAGGGAGAACGTGCCAGTTTGGATGAAGTGCTGTCAAACTTTGTGCGTTATGATCACAAAAACTTTGCTGGAATCTATGATTACCTATGTGCTGGTTCACGTGTGTCGTGGGGCTGTGTTCACACTGTTACCAGCCTGTCAGAAGCTGCAGTTTTGTGTCTTAAGGACCACATTTGTCTATCTTTTGTTGCATTCTCTACTCAGCCAGAATCTGACAGTAAGTTGATGGAACTTTGATGGTCCAGAATAATTTGCATTTAGTTAAAGGGTTTGGATGTGTTTTGAATGGGGTGATTGTGTGTTTTCAAGATTTTGAATGGTGTGGATGTGTGTTTTCAAGGTTTTGAATGGTGTAGATGTGTGTTTTCATGGTTTTTAATTGTGTATATGTGTGTTTTCCAGGTTTTGAATGGTGTGGATGTGTGTTTTAATGGTTTTGAATGGTGTGGATGTGTGTTTTCAAGGTTTTAAATGGTGTGGATGTGTGGTCAAGGTTTTGAATGGTGTGAATGTGCATTTTCAAGGTTTTAAATGGTTTGGATGTGTGTTTTGAAGGTTTTGAATGGTGTGAATGTGTGTTTTCAATGCTTTAAATGGTGTGGATGTGTGTTTTCAAGGCTTTGAATGGTGTGGATGTGTGTTTTCAAGGTTTTAAATGGTGTTTATGCATGTTTTCAAGGTTTTAAATGTAGATGTGTGTCACGAGGTTTTAAATGGTGTGGATGTGTGTTTTCAAGGTTTTGAATGGTGTGGATGTGTGTTTTCAAGGTTTTGAATGGTGTGGATGTGTGTTTTCAAGGTTTTAAATGGTGTGGATGTGTTTTCAAGATTTTGAAAGGTGTGGATATGTTTTCAAGGTTTTAAATGGTGTGGATGTGTGTTTTAAAGGTTTTGAATGGTGTGGATGTGTTTTCAAGGCTTTGAATGTTGTGGATGTGTGTTTTCAAGGCTTTGAATAGTGAGGATGTGTGTTTTCAAGGTTTTGAATGTTGTGGATGTGTATTTTCGTGGCTTTGAATGGTGTGAATGTGTGTTTTCAAGGTTTTGAATGGTGTGGATGTGTGTTTTCAAGGTTTCAAATGGTGTGGATGTGTTTTTTCAAGGTTTTGAATGTTGTGGATGTGTTTTCAAGATTTTGAATGGTGTGGATATGTTATCAAGATTTGGAATGGTGTGGATATGTGTTTTCATAGTTTTGAATGGTGTGGATTTGTGTTTTCAAGGTTTTGAATCTTGTGGATATGTGTTTTCATGGTGTGGATGTTTTCAAGGTTTGGAATGGTGTGGATATGTGTTTTCGTGGTTTTGAATGGTGTGGATATGTGTTTTCAGTGGTAGAAGGGTTTGAATCTGTTTTTTTTATGGGTGACTGAGGAGAGAAATAAAACAGTATATGAACTTTTTGGAGCGATTATGTCTTGGAGTCTTGATATTAACTGGATTGTCAACTGTAGCATTTCTAAGCTCTATGTGCTTCTCGTTATCTGTTGCTCCATCTTTGTTCTCAGTCAATTTCTGGTTACCACAGATCCATGGCTTCGGACAGGGCCACGTGCACTGACTGGTGACGACTTACTGCGTCGAACTACATCTTACTAGTCAAATTACTAGTGGGTGAGAGAGCGTCTCATGGTCTTACACCTCCTTATATAAACCACTATCTCAAGTCATATGCTCTTTGGGTTTCACGCGACCACTGGTCTTCCGTTTGGCTACCTAACCGATAACTCTTTGCGTCTTTCTGTGACAATGATATTAGCGGACTTGTCCTTAACACTATTGTCTCACTATTTTGGTATTTCCTACGCTAATAAAAAAATCAGTATTACCCGCCTACTGTAATAAACATTTGCTCTGAAAAATCAGTTTTGTTGACTCTTTTAAGAAGTTTCAAAGGCCATCTTCCGGTAGTCATTCACATGCAGTTAAAATATTTTCTGTTTCAGTCAGTCACTTCTGCTGTTTTGAGCGGACATCATCAGGAATAAAAGTCGTTTTCTAGAAGTTTCTGAATATTGTAGCTTTCTGCTAATTTTTATTTGTTTATTAGATGTTTTTGTGTATGAATGTTAAACATAACTGTAGACATGTTTGTTTATGAATATTAAACATAACTAGACATTTTTGTGTATGAATTTTAAACATAACTAGACATTTTTGTGTATGAATGTTAAACATAACTAGACATTTTTGTGTATGAATGTTAAACATAACTGTAGACATTTTTGTGTATAAATGTTAAACATAACTGTACATGATTGTTATTCCTAGATTTAATGACTGTGGTGTTGAAGAATGGAACCGACTCCAGCCCACATGAATCCTCGGGTACCACTTTGTTCATTCGGCGTCCTGCTGTGAATATTCAGGGAAAAGACAATAACAGAGATGAAAAGAGGGAGACATATGAGGAGAAGACAAAGAAGTCATCAGCTGAAGTTCATAACTGCATATATCACAACTTGCAGAGCCAGGAATTGGCTCGTTACAGCCGAGAGAAACGTCTCATGGCTCATCTGGGACTGAAAGGTACATATAGCCCAAGTAAATAATTACACCCATACCTCACTCTTTCGACAGGTTAGGGACCAGAGCTATGACGAAAGTCGAAAATCGACAAAAGTCGAAGCATAGCCTTTATTTAGCTTACAAATGCATTAGGGCCGCCAAAAACGTAAATAACTAACTATATAACACTTGCGAATGCGTGCAACACCTAGATAAACAGAAATAAACATAAGAATAAAGAAAATACAGTAATAAATAAAAAATACGTAAATAACATCTTACCTTAAAATCATTCTTGAGCAAGTAGACGATGAATATATACAGTATGTACAGTTTTGAATGTTGGTAATTTAAGGGGATCTAGACGTAGAAAATCAGATGGAGAAAACTGAGGAGGCTCATCTTCAAAACTGGAGGATTTCAATCTAATTCTTTTAGGAGAAGGGCAATTTGAAGGAGATCTAACTGGGGCTGATGTTGATGGCTCGGAATCTGAAGGGTTAGAGGGAGGGGTGACTGAAGTTGGTTGTGGCGGTTGCGTCTTGAAAAAGGAGAGCAATGACATTTGCCTCATTGATGTCTTCTTCCTTTCCCTAAGAAGTTCTCTGTAACAGGCTATTTGGTGTTCTAACCGAATATGCAATTGCGTCCTCTATTTTGGCAATTTCAACCACCAGTTCTTTGGTGGTCATCTCCTTAGGCTGAGCTGTATCTTCAGGCATGGCTTCCTGTTCATTCAACAGTTTTCTTTGTTCTTCCATCGCCAGTAGATCCTCATCACTTAGGGGCTGATCATGAGACTCAAGCAGCTCTCTAACATCTTCAGCCTCTACTTCCAGTTCCAGCTGTTGGGCCATTTCCACAACATTTGAAGTGATGGCCTCCACTGTTTCTTCAAATTCTTCAAAGACGTCCATTAGGGAAGGAATCAACTTTTTCCAAGCGCCTTTCAGATTGGATTCTTTAACATCGGCCCATGCATCTCTGATAGTTTTGATGGCATCCAGAATATTGAATCCTTTCCAAAATGCTTTTAATTTATTTTTGTTTAGGTCCCTCATCAACATTAGCATCTAGTGCAGCTATAGCCTTGACAAACGTCCATCTGATATAGTGAGATTTAAATGATGAAATTATTCCCTGGTCCATAGGCTGCAGCAAAGAAGTTGTGTTTGGAGGCAGAAACACAACTTTAATTTCTTTGTGAGCCTCAAGCACAATTCTTGGGTGGCTTGGAGCATTATCCAAGAGCAGTAGGATTGTAAAGGGAATATTCTGTTGTTTGCAATAATCCTCAACTGCAGGCTTAAAATTATCAGTGAATCAAGTTGTAAATAATTCACCAGTCATCCAGGCTTTTTTATTGGACTTGAAATGAACTGATATCTGTGCTAGCTGATTCTCCCTTCACTGCTATATTATGCAAATTTGACTTTTTCTTAAATTTCTCAAACCAGCCCCAGCTAGCTCCAAATGTCTCTTTAGCTGATGTCTCTCCTTGTTCAGCCTTCATTGCATTAAATAAAGTTTGTGCTTTAGCCTGGATAAGATCTTGGCTTAGAGGAATGTTGTGGCTGACTTGGTCTTCAATCCACACATTTAACACTTTCTCCATCTCACCAATTAAATTTTGCCTCTTTCTAATAAGTTTGGTATGCACTGGCGTAGCGTTTTTAATTTCCTCTAACACTTTAGCTCTGTTCTTTACAATTGTGCTAACTGTAGTGCGAGGTACACCTAGCCTGCGGCCTATTTCAGCATTTAAGATGCCTTGTTCATTAAGCTTGATTAGCTCAAGCTTTTCTTGCAAATTGAGAACCTTATGGGTTCTTTTAACTTTGTCACTACACTTAGGACCCATTATGAATATATTAAAGCACAAAAATAAGTAGTACTGTATAAGGCCTAATCACACAAAAAAGTACAGTATGAAAACTGTACACGTGTCTTATAATCACGATATGAACACTGTCATTAGACTGTTATCACTAAAATAACTATGAACTGTTTACAGTATAATCACAAAAATAATATAGTATGAATAGTTTTGTTATTTTAATCACAAAAATAAGTAGTATTAATATGTTTAATCACAAATATAAGAGATTCAATGCGGACAATTTAAAAAAACAGTGCACACCGAACGACTTCTATTCAAAGACTGAATGACGAAAGAAACAAGATGGCGTGCGGTGGTGATGAAATGCGACGAAAGAGCGAAGCGAGCAACGAAATTTGGAAATGTGGTTATAATTGAAAACAGACAAAAGAGCGAAGCGACGAAACTCGAAGCGACGAAAGTCGAGGTATGGGTGTATTTGAACTTTTCAGATGCTTGTGCTTGAAAATAGTGGTTATGGCTCTTGGCTGTCTTGGAAATAGTGATTATGGTTCTTGGATATCTTAGGAATAGTGGTTATGGTTCTTGGATATCTTGGGAATAGTGGTTATGGTTCTTGGAAATAGTGGTTATTGCTCTTGGCTGTCTTGGAAATAGTGGTTATGGTTCTTGGCTGTCTTGGAAATAGTGATTATGGCTCTTGGATGTCTTGGAAATAGTGGTTATGGCTCTTGGCTGTCTTGGAAATAGTGGTTATGGCTCTTGGCTGACTTGGAAATAGTGGTTATGGCTCTTGGAAATAGTGGTTATGGCTCTTGGCTGTCTTGGAAATAGTGGTTATGGCTCTTGGCTATCTTGGAAATAGTGGTTATGGCTCTTGGCTGTCTTGGAAATATTGGTTATGGCTCTTGGCTGTCTTGGAAATAGTGGTTATGGCTCTTGGCTGTCTTGGAAATAGTGATTATGGCTCTTGGCTGTCTTGGAAATAGTGATTATGGCTCTTGGCTGTCTTGGAAATAGTGGTTATGGCTCTTGGCTGTCGTGGAAATAGTGGTTATGGCTCTTGGCTGTCTTGGAAATAGTGATTATGGCTCTTGGCTGTCTTGGAAATAGTGATTATGGCTCTTGGCTGTCTTGGAAATAGTGGTTATGGCTCTTGGCTGTCTTGGAAATAGTGATTATGGCTCTCGGCTGTCTTGGAAATAGTGGTTATGGCTCTTGGCTGTCTTGGAAATAGTGGTTATGGCTCTTGGCTGTCTTGGAAATAGTGGTTATGGCTCTTGGCTGTCTTGGAAATAGTGGTTATGGCTCTTGGCTGTCTTGGAAATAGTGGTTATGGCTCTTGGCTGTCTTGGAATTAGTGGTTATGGCTCTTGGCTGTCTTGGAAATAGTGATTAGGGCTCTTGGATGTCTTGGAAATAGTAGGTATGGCTCTTGGCTGTCTTGGAAATAGTGATTATGGCTCTTGGCTGTCTTGGAAATAGTGGTTATGGCTCTTGGCTGTCTTGGAAATAGTGGTTATGGCTCTTGGCTGTCTTGGAAATAGTGGTTATGGCTCTTGGCTGTCTTGGAAATGGTGGTTATGGCTCTTGGCTGTCTTGGAAATAATGGTTTTGGTTTTTGGCTGTCTTGGAAATAGTGGTTATGGCTCTTGGCTGTCTTGGAAATAATGGTTTTGGTTTTTGGCTGTCTTGAAAATAGTGGTTATGGTTCTTGGCTGTCTTATCATCAATACCCTTCAGCTCCCTAAGGAGCATGGGCTTCATCAAATTTATTCCATGTCTTCCTGTGACATGACATCAAGGTCAAGATCTTTCCATGTCTTCCTGTCACACACCATCAATTCAAGGTCTTTCCAAGTTCTCCTGTCACACATCATCCATTCAAGGTCTTTCCAAGTTCTCCTGTCACACACCATCAATTCAAGGTCTTTCCATGTCTTCCTGTCACACACCATCAATTCAAGGTCTTTCCAAGTCTTCCTGTCACATGCCGTCAATTCAAGGTCTTTCCAAGTTCTCCTGTCACACACCATCAATTCAAGGTCTTTCCAAGTTCTGTCACACACCATCAATTCAAGGTCTTTCCAAGTCTTCCTGTGTTACGCCATCAATTCAAGGTCTTTCCAAGTTCTCCTATCACATGCCATCAATTCAAGGTCTTTCCAAGTCTTCCTGTCACATGCCGTCAATTCAAGGTCTTTCCGTGTCTTCCTGTCACACACTGATAGAGTTACTGTGACTTTTATTTTCAACAGGTCCCAGCCTTCTTTTCTCTGTAACTATATGAGTTTGATTTAGTCTTCTTCTCTCTGAAAACTAAATGTGTTTCCCATGCTTTTTCTCTTTGTAATATATCGAGTTTGGTCTTTTTCTGTAGGGTTAATAATTGCGGTTTTAATAGAGACTAGGGGGAGAATATTAGATTTTCACCAGTTCGTTTTTTTCACCAGTTCTTTTCGCTAGATAATCGCGATCAGGGAATCTCTTTTTCTTTGTTAAAAAGAATCGTGGTCGTCGCGTAACGTGACGCAATTTTTTTGGACATGCGGTCTGTATCTTATGACTCACGCGTTGGGTTCAAATCTATCGGCAGAGGCTCGGTTGTTTAATTTTGTAGGAATTTCATTGGTCGGAGAGGAACGCCAGTGATGACGTATCTGGCCTCGTTGTCTGTAATAAATACTAGAGGAAATTAATTGTGGGTCCCTTTTATCCGACGAATTTTCAGCCGTGAGAATCTACGTCATAGCACTTGCTCTTCAGTGAGAAATTTGATCTATTGGGTAAGCCATAACTATTTAGCATGGTACTTGTAATTTGCTTCTAATAGAGACTAGCCAGTTAAAGTATAAGCTTTCCTCTGGAGGTTTCAATTTAGTTCTTAAACCGAAGTGCCATCAATTACGATCTCAGAGAAAGTATGTAATGTAAGAGGTGCAGAGAATTCTTTATATGATAATAGCCGTAGCTAGGAGTGTGTAAAGATTTTGAGACATTTAATGTGAGCTCCGTAATATTTAATAGGTCTAAATCTTTTAAAGAAGGTTGGTAGGAAAAACCTGCATCTTTGATTTATGTTAAACTTCTGTATATAAACGGGAGCGGGATTTTGTAAATTTTAAGCACGTGGGCACGGTTATTGTATTGAGTTTTAATTCAGGAATGTTACCCAGAGAAGGGTGAAGTTAACATTATGTTGAACACAGGAACACGTGTATTTAACTCCAGGGGGATACATTGATAACTTCGATTGTTTATAGTTTAATTGCAGTTTAAATACGCTAGCATAATTTTGGCGTACGTTATTTATTGTGCATTTTTATTGTTGTGTAGGCAGAAGACACGAGATGTAATCTATATTTCTGATATGGTATTTTCCGTTTATTTTCAAGAGATGTAGATTTTATTTTGATAAGGGAAGTGTTTTCTGAGACGGGTTCCAGCTTGCCTAGATTTAATTTTGTATTGATAAATGTACCCCAAGGGTCAGTGAGGAAAGTAGCCCAAGTATTTTCGGACAGGTATTTCCTCAGTGAAAAATTGTTGTGACACGTGGCTAGTTATGCAGAACAAAAAGATCTGGGTCAGCCAATGTTTACTTTGGAAACGGGAGAGAGAGGGGATTGCCGGGAGGTTGACCTTTTGGGGCATAAATATTTTGTATCGTTGTGCATAGCGGGAATAGAGAAGGGGAGCTGTAATTGATTTAAAGGGAGAAGGGAGGTTAGTGTTTGAGATGTGTAACTTTTGACGTGTTATATACGAGGGGCGTTCAGAAAGTAATGCACCACATTGTTTTTCTCAGCTAATAATGAAGATAGAAGCAAGAAATTTTGCACACTTCAAATATGGCATGTGACAATTGTGTGCACCAAATTGTACCGCAACAGGCCAAATAATACGGCTGCCCTAAACCGTTGAAATGGAGCGTGTTAGCAACTTGCGTTATAAGCAGCAAATTGTGATAGAATTTCTCGTTGCAGAGAAGGAAACTGTTGTTAACATTCACAAGCGTCTATGTGATGTGTATGGAAGTTTTGCAGTCGACAGGAGTACAGTCAGTCGCTGGGTTCAGAGAATCAAAGAATCAGGAAGTGGAGATACGGAGCTGCTTGATCGGCCGCGCTGTGGACGTCCTGCCACAGCCACCAACGCAGAAATGTTGAAATGCGCTGAGGGAGGGCATTATTCTTACTGATAGGCGAATCACTACTCAACAATTGGCCTTACAGCTGTCAGTCAGCATTGGTAGTGCAAATGCAGTTATAAAAACTCTCGGATTTTCTAAGGTTTGCGCAAGATGGGTTCCTCGAAGTCTCACAAATGACCACCGATTGCAAAGGAAAGCAATTTCTTCTGAAATGTTGGAGCGTTTCAATGCTGATGGAGAAAACTTTTTGGCTAAGATCTTTACAGGTGACGAAACCTGGGCACATCATTTTGAACCTGAGACAAAAAGACAGTCAATGGAGTGGCATCATCCGCAATCACTATGAAGAAAGAAATTCAAGACAATTCATTCAGCTGGAAAGGTCATGATCACTGTCTTTTGGGACACTGAAGGTGTGATTCTTGTGGACGTTATGCCAAGAGGAGAGACAATCAATTCGCAAGCTTACATTAAGACATTGAAAAAAATTCAATCAACATTTTCGCAGAGTTCGGCCGCACAAGAATCCAGCAGACCTGCTTCTCCTTCACGACAATGCGCGACCTCACACAAGTCTGGCAACACGGGAAGCAATCACCAAATTGGGTTGGACTGTACTACCCCATCCACCCTATAGTCCCGATTTGGCACCCTCTGATTTTCATCTATTTGGTCTACTTAGAGATGCACTCCGTGGGACAAGGTTTGAAGATGATGAAGGAGTGATTCATGCAGCGAAGAAATGGCTACATGATCAAGACAAAATCTGGTACGGGCTAGGAATACATGCACTTGTTTCACGCTGGCATAAAGCCGTACAAGTTGATGGGGATTATGTTGAATAATATCAATGTTTACATGACATATCTATGTATATTGTTTATAAATTTCATGCTTTTTGAATAAACAGCTCCTGAGAAAAACGATGTGGTGCATTACTTTCTGAACGCCCCTCGTAGCTGTTGTGTTGTTTGTTCCACAGCGAGTTTTCACTGTCTGTAGGAGGTACAACCAGCCTCTGTCCTTTACAACAGCAAGTTGTCATCTCAGGAGCATATAGCTCGAGAGATCGGAAAAAGTGCAAGAAATACCATATGTTCCCCAGATAGCTGTAGCAAAGTTAGATTTTGCTGGGGAGGTTATGATGGTATCCTAAAAGAATGAAATCCGTGTATGTATTAACCGTGTGAGGTCAAGCACATGTAGGCCCCTGACTCTATAAATGATGATGATGAATTATGTGCAGGGAACCTAACGCTACCTCCGTAGATCTCACACGGTCACTATTTTGGCTCTAGTGTCTGGTGTATGATGTACCTAGTGTCTAGGGGAGAAATGAAATGATGGTACACAACACAAAAACACTTTAAGTTTCTATGAGGAAGTGAATAAAAACCAGTGGTTAAGTTTTTCTTTAAATTGAATATTTTTTTGTACAATTTATTTTGCCTGTCCAATCATATCGTTTGGACAGGTCTTTGAAAATGAGGACAAGATAGTTTACAGAAAAGATCAACTAAAATTGTGTGGACAATCTGCCCAATAACTATAAAGTTAATATACAGGGTGTCCATAAAGTCTCTTTACAATTTAACAAATTTATTACAAAGGCAATTGATGAGATATCTTAATCAGATTTGTTCTATGTACTCAGTGGTTATCAAAGTTTTTAATCACATACCTTTATCGTATGTCAGGTACCCTGTTGATGAAAGAGGTACTGTTAAATGAACCCCTATAAAATGGCTACTCTTCAAGAGAAGGCACAATGTGTATCATGATCCCACACCACACATCCAGCTTTGGTCTATCTCGGTGAAGTTCCCTAGTCACATGGGGGTGTTCCGATCCCCAGATTCTCACATTATGTGTGTTCAGTTTCCCTGAAAAATGAACGGTTGCCTCATCACTAAAACAAACTCGGGTAAGGAACGTTTCATCCTCAGAAATTCGTTCCAGCATGTTAACTGCAAACTCTTTTCGTCTTGGTTTATCATTTGGCTCGAGTGCCTGTAAGAGTTGCACTTTGTAAGCGTAGAATCGCAAGTTCTTGTGTAGGACTTTGTGCACTGTTGAATGTGGTAGCTCTAACTGTCTGGCAGCAGTGCGGATGGACTTAGTGGGAGAATGATAAAAGGCTTGTCTTACACGCTCGATGTTTTCCTCAGATGTTCTTGGTCGTCCACTCCTCCCTTTATCCAACATTGTCCCTGTCTTCATAAATTTCTTGTGTTATGCACGAATTGATGGACGTGACAATGGATCTCTTCCATACTTAGTTCTGTAGTTTTGCTGAGTCTGCCTATCCGATTTTGTTTCAATAAACCATGATACACATTGTGCCTTCTCTTGAGGAGTAGCCATTTTGTAGGGGTTCATTAAACAGTACCTCTTTCATCAACAGTGTACCTGAAATACGATAAAGGTATGTGATTAAAAACTTTGATAACCACTGAGTACATAGAACAAATCTGATTAAGATATCTAATCAATTGCCTTTGTAATAAATTTGTTAAATTGTAAAGAGACTTTATGGACACCCTGTATGTCTTTCCTGTTGGAATGTTCACAGCTTACACTTTATTCATCTAAGAGGGAGAGTCACTGTGTATGAGGGGCTGTATTATCATCATACCCCATAAACTTCCTGAGTATGATTTGAAATATCAGTGTTTATTAAAACGAAACTGTCAGATATACCCAGGTCCTTAACATATCAACTGGGGTTTTCTTGTTGAATAAGGTATTGTGTAGTTGCAGAAATATCGATATCACATCACACGCCCAAGCTCCTGCTGTTATCTCTTGACAGCATACATGAATTGTCGGAGACTTCTTGGCGTTATCGTCACTCCTCAGGTTTCCTGTTACCAGCTGGCAACAGGAAATAAAACCTCACAAAATTCAAGAAATATAAACAAATGACGCTGACTTTGCAAAGAAGTGGCCTCAGTTTCCTCTGCACTGCCCAGACTGTGAATACTTCTCTATATTTAAGTTTAAATTTAACACAGCTGTTCTCAGCGTATTTGAATGAAAAATATTGTTCAACTGGCAATGAATAGTGAAAGCTTTTTGCTAATATTTAATAGCACTGGCCAATCGAAAGCTTGCGACTACCAGAATTCAAATGCAGTTTTTGAAAAACAAAAATAATTCCAAACATACTCTGCGTCTGGTAGTCGATTGGCCAGTCTGCTTTAGTTATGCCAATACAAAACGATGTTAGTTTTTTTTTTGGTAACAATTTTCCTACCGCTCCCCTCTCCTCCTATACTCTTGTTACCCAAGCGAATTTGAATTTACCTCAATGCCTCCCTTCTAAGCTGGTGTCCCCACTAACGTTATGAAAAACAAGCAGGAACAACAGTCTATCTGGTCGTGCGTCCGTAGACATTTAGTATTTTCTCAATAACTTGGCTAATACTGGGACTATCATATTATTTAAAACACATCCTTGCTCAGTGGACTCTAAGCTATACTACCATATGATTTTTATGGTCAGATTCGTTAGGGTTTAGATTTTCAATTTTGTTACCGGCAATCGTCAAATAAAAATTTTACACAAGACGGCCATCTTCCCCTCTCGCTAGCATGTATTTTTCAAATAACTACTTGTTTTAGTGACGTCAGAAATACTACCACGAGAAGAAAAAAAATTGTCTGCGTGTTTTGCCTCTGTTGGCTTTGTCGCAGCGGGTATATATGCATGGCAGAATGTGTCAAGCGAAGCGGGGTTTTGCGCGGCGGGTTAAGAATAGGCGTTAAATATTGGGAGTGTCTTGTGTTACACTACCAAATTTGTAAGGATTACTACTGATTACCAGCATTAAAGTCAAAATATTTAGTTAATTCAGACAGTTATTTTGCGGCACACTTCCGCAAAATCGTTAATTATAAGGCTAGGCTGCATTGTGTATGCAGCAGATCTGGCAAAATGTTAAATATTGGTAGTACGTTTTCAAAACCGAAACTAAAACGCGTGTTAGATTTTTACTGTGGGATCGTTCTATAGGCTTTAGCACTGCACAAAAGGTAGTGTTGCTGGCATTTGAGAGTATCACCGTCAGACACAATAGGGCGGGTTTATTTATTATCATTTTATGACTAAAATCTTACTGGAATGAGCGATTATTCTCGCAGATTTTATTACACACCTCCCATCCTAAAACATGCATTCATTTGCAGGTTATAATCTGCGAGATAACTTGGCTCAATGAAGTCTTAGGCGTTTTTCTGATTTTCATCATAAGGATGTCTACTCAAAAAGTCTGCACCAACGTTCTTAGGGCCGGGAATATATTCAATCAGAAATAAGTATGGCTGCAATAATAAAGACCATCTCAATAATCTGGAATTTTCATGCTTGGCCTGTGACAGGAATACGAGAGGTGAATGATCCGTTTGGTCCACAGATGTCCTGCCATATAAATAAATCTGGAATTTTTTTATAGCCCATATCAAAGCTAGACATTCCTTTTCACTTGTTGAATAATTTTTTTCTGCCTTGTTCAACTTGCGGCTTGCATAAGCGACTGGGTTCAATTCTCCATCTTGTGAGGAGGACCTTTGCAACAATGTAGCGCCCAGGCCCACATTGCTTGCGTCACTTCTCACGATAAATTCTTGATTCAAGTCAGGCAATTGCAATACTGGCCTACTTGTGAGTTTTTCTTTTAACTCCTGGTAAGCCAATTCACACTGTGCGGACCAATTTATTGTATCAGGTTGACCTTTGCGAGTTAAATCCGTCAGAGGAGCACATATAGAGTTAAAATTTTCAATGTACTTTTGGTAAAAACCTCACAACGACACGAAAGATCGCACATCTTTCTTTGTTTGTGGTCTAGGTGCTCTTTTCAATTTTTCCAGATTCTTGGGATCAGGGGTCATGCTGCCCTGATGTACAGTATGTCCCAAGAATTCCAACTCTTTACAACCAATACAACATTTTGTTGGCCTAGCGGTTAAGTTAGCCTCTCTGAGTCTATCAAACAGCATATTCAAACAGGTAACGTGTTCCTCAGATGTTTCCGTAGCGATGAGGATATCGTCCATAAAATTCGAAATACATGGATTTTTCAGGGGATCAACAAAACCACACAGGAACTATAAGGAGACTCACTGTGAGAAATAATCCCTTCTTGTAACAAATAATCAATCTCCTCTTTCAAAGCTTTTTCCTTAGCGAAAGGAATAGAATAGGGCCTCATACAGATAGGTGCTGGGTCTAGTAGTTTCATATCATATTCCAACAAATTTGTGTGCCCCGGTTTATCCGTTAACACATCTGTATGTTTCTCAAGGACCTGTTGAACCTTCTCCTTCTGTCCTTTTGTCAGGTGATTACTGATCATCACCTGTGCAAACGTTTCACTGGTTTTTCAGTGGATATTTGAATGAGGAGAGAGGGTCATTTTTCATTTCGGTTGCGATAGACAAGGCCAATAGGTGTGTTCCTTCCTGGATTTGTCTGTCCAGATATTTCTTCAAAAGGTTCACATGATAGACTTTTTCCTGTCCCTTTTTGTCTATCTTATAATTTGTTCTGGATACCTTTTCCAAAACTGTATATGGCCCTTGCCATCCGATCTGAAGTTTATTGTTGTTGCCTGGCAATAGAAGAAGTACCTTCTCCCCTACAGCAAGTTTCCTATCCTTCGCTTTCTTATTATAATAAGCAGCATGCTTTTTCCTGGCTTGTCTCAAATTATCATTTGCCCGTTTCCAACTAGTTTTTAAACAAGTGGTCAGTTCGTTCACATATTGATAAACTGAGGTAACAGTCTCCTCTGCCTTCTCATCTGTCCAGGTCCTTAACAAAGCTTTGAGAGGACCTTTTATTGGCCTCCCAAATAACAGGGTTGCGGGTGCCATTCCGGTTGAATTATGTGGTACTTCCCGGTACGCAAACAACTCGGCGGGCAAGTATTGGTCCCACGTATCAGGTTTCTCATGTGCCAGCTTTCTCAGGATAGAAATGAGAGTCCCATTGAACCTCTCTACCTGGCCGTTCCCTTGGGGGTGATACGGACTACAATGAAAGTGCTTGGCTTGAAACAACCTAAAAACCTCTTCTGTTAGTTTCCCCTTGAACTGTGAGCCATTATCAGTCAAGATTTGATGCGGGAATCCTAACCTTGTGAATATCGTAAGTAATGCCTCTGCCACATGTTTCGAATCGATTGATGACAGGGCTACCGCCTCTCCCCACATAGAACAAGTGTCTACCAGAGTAAGGATGTAACTGTTCCTCCTCTTGGTCCGAGTGAGAGGTCCCACAATATCCACTGCAACTCTCTCAAAAGGGGTTCCCACAATGGGCATTTCCCCAAGAGTTGCTGGAGCAGTCCAATGCTTTGGAGCTACTCTCTGGCATTCAGGACAGGATTTTACATATCTCTTTATGTCTTCCGTTATCCCTGGCCAGAAATAATGACAAGCTATACGCTGTCCTGTTGCGCTAATCCCCATGTGACCACTGAAGGAGATAGCATGACCTAACTCCATTACCTTTTGCCTATATGAACTGGGAAGGACCAGCTGTCCGTGACCAGCTGAACCAGTGCCGGCCTTCCTATATAACAATTTATTCTTCATATAGAATTCTCCTTTATTAGGAGGAGTATGGCTCTTTGGGAGTTTCTTATAGCACGGCTTCAGTGACCTATCTTCAGCCTGTGCCTTCCTCATCTCCTCTGGATGAGTATTTATAGGTTCATCTTCTTCCTTTCTGGATTGTGATCGGGTCTGGACTGCTGCCAAAACCACAGGTCTCTTGGGATTTCCCAAGTAGACATAACGACACCCCAATATCAAAGGGTAGATGGGTGCGTCTATCACTGCTGCTCTGATTATCCCTTCCACATAGCGAGTTTTCACTGTTATCCTAGCAATGGGAAGATTCATGAGTGGTAGGTCCTTGGTCGCCCCTTGTATCTCCACTGTTTCTGTGGTATACTGATCTGGGTTCACCAAGTGCGAGCTCACGACAGCATCAAAATCTAAACCTGTATCATAGAGGCACCTTATGGTGACATCATTGCATACAACATCCTCACAAACTGGGGGGTGATAAGGTTCCTGCTGTCCAGCAGGTTTGTCCTTTACTTCCTGGTTCCCCCTTCTCATAGCAGCACATCCAGCAGGTTTATTTTTACAAAACTTAGTGTCATGTCCCTCCTTCCTACAATGTTTACAATACCATCTAGCTTGATGAAAAGGTTTTCTTTCATCATTCTTTCTGTCATTGAAATGTGAGGTTTTATTTTTAAAATCATTTCGAGGCCTATCAAAGTTCTGCTTACCTCTGTTATCAAATTTATTATGGTTTTGAGGAGCCTTATACTGATCTACTGGTTTCTTCTTGATGCCAGCTACCTCTGCCTGGGCTGCCTGATACCTTTCAGCGACATTAATTATCTCACCCAGCCTCTCCACGCCCTGTTCCATGAGAAATTTTCTCATGTCTGGAGCCATGGACTCTCTCATCTGTTCTATGAGTATCATCTCTTTGAGATCTTGGGTTTTCCCCAAAGAAGCCCATTTCTCCATATACGTTTCTAACCGGGCGGAGAACTGGTGATAGGTCTCACCCGACAGTAGCCTGGCATTCCTAAATTTCTTTCTATAAAACTCTAATACTTCATATCTGCTTAAATATGACTCAATGTCATCATCCTTTTCTACAAAATAGTCTAAATGGAACCCCATGGCTGAGTTGGAGGCCCCCTGACTAGCAGTAGCATCAGAGGTAGAGGGGCTGTGACAATTATCTGGAGCAAGGCCTTGCAACTCTAACTCTCTTAGTCGCAACTCATGCTCCCTCTGTAATCTTTTTTCTTCTGCCTCCCTTTGCAGTTGTTTTTCTTCTGCCTCCAATTTTCTCTCCTCAAAATGGAGTCTCTTTATCTCAGCCTCTCTATCAGCCTCTAAGGCCCTAGCCTCCTTCTCAGCCTCAATCTGTAACCTTTTAATCTCTTTCTGCGCCTCTCTATCTAACTCTAATTTCTTCATCTCCCTAGCATCTTCTACCTGTATTCTCCTCTCTTCAGCTAACCTATGTTCTTCCCTAGTAATAAATTTATCACATTCTGAGGTGACATAGTCAATTAAGATTTGTCCCTCCATATTCATTTCCTTGGCAGTCTGCACAGCCGCAGAGCGAAACTTGGCCAGATCTGCCATTCTGATAAATGCAAAATGTTCTAACTTTCTAAATAAGTATAAATTTATCTAATTAATTCTGGGTTCTGACAGTTTCTTGACTTCCCAAATCTTGGGCAATAATGATTATGGGGATTCCCTGGGACAATAGAATGTTGTTTATGCTAAGACCCAGACCCCAATGTATGTAGTACTAGGAGAAATTCAAATGCCCGGACAAGCCTACCAATTTATGTAGCAAAGTTAGATTTTGCTGGGGAGGTTATGATGGTATTCTAAAAGAATGAAATCCGTGTATGTATTAACCGTGTGAGGTCAAGCACATGTAGGCCCCTGACTCTATAAATGATGATGATGAATTATGTGCAGGGAACCTAACGCTACCTCCCTAGATCTCACACGGTCACTATTTTGGCTCTAGTGTCTGGTGTATGATGAACCTAGTGTCTAGGGGAGAAATGAAATGATGGTACACAACACAAAAACACTTTAAGTTTCTATGAGGAAGTGAATAAAAACCAGTGGTTAAGTTTTTCTTTAAGTTGAATATTTTTTGTACAATTTATTTTGCCTGTCCAATCATATCGTTTGGACAAGTCTTTGAAAATGAGAACAAGATAGTTTACAGAAAAGATCAACTAAAATTGTGTGGACAATCTGCCCAATAACTATAAAGTTAATATATGTCTTTCCTGTTGGAATGTTCACAGCTTAAACTTTATTCATCTAAGAGGGAGAGTCACTGTGTATGGGGGGCTGTATTATCATAATACCCCATAAACTTCCTGAGTATGATTTGAAATATCAGTGTTTATTAAAACAAAACTGTCAGATATACCCAGGTCCTTAACATATCACCTGGGGTTTTCTTTTTGAATGATAAGGTATTGTGTAGTTGCAGAAATATCGATATCACATCACACGCCCAAGCTCCTGCTGTTATCTCTTGACAGCATACATGAATTGTCGGAGACTTCTTGGCGTTATCATCACTCCTCAGGTTTCCTGTTACCAGCTGGCAACAGGAAATAAAACCTCACAAAATTCAAGAAATATAAACAAATGACGCTGACTTTGCAAAGAAGTGGCCTCAGTTTCCTCTGCACTGCCCAGACTGTGAATACTTCTCTATATTTAAGTTTAATTAACACAGCTGTTTTCAGCGTATTTGAATGAAAAATATTGTTCAACTGGCAATGAATAGTGAAAGCTTTTTGCTAATATTTAGTAGCACTGGCCAATCGAAAGCTTGCAATTACCAGAATTCAAATGCAGTTTTTGAAAAACAAAAATAATTCCAAACATACTCTGCGTCTAGTAGTCGATTGGCCAGTCTGCTTTAGTTATGCCAATACAAAACGATGTTAGTTTTTTTTGGTAACAATTTTCCTACCGCTCCCCTCTCCTCCTATACTCTTGTTACCCAAGCGAATTTGAATTTACCTCAATGCCTCCCTTCTAAGCCGGTGTCCCCACTAACGTTATGAAAAACAAGCAGGAACAACAGTCTATCTGGTCATGCGTCCGTAGACATTTAGTATTTTCTCAATAACTTGGCTAATACTGGGACTATCATATTATTTAAAACACATCCTTGCTCAGTGGACTCTAAGCTATACTACCATATGATTTTTATGGTCAGATTCATTAGGGTTTAGATTTTCAATTTTGTTACCGGCAATCGTCAAATAAAAATTTTACACAAGACGGCCATCTTCCCCTCTCGCTAGCATGTATTTTTCAAATAACTACTTGTTTTAGTGACGTCAGAAATACTACCGCGAGAAGTAAAAAAATTGTCTGCGTGTTTTGCCTCTGTTGGCTTTGTCGCAGCGGGTATATATGCATGGCAGAATGTGTAAAGCGAAGCGGGGTTTTGCGCGGTGGGTTTAAAATAGGCGTTAAATATTGGGAGTGTCTCGTGTTACACTACCAAATTTATAAGGATTACTACTGATTACCAGCGTTAAAGTCAAAATATTTCGTTAATTCAGACAGTTATTTTGCGGCACACTTCCGCAAAATCGTTAATTATAAGGCTAGGCTGCATTGTGTATGCAGCAGATCTGGCAAAATGTTAAATATTGGTAGTACGTTTTTGAAACCGAAACTAAAATGCGTGTTAGATTTTTACCGTGGGATCGTTCTATAGGCTTTAGCACTGCACAAAAAGGCAGTGTTGCTGGCGTGTGAGAGTATCACCGTCAGACACAATAGGGCGGGTTTATTTATTATCATTTTATGACTAAAATCTTATTGGAATGAGCGATTATTCTCGCAGATTTTATTACAGTAGCGAAGACAATCTTCAGCTGGGAACAGGATATGTTTTTAATCCAGAGCTCTTAGCTCGTTATACCACTCCGACAACAGCACGTGGCTGGGAGATTGGTCTAAAGTTTTATACAGCCATAATAAAGATGTATGTCCCTAAACCTCGAGCGGGTTAACGGGGCAAGTAAGAAGTCAGTCAGCAGCCGTGAAGCTTCTACAAGTGACTCAAGTACCTCGAGCTTGAAACCAATGTCATCAGTGCAGAAGCAGGAGACAGGGATGTCATTCCTGGTTCTGAACGTTATCAAGAGAAGAGGCGTAACGGAGACGCCACATCAGCAGACGTCGAGTGTTAGAGAGACACTGAGACCAGGCGGAGAGAGAGAGAGAGAAGGAGGGAGAAAATAGACAGGACCAGTAGGGTCTTTTATTATCCATTAGATGGATAGACTCTGAGCCATAGTTGTAATCTAAGTCTACTAGGGTAGCAGTCCAGTGGGGTTAAATTAGCGGCGTGTATATCGCCTAAAGAGCCTGGAAGCTGTGTGTGTGTAGACAATAGTTTAGGCAGTGTCAGCAGGACAGTGACAGTAGGAAATAGATTGTAGTACGGAGGGGTGGCTAAAGTTGATGGCCCCACCCATTAATTGTGGTTAACTCAGTAATCATTCTATTTTTCCCCAGCAGGGTGACAGAAGGAGTGAAAGTGGTTGTTTTCTAGTATCTACCAAGTTAATTGTATTTCTTGTTTTCAGGTCTGTGCAACATTGCATATTACAGATTTTGTTTCTATGTGATTTGATTATGTTGATTATATTTTTTTTGTAATAAAACTATATAAATGTCCACTAGATCAGGTTCTCTAATTTATAGCTAACTATACGGTACCTATATGTTGTCTGTATAGTGGTGTCTGTGGTCCTGATTTATACCTTATCTCCTTTATTGGCAGTAAGAGGTGGTGAGTCTATAGCTATTATAGTAGTCACAAGTGGCGAGGGAGAGTCAATCTCGGTTCTCATCCCTCGGACCAATAGGCTCATCTGTCCACATTCACTATAATTTTCACATCTAAATCTATCTTCTCAGTCTATCTCATGCTAGGGTCGTGTCTATACACTGGACACACTCTAACTTAAATCCACTTCGTGACACACACCATCAATTCAAGGTCTGTCCAAGTTCTCCTGTCACATGACATCAATTCAAGGTCTTTCCATGTCTTCCTGTCACATGACATCAATTCAAGGTCTTTCCATGTCTTCCTGTCACATGACATCAATTCAAGGTCTTTCCATGTCTTCCTGTCACATGACATCAATTCAAGGTCTTTCCATGTCTTCCTCATCATTTTAATTTGTGTCTCCAGTTCTCTTCTCCGTGCCAGTTTTTTCAGTCTTCCTCTACCTTTCCTACCCTGGGATTCCAGAATAAGGTCTGTCTGGTAATGCTATCAGTAGGTTTCCTCAATGTGTGTCCCATCCATTCCCCCTCCCCTGTGTATATTCAGACACTCTTGCTGGGATCTCTCATCACTTATTTTTATTTTGTCTGGTTACAATTATAGGACAGAGGATCCAGTTCATGGGAAAAATTTAGATCTTCAAACTGAATTCTATTTCTGTTGGCTAATGTCAGTGTTTCAGTTACCCAATCTGTAGCCAATAAGAAAAGACTTGGAGACAAGAGGCATCCCTGTCACACTCCAATTTTTATCTAAAACGGTTATGTCATTTGTCCTTCATGAAGAACTCTGCATGTCATGTTATCATAAGTTGTCATTATTAAGTTAATGATCTTCATGAGTATTCAATAATATCTCATCAATTTCCATAGTGTCTTTACTGTCAAATGCCTTTTCATAGTCCACAAATCCAATATATATCGGTGAATTCCATTCCAGACGTTGTTCAACTATTATTCTCAATGTTGCTTTCTGGTTTGTAGAGGATCTGTGTTGCCTAAAACCTACTAGTTCATCTCTCAGTTGTCTGTCTATGAACTCTTTTAATCTCTCAAGGATGGTCCTGATTAATATTTTTCCCATCACTGATAGTAACATTATTTCTCTATAATTTGTGCACTCTTATAAATTTCTCTTCTTAGGTAGCTTAACCAGAAAACCTTCCTTCCATTCTACTAGTATTACTTCCCTCTCCCAGACTTTACCAAGGATAATATCTCTGTAGAAGTCTCTGCCGGAATGCCATCTGGACCAACTGCTTTTCCATCTCTTAGAACAGGGGTCGGTAACCCAGGAGCTTTTGAGTTAAATCTTCTTCTTCATCTTTGATCCATAGCCCCTGACTCTCAAAGCAGTCAGTGGCCATCACACCTGGTGGCATCTTGTATGGCATCAACAAACTGCTTCCACTTTGCTCAGTCGGCAGCCATCCTTCATGCAGTGCCCCAGCTCTGGTTCAGTCTTTGCATCTCGGCCTCCACAGTTCTCCGCCAAGTTGTTTTTGATCAGCCTCTCTTTTGCTTTCCTGCAGGGGTTCATAGCATAGTTATTCTTGTGATGGCATCAGGGTCTCTTCTAAGAATGTGGCCCATCCAACTCCAGCATCTGCCAGCTATGATGGTGTACATGTCCTCTTGGTTCAGAGTAAGCAGTTCTTGACTAGTGATGATATTTGGCCAAAAGATTCGGGAATTTTCCTTAGGCAGATTGTGGGGAAAGAGGACAATTTTGATATTTCCTTCTCTGTTACTCTCCAGCATTCAGCACCATAGAGAAGCACAGAAAGTACACAGCTCTCATATAATCTTAATTTGGTGTTTGTGCTGTACTGAGAGGACTTCCAGATGTTGTTGAGACTAGCAAAGGCTGTTCTCGCTTTATTTATTCTGTTGTTGATGTCTTGGCTTGTTCCGCTGTCTTGTGTTACTATGCATCCTAGGTATGTAAATGTGCCTGTCTGTTCCAGCTTCTGCTTCCTTATTGTTATTGGCTCAGGATTGCCCACATTGAATGTCATGACCTCTGTCTTCTTTAGACTGATGTTCAGACCAACCTGCTGGCTATACTTATTCAGTCTGTCTGTTTTTTCTTGGATGTGTTGATGTGAATGTGCGAGTAGTGCAATGTCATCTGCATATTCCAGATCTTCCAGTGTAGAAAACGTTGTCCATCTTATTCCTCTTGGACTGCCCTCTGTTGTCTGGCGCATCACCCAGTCTATGACTGTCAAAAATAAAGTGGTTGATAAGAGGCATCCCTGTCGTACTCCTGTCTTCACCTCAAAAATTAGGTTGCTCTGCCTAACACTACATGTAAAGTTAGCGTAGATGCTTTTTATGATGGAAACAATGCAGCTAGGAATTCCATAAGCCCTCAGTATTTTCCATAGGCTGTCCCTGTGTATGCTGTCAAAATCCTTTTCAGAATCAACAAAGTTAATGTATAGCTGTCTCTGCCATTCTGAGCACTGCTGTATAATGTTCCTGAGGGTGAATATATGATCTGCACATCTTCTGTTCTTTCTGAATCCCACTTGTTCTTTCCTCAGTTTATGGTCTACTGCTTTTGAAATTCTCTGGATAATTATCCTGCCTAGTATTTTGCTGGGAACTGAGAGGAGAGTAATTCTTCTCTAGTTGTTGCAGTCTGCAAGGTCCCCCTTCTCGGGCAATTTGACAGTTATTCCTTTATTCCACTCCATTGGTGTTGTCTCTGTTTTCCAGACTTGTGCAAATAGTGGTTCTAATAGTTAGTTCAAGATCTATCTTAAATAATTGTCGTGACCAGGAGCTTTTCCATTCTTTAACCCTTTGATAGCTGTCATGATTTCTTCCCTACTTGGATTGTCTGTATTTACCTCTAGACCATTTTCAGCCTCAGGAACATTCAGCTGCATCTCTGGTGGTTCCTAATTCAGTGTTTCTCTGAAGTGCTCTGCCCATCTTGTTTCCTGCCCCTGTGCTGTGGTGATGAGATTTCCTTGCTTATCTCTTACTAATGTAATATTGTTTGCACCCCGTTTTCCGCTGATGGTTTTAGTTATTTTATATACTGTGCTTTGTTCATTTCTCAGTGCTGCCTCTTCTGCCTGTCTTGCAAGATCGTCTAGGAATTTCCTTTTGTTGGCTCGGGTTTGATGTTTTACTTCCTTGTTCTGCTGACTGTACAGCTTGCTATATATTTCCTTTAACCTCGTGGACTTTGCTTCTATTTTCTTTCTTTTCATTTCTTTTCTCATCGCTATGGTGTTTAATGTTTCTGGTGTTGTCCAATCTTGTCTCTTCCTTTCCTGGAACCCCAAGCATGATTTGCTGCTTTCCTTAAATATAGTTGAAATGGTGCTGAATTTCTGGTCAACATCATCAGTCGCTGTCTTTTCCTGGCTATTGGCAATTTGATACCGTCTCTTTACATCAACCACAAAAGCTTTTCTGGTAAGGGGGTCCTTCAGTTTGATGATGTCAAACCTTTTCCAGAGTTTCACCTTCAGTCTTGCTACTACTAGGTGATGATCGCTTCCCACATCTGCACCTCTTCTTACTTTCACGTCTTGTAAGGAATGCCTCCATCTACCACTGATCATAATGTGGTCTATCTGGTTTTTTCCTCGCAGTTTGGTGATTCACATGTTAACTTGTGGATTTCCTTGTGTGGAAAAAGTGTTCCTCCAATGACAAAGTTGTTAATGCTGCAGAAGCTTATTAGTTTGTCCCCATTCTTATTTGCTGTTCCGCTGCCACATTTCCCATTACTCTTTCATTACATGTATTGTGTTCTCACTTTCGCATTGAGGTCACCCATAACTATGATAAGATCATATCTAGGTGCGGTTTCCATTTCCTTTTGTAACTGTTGATATAATTCATTCTTGACCTCTTCATCACTGTCATTTGTTGGTGCATAGCATTGTATTATTGTGGTGTTGGTGAATCTTTTTCTCAGCTTTGTTCTTATCTGTCTGTTGTTGATGGGTTTTTTTTAGGATAATGGCTATGCCTTCATTGTGCTGTCCATCATCTCTTCCAGAGTAAAGTACTGACTCTCCTGTTACTGTGTTTTATTCTCCCTGTCCCGGTCCATCTGCTCTCATTTAGTCCCAAAATATGTATTCTGTAGTTTCTCATTTCTGTTATGATCTGCCTAAGTTTTGCTGCCTCATTCATAGTTCTGACATTCCAGAATCCAATTCTGGTTTCATGTTTTGCGATCAGGGCATCCATTTTCATGGCTGTGGCTTCCTTTTGGCTTTCACTACTGTCAGTCATATGAGCCTGAAACTCCAGGGCAGTAATATTAATATCAGAATTACTTGAATGGTCAGGTCTATTAAAATGAAGAGCCACCGGTGTAGGTTTGCCATGATGAATGTCATTTAAGTGCTCACAAAACCTGTCTGCCTAACATCTGCCAGTTTCACCAGTATAGGTAATGCCACACATCTTGCAGATGATAGCATAAATCAGGTTTCTGGATTCGCACATGAAAGACTCACTAATGACAAATTTACCTTTTGGAAAAGTAACTGTCTGAGTTTGGAGTAAAAACAGACAGCTCTTACATATATGGCGTTGGCACGGTTTAGTACCAAAGTGTGAAGGGCTAGTATGTCTCAAGCGACTGTGAACAAGAATATCCCTAAAATTCTGATCCCTACAATATGCCACCAAAGGCGCATCTCGAAACAACTCTCTGGTAGCAGGATCAGAGTGGAGAATAGGCAGATGACGAAACAGAATTTTTTTCACCGCCAAACAGTGGGGATGGAAAGTTAAGACAAGTTTGAGTCTGTCAGATGTAGTAGTAGGACGAGTAACGTGTCTGATGCGATTAAGAGCATCAGATAAAACTCTTTCAGGATAAAGACATCGGCAAAAAAAATTTTAGCATCTCTTGAGCTCGTTCACGGAAATCATCATCGTGACATATCTGACGTAAGCGTAGAAGTTGAGCAAATGGAATGGAATTTTTACAGCTGAGAGGGTCAGAAGAGGTGTAAAGAAGAAAACCATGAGCGTCAGTAGGTTTATAAAAGACAGTAGTAATAAGGCCAGTAGGAGTAATATTGACAGGATTGAAATTACCAACAGTCAATAAATCGACGGAGGTTTACCTCAGACATGTCAGTAACTCCAATCCCATCATCAATATAGCGACGGTAAAACTCAGGTATCGGCCCATCGTAACTTTGAAGGACCAAATATTCAAAGTGGTACATAAAAAGGCAGGCATAACTAGGGCCCATTTTAGTGCCCATAGCCACGCCACTGATTTGGTTAAAGAATTGACCATTGAATTCAAAAGAGTTGAGAGTAAGAACCAATTCCGCAAGGCGAAGAAGAGGACCTGTGCTAATGGTAAGATCAGCACGTCAGTCGAGAAAAAATTGTAGTGCTTTCAGACCATCAGAATGTGGAATGGAAGTATAAAGTGAACAAACATCAAGAAGGAAAAGATGGTAAGTATGGTCAGGCGTGAATTTGATCGAAGTTGTTCTATTGCAAGTCTCATGCACGCAATCTCATATTAGTTCCCTTGTAAGACATGCCTGAAGGAGAAGTTGTTCTATTGCAAGTCTCATGCACAACTTCATATTAGTTCCCTTGTAAGACATGCCTGAAGGAGAAGTTGTTCTATTGCAAGTCTCAATACACACAACCTCATATTAGTTCCCTTGCCTGAGGGAGAAGTTGTTCTATTCTGTCATTATCCGCTCAGAAACTTCCGGCAACTATTTATGAAAACATTACTAATAATATTAATTCACACTTAAGTGTGCACACTTACTGATTACTGTTATTAACAAATATATGAAATCTTATCAAAAATGAAGTCACAATAATCAAAAGACATTAACAACATTAGTATCACATGACAGGCTTGCAAGTCAGTGCCAAAAATAAAATACATTAAACAGATCACTCAGTCATCTTGCGGATCACGCTCGGAAAATGAGTTATATCAACTCAGCTGAGTTTTCTGTCTCAACAGTCGTGAGAAAGATATTTCCCTAAATGCTGAACTTAATGCTGTCCTAGCTAAATAATGCTACTGAATATGGGGGTTGTGTAAGTTCAAATCTGTTTACACAGAGAAATATGTGTGCTTGTTTCTTTATAGGTATTAGAGAGCAGGCCTGGAGAAGATCAGCCTTAAGACAAAACATGGAAGGTCAGAGTCGACTGACAAGAGCAGAAGGTGGTGGGGGCAGATTCCTGGCCAACCTGACCAAAAGGTACACCAATGACGCTGATAACAAAGCAACGAAGGTGTTGTTTATTGCTGAAGATGGACCACATGTCTACCATATGGCTTATGCAGTAGTGTACCACTTGGACAGGATATTAGGGGTAAGGTTACAAAGTTATTTATCAGGTCACATGTCTACCATATGGCTTATGGAGTAGTGTACCACTTGGACAGGATATTAGGGGTAAGGTTACAAAGTTATTTACCAGGTCACATGTCTACCATATGGCTTATGCAGTAGTGTACCACTTGGACAGGATATTAGGGGTAAGGTTACAAAGTTATTTACCAGGTCACATGTCTACCATATGGCTTATGCAGTAGTGTACCACTTGGACAGGATATTAGGGGTAAGGTTACAAAGTTATTTACCAGGTCACATGTCTACCATATGGCTTATGCAGTAGTGTACCACTTGGACAGGATATTAGGGGTAAGGTTACAAAGTTATTTACCAGGTCACATGTCTACCATATGGCTTATGCAGTAGTGTACCACTTGGACGGGATATTAGGGGTAAGGTTACAAAGTTATTTACCAGGTCACATGTCTACCATATGGCTTATGCAGTAGTGTACCACTTGGACAGGATATTAGGGGTAAGGTTACAAAGTTATTTACCAGGTCACATGTCTACCATATGGCTTATGCAGTAGTGTACCACTTGGACAGGATATTAGGGGTATGGTTACAAAGTTATTTACCAGGTCACATGTCTACCAGTTATAAAACTTCATCTGTCATCAATTTCTTCTTAGCTGTGCTTTTTATTGCCAGAATGATCTCTGTTGATGTTCAATATATTGACTCCATTTTTCATCTATACTCTTTGTGTTTTTCTGTGGGCTTGGATCTATTCTGTACTGTAACGTTATATCTCTCACATGTTTCCTTACCTGATTTAAGTAAGGCTAAGTTTTCCTATTACTGGTACATGGCCACTGTTGCTGTCTACTACGTGGCTAGTTTTCACAGGTTCCGAGCTGTTTATAAATCTCCTGCATATCAGAATATTGTCAATTTTGAAAAATTATTTAACTCTTAGTATCCGGCAAGCCACTTCACGGGGCTCGGTTTTGGTACCAAATATACGGCAAGCCAGTTCACGGGGCTTTTTACATGAAGTCTCTATCGGCAAAGAGTTAATGAAATATTGTCGATGTTTTATCCAATCCAACATTAACAGTCACTTCCTGTGTTCAGTCTGTTTACAAATATTAGCGTGGTTGTCATTTTGATGAGTTATTAAGTTCGATTTTTAGTGTTTTGTTCGGCTGTTGATCGTAAACAAACTTGTTCTAACCAAAATGGCTTCATCTTCAAACGATTGTAAGCAAAGGTTATCGGCGGTGCAAGCAGCACGACTTATTTCTTCTTGGATCGAACATGAGGAAGATCAGTTATCGAGTGAAGATGACAGTTCAGATTCAGAATATATCTTGCCCAGCGAAGATATATGTAATCAAAACACTGAATCAGATTAGAAGGGGGCGTTTCCCCTAGCTGGTTCTCTCAGTGGTAGTAGTACTAGAAATGCCAGGCCAGTGAAAAGACAAGGAAAAGGTAAAGCTCCCATGAAGAAAAGATTAAAAGAAGATAGGCCTACATCTAGATCAACCCATAGAGAAGCAGAATCCACAAGTACTGATGGTACAACAAGTGCAGTGAATGAGGAAATTAGGTGGAATGAAGTTGATGCTGGCTCAACACAAAATGCTTTCCGCTTTGTACCACCTCATGCTAGGATTACAGGTGTGAATCCAAATATTATACCTGATGATTCTTCTGCATTGTATTGTCTCAAAGCTCTTTTAACTAATGAGATTATAGATGAGCTTACTGTTTCTATAAATGAATATGCTGATCGACTCTGTCAGTCAAATTCAGAAACGGCGACAAAAAGATCTGTCTATCAAAACTGGTATCCAGTTACATCTCCAGAACTGTGCAAGTTTTTTGCTGTGATAATAGCAATGGGAATTGTGAAAAAATCAGCCATTAGTGATTATTGGTCTAATGAAGGCTTTATGCAAACTCCCTGGTACAGACAGATGTTTACACGGGATAGGTTTCAGATGTTATATCACACGATGTTTCATGTGAGTGATGTAGACGCACAAGGTAAAGCAAAGATCGAACCATTTCTACAGAAAATGTTATCTAGATTCCAGGAAGCATTTTACCCTTACAAGGAGCTGTCTTTGGATGAAATGGTAATTGGGTGGAAAGGCAGATGGGCTCACAAAATGTTCAATGCCTCTAAACCCAAAAAATATCATGTGAAGACATTCGGTCTTTGCGACAGTAGCACAGGGTATGTAGTAAATTTGTTGATATACTTTGGGGCCAATACTTCTTACAGTCCAGATATTGATGTAAATAGCCAGCAAGCCATCAAAGTTTTTGACACTTTGCTACAACCATGTGGAAAAGGTCATCACATCTATGCTGATTGATATTACACAAGTGTGCCGTTGCTTCAATATCTGAATAACAGGAGTCATTATTTCACTGGGACTGTCAACGTTAATCAAAAGAACTTCCCAAAAGAGCTGAAAACTACACAGCTAATGCATATGGAAATGAAATGGTATATGGAGCAAGAAAAAAGATTTTTATGTGTAATGTTTAGGGACAAAAAAGCAAAAAAACCATGCATTCTTGTTTCAAGTTGCGCAACAGTGGAAAGCAAGGACATCACCAATCGCTTTGGTGAAACAAAAAATAAACCACTGATGATTGATGATTACAATCAACGCATGAATGGATGTGACAGAGTGGACCAAAGCATTGTAACATATGGCACATTTAGCAGAAGAACAAGAAAGTGGTGGAAAAAAATTTTCTTCTGGATTTTTGAAATAGCTCAGCTCAATGCATATAAATTATTTGCACTGTCAAGAACAACAAATGCCAAAAAACAGAGCCTTCTTCAATTTAAACGGCAACTTGTCAATGAGCTCTCTCTTGTTGCTGCTGTGGATTTCCAGCAAATTCCTCCCAGGATTGGACATGGCAATCAAGTGAACAATCCAGTCAACAGACTAGGAGGAACAAACCATTTAATTAAAAAATCCAAGTCTCATCGCAACTGTGTCGTTTGCAGCACCCCTCAAGTAAGGGTCAGGACATCCTTTTATTGTGAAGGATGCACAAATAATCCCCATCTACATCCAAACAACTGTTTTGCTGCTTATCATGAAAGGAAATAGTTTGTGGTAAATATCAGTTGTGTATAAAGTGTGTACATAGTTTATTTTCGTCATGATTTTTCAATATGTGACCTGAACATTTCAAAAGGAAACATTTTTATTTAGTATTCAAAACAAATGAAACCTGTCTGTGTTCCGTATAATTGGATAAAAGTGGTTCTAGGAGTTCCAGGCTTCCAAATTGGATTATTTTTGTGGGTAAGTACAACTTTTTTTCCACATTTTTTAATATTGTAAAATTGTTCTGCACTCATTACTGTATATGTTGTATGCATGTTTAACACCACTTAACAATTAGGTTAGGTGCATGTCAAAGGGGTTTCATTTCTCTATATTTAGATATATATAAAACTTTATGTTATCATTATAAATAAATTATTTAATGCAAAATCAGTAACGGTAGTCATGTCTGTAAATAAAGGTTAAAATATTTGTGCGCTTAAATATACCAAAAAAATTCAAATTGTGATAAAAACTTTATTTCTGCTCAGAAACAACTCCAACTTTCCTACATTATGTGAAAGTGGATGTACTTTAAAATGAACGTAGGTTTAGGGGTAGAAGTTTACCAGAATTAATTATAAATATTGATAAGGACAATGTGTTTTTCAATTTTTTATCTTTTTAAATTTTTCTGCATTCATTACTGCATATGTTGCATGTAGGTTTAAAATCATTGAATAATTCAGTTAGGTACATGTCAAAGGGGTTTCATTTCTCTATATTTAGATATATAACACTTCATGTTATCATTATAAATAAATTATTTAATGCAAAATCAGTAACGGTAGTCATGTCTGTAAATAAAGGTTAAAATATTTGTGCGCTTTATCTAAATATACCAAAACAATTCAAATTTCGATAAAAACTTTATTTGTGCTCAGAAACAACTCCAACTTTCCTACATTATGTGAAAATGGATGTACTTTAAAATGATAGTAGGTTTAGGGGTAGAAGTTTACCAGAATTAATTATAAATATTGATAAGGACAATGTGTTTTTCAATTTTTTATCTTTTTAAATTTTTCTGCATTCATTACTGCATATGTTGCATGTATGTTTAAAATCATTGAATAATTCAGTTAGGTGCATGTCAAAGGGGTTTCATTTCTCTATATTTAGATATATAACACTTCATGTTATCATTATAAATAAATTATTTAATGCAAAATCAGTAACGGTAGTCATGTCTGTAAATAAAGGTTAAAATATTTGTGCGCTTTATCTAAATATACCAAAACAATTCAAATTGTGATAAAAACTTTATTTGTGCTCAGAAACAACTCCAACTTTCCTACATTATGTGAAAATGGATGTACTTTAAAATGCAAAAAGTAGGTTTAACTGCAGCAGTAGTTAAATAAAGTAGCCAGTTTGTGACATGTGTTTTCTAGTTGTGTGACAGTAGCAGTAGTTAACTAAAGTAGCCAGTTTGTGTTTTCTAGTTGTGTGACTGTAGCAGTAGTTAACTAAAGTAGCCAGTTTTTGACATGTGTTTTCTAGTTGTGTGACTGTAGCAGTAGTTAACTAAAGTAGCCAGTTTGTGACATGTGTTTTCTAGTTTTGTGACAGTAGCAGTAGTTAACTAAAGTAGCAAGTTTGTGTTTTCTAGTTGTGTGACTGTAGCAGTAGTTAACTAAAGTAGCCAGTTTGTGACATGTGTTTTCTAGTTGTGTGACTGTAGCAGTAGTTAACTAAAGTAACCACTTTGTGACATGTGTTTTCTAGTTGTGTGACTGTATTTCTACCTGCAGCTCTACCATACCCCACCTTGTGTTGGGAAGCAGCTGTCAGCAGAAAATGTAGATCAATATCTGAGCAACAGTCAGTGGGACGAAATGTTCCGGTCTCTCATTGAATCAGACGGGACCCTTTCAGGTTTGTATACTCCAAATTTTTTAAATTTAACTTTGATTTTCAACTCATTAGTCAACATGCTTATCATCATGTTCTGTGCTCCATCATTTCATTTTGTGACAACTTTTCTGTTCAAAAATATTATGGCTAAATTTTCAACAATACAAGAAACAGTTATTATTTAATTATGGACGTTGATAACTTTAATCCTGAGAAATAAGAATTTGTAATCTTTATCTGTGTCATGCAGAATCTAATAGTTCTAAACTCTTTCTTTGTGTAATATAGATCTTTAGAAATTAGAATGTGCAAATCCTAATATACATGATTAGAATCTGAATAATGTGACTGGTCACTGGCAATCATCTTGGTAAAAACTTGTACGCATGACATCACTCTCCTTCTTAACTTTCTTTCTGGTTTATTTTCTTGTAAACAAGTGAAGCTGGAATATATTTTTGTAGAAATTAGAGTTAACAGTATGTTAGTGGTGAAATACATTTTTGTGAAATTAGAGTTAACAGCATGTTATAGGTGAAATATATAAATCTTTCTGACACCGCAACCAGCCAACACCACTCAGAAGTATTTAAGTCACCACTGACTAAGTGGACGAAATATAGTTTATTTTGGACAGCACGTAGCTCCACAGGTAATACAATCTAGGCCAACAGTATCATGGCATATAATCGACAGTCAGTCGATGTCAAGAAGGCTGTCATTTTGTTCTCAATATGGTTTTATATTTTATTAGTAATCACAGAACTCCATTTTAAACACTTTAACAAGCAGGAGCTCAAACACGTACGTCCACTCGCCACCACACACAATCCTCTCTGCCCTGTACTTCTGTCCCACCAGTCTCACCTGTCTCACAAGAGCCAACCAAGCATATCGGCTTAACATAGCTCACTCGTCTTTTCCAGTGACCCGTATAAAATAAACAAACAAAGAGCCCCGCTGAGCTAAACCTATTATTAGGCACACTTGTTATGAATTTTACTCATAACATTACTCCCCCCCCCCCCCCCCCCCCCCCCCCCTCCCCCCCCCCCCCCCCCCCTCCCCCCGCAAAATAATGGAAACAAAGTTTTCATTATTCCTGTGGTGTGAGTATACCAACACCAGAGTGAAATATGGTAACATCAAATTTCACTATAAATAAGAATTAGTATATCTCCCAGGTTTCTGCCAAAGGGTAGGCAAATAAACACTAAAAGTGTGGTCGATGGTTAATACCAAAGCCAGTGTCTCCTATTAGACAAAATCCTATTTAACCGCAATGTAAGGTCGCCATAACTAATAGTACTCAACATATTAAAAAATTATGGTAGCAATACATGCACTCACATACCTCATACCATCACATAATGCCTATCAGTCAAGTCCAGTATCAGTAGTCACTTAATTAATTCCTGATCAACATCAAAAATGCAAAGCAATAAATAATAAACAAATATGCACCAACGTAAATAGTTAAAATGAGGCAGACAATCATAATAGTAAGGTAAATGAATGCAACATCTTATGCTAAACAATTAAAGTCATGTGTACATTTTAAGTAATTATCAGACAAAATGTGTTGTGGTGCCAATAAAAAAAATAAATTCTTGCACCTAACGAAGTTGTGTGTCCACTCTGGTAATTATACACTAATGTATGATACAAATTAATAATAGTATTGAGAACCCTCAAAATGTTTACTCAATAATTTCTTATTTCGCGAATTAGAACTATTTAACCGCTAATTAAAGCACTGGCTTAACAGTAATAATGTTATAGAATTATGCACACTAATAGACTAATACTAAACTAAACTCTCAAGTTCATGTCCATGATCCTCTGCTATATTCTCATATAAGTCACATTATAAAGTAACTGTAAGCACGATATGGTTCTAGTAGTTGAAATCAGCGACATCAGCCTTAATCATCATCAGGTGCTGAGCGAAGCGATAAATAACTGTAAGTACTGTCAAAAGAGTCCTTGAGCGATTTCTTTCAATTTCCGATGCAAAAGTTATGATTTTTCTCAGTTTTGGCATGCATCACAGAGCATTTGTACATACATTTTTTGCACAGCAATGATAAAACTGGAACTTTCTGTCAGCATCAGCATTGTCAGCAAACAAGTTCATAAACAGTAGAATGTTCCATCGGTAAACACGTGAGGGAGTCAGCAAATAGGTTAGCTGTAACCTCACAAGGTACTTGCATCTGCCGCGTTGTCAGCTGATAGTGAGTCTTTCATACAACGTGACAGCACATCCGCCACCATGTTGTGACTGCCCTTGATAGCATGAATGTCGTAGTTGTAGGGTTGGAGCGCAAGTGATGCTCTTTGCAGTTTTCAGATATGACAAGGCTTTTTGATCTGTCTCCAAGACAAATTTTGCGCCAATGAGGTAGCGCTGCAGCTTTGAGAAACAATAAACCACAGCGAGCAACTCCCGCTCTACAATTAGATATCGTGGGTGTCAATTTTCGGCTGACATACAGAATTGGATGTAGCCGATCATCAAATTCCTGCATAAGTGTACCACTGATTCCCGATCCAGTGGCGTCGACTCTAAGGACAAAAGGAAAACACGTATCAGGCAATCTTAAAATTGGTGATTTTGAAAAATAACATTTAAGTACATTTAATGCCACATCACACGAATGTAACCAAACAATCTTATTTGGAGAGTTCTTCCTTTCTAACGCAGGCAGAACTGAAGTAATTTCTGAAACATTAGGCACAAATTTTCTATAGAATCCGAAAAGACCCATAAGACTGCGAACCTGTGAAAAGAATAATTAGTACAGGAAGCCTCTGAACTTGTTCTCCAGAAGATACCTGAAATAGAAACTGAAATAATGCCAAGAAAAAGAAGTTGCAAAATGAGTGAAGTATACACAATCCAACACCGTAAGAAACCAGCGGGTGAGACAGTCAATACCTGAAATAAATAGGATTATAGAAGAAAAATGTGCACAAGAATGCATTAAAATCAGTGTGGCACCGAATCATGTATCAATTGTATATCAAGACAATGGTCTTGAAAGTAAGCACCGTTGTCAAGATCAACGACCATGTGTGCATCCATATTGGAGTAAAAATAGATAATTGCCTCCCTATCATTAAAACTGTTGATAGGCAAAAGACGTACAAATTTCACGTCAGCAGTGAACTGGAAAAAGTCACCCAGTGCATGCCATGTAGTGCCGGGTGGCAGATTTTGCACTAGTACAGTGCATGAGTATGCACTATTACCACCATATGTGGGGGTCGAAGCCACGAAATTCGCGTTATCAGCACGAGATCGTGCGGTGGGAGGGTATGCCATCGCAGTGGAATGAGAGACATGGTGATTAATCTTCCGTCTATGCGTCATGACTGGCTTAAAAGGTGCATCATACTGCATGTGCTGAGTATGATGTTTATCGGAAATCGATCCCATTGATTTGGAGCATGTCGTAGAAGACTGCTCATAAGGTAGTGCTAAACCTTCTTTAACAGATGTAATGGGTCTAGTATGATCAGGTAAGTTTGTACTATCCGTTATATCAACATTAAGTGCACCAATCTGACTGCTATTAGAAAATGTTGTGACACCTTTGACGACCTCATCTGCACTCTTAAGAGTAGATGCACTGTGAGCATGTCGTGTACACTGAGGATGCCGAACAGTATTATTAGTCACATTTGAGCATGTCATGACAGACTGCCCGGAAGGTCCAGTCAATGCTTCCCTAACATCAGCATTGACTGTCTTTTGAAGACAAAACTCTGTATAGCGATCCTGATCAAAATAAATTGAACCAATCTGAATGACATCGGTCACGTTAAGGTCACATTGAAAGAGCTGGTCTGTACTTTTACGACTCAGATCCTGTAAGTTTACGTTGTGTTTAGTATTTATGTTAGGCTTCTCATGCCCAGATGTAACCTGATCCTGTCGATTACACTTGTCAACAACCAAAATGTACCAGAAATGAAAATAGCTGATCTTAACTAATTTTGGTGTGCTGAAAACGAAAATGACATTAACAAATGCTGATTGGCTTTAGTTTTCAAGATATATACTACTAGTTTATTTAATTACGGTCAATTTATATATATGATGCAACTATTGTGGGCGATTGCATAATTTTTTCTAATGACCAATAAAAATGTAACTAGAAGTTGATGTTGCAATCCTACCTATGATTACATCACCTTTGTGTATAAATATCTTATCTCTGATAAAATTTTGCCATTAGTTAGTGCATTTGTCCTTATCAAAAGTATCGTAGTTAGAAATGCCTAGGACATGTGTGAACAGTGCTAATAATTTCTGTTATATATGTGGTGAGGTGACATTTGTATCACAAAAACGAAATATAACAACAGTGATTAAGAAGCGCGTACAGTTTGTATTTTGGCTGCAGAATAGGAGATCAAGATAAGAGCTGGGCGCCACACATTTGCTGCAATACATGTGCAGCACATCTTAAACTGTTGTTGACTGGCAAAAGGCAAGCTATGCCTTTTGCAGTCCCAATGATTTGGAGAGAGCCCACTGATCATCTCAACAACTGTTACTTTTGCATGGTCCTTCCAATTGGGAAAGGCATATCAAAGAAGAAAAAATGGACTCTGGAATATCCAAACATCCCCTCTGCAATACGTCCGGTACCACATTGCGATGACCTACCAGTTCCCAAAGTGTCAGAATCATTTTCAGCTGCTTCCACTGATGAAGAAGAGGACATTGGTAGTCCTGAACCATCAACCTCAAGTGACCCAGATTGTGAGCAAACTACATCCACTAAACCACACTTAATAACACAAGGTTAACTAAATGATCTTGTAAGAGATCTGAATTTACCAAAGAACAAGGCGGAGCTTTTGGGTTCCAGATTGCAACAGTGGAATCTCCTGGCAGAAGATGTTACAATTTCTGTGTATAGGAACCGCCAGAAGCCGCTTATTACATTCTTTTTCAAAGAGGTTGACCTTTCTGCGTGCCACAACATTTCTGGTTTAATGGCAGCCCTCAAAATCAATTACATACCGGAAGAGTGGAGACTTTTCATTGATTCATCCAAGACGAGTCTTAAAGCTGTTTTGTTGAATAATGGTATTGTGTTACCGTCAATTCCAGTTGGTCACACAGTTCATATGAAAGAAACTTATGAAAACATTAAGCAGCTTTTGAAGTGTATAAACTACGATCATCATCATTGGTCACTTTGCGGTGACTTAAAAGTGGTCGCTCTTTTGCTTGGACTACAGGGTGGATACACCAAGTACTGTTGCTTTCTCTGTAAGTGGGATAGCCGTGCACGAAGTGACCATTACATCAGAAGACATTGGCCAATCAGGCAGTCATTGCAGCCTGGCAGTAAGAACGTTGAGAACCCAGCACTTGTCGACACCAGCAAGATTTTGTTGCCACCCTTGCACATTAAGCTGGGTCTCATGAAAAACTTTGTCAAAGCAATGGAGAAAACAGATGAGGCTTTCAAATACCTCATCAGAAAATTTCCAAGACTGAGTGAAGCTAAAATAAGAGAGGGAGTATTTGTTGGTCCGCAAATTCGAAATCCTCTTCATGATGACGAGTTTCTTTGCGTGTTGCATGGCAAGGAAAAAGCAGCATGGCTAGCATTTAAATCAGTGGTGGACAATTTTCTTGGAAACAACAGATCTGATAATTACAATGAAATTGTAGAAAATCTCCTTCTGAAGTATAAGAGTCTTAGCTGCAACATGTCTTTGAAAATTCATTTTCTGGATTCTCATCTGGATTTCTCTACGTCAAACTGTGGAGCGGTCAGTGATGAGCATGATGAACGATTTCACCAGGACATTGCTGCTATGGAGACAAGGTATCAAGGCAATTGGAGCCCTTCAATGCTTGCTGATTACTGTTGGACTGTGACAAGAGACACCTCATAGATTGACTAAAAGAAGCAAGCAAAGAGAGCTCGAACAGCGACTGAATAATAACGGAATGGGTTCAAATGTGCCTTTTTAAAACATGATATGTGAACTTTAAATAATGTTTTTATTTTTCTATCATTTTATGTTGAAATATCAATTAATTGAGTATGTAACCACAATTTTTATAATGCTAAAGTAGAAAGACTAGCTGTTCACCCCAGAGAATTAAATAAGCATACATTATTTGTATTACTGTAATGTAAATTCATCATTTAAAAAAAAACCCAGAGCCAATTGATGAATTTCATTATGATATTTGAAATCAGCATGTCAAAATCAATAAGAAATGGTATATTTAATTTCTGGTACAAATAACTTTTGAAAATTTGTTGACTAGTGTTATGGGAAACATTTTCTCCCGTGAGTATAGGATGATCTGTTAAACATACCGTTTTTACTGTTGTTGGCATGTTGCCAAGAAGATGTCCCAGATACGGTCGTATTATTTGGACTGGGCCACCATCATGTCCGTGATCATGAGGGAAATTGTATCTGCCTCGAAAAGAGGTTTTTTCTTTATTAGGGCGAGATGACCCGTTAACATCACCCTTGGTATTGCCTGTATGTTGCACATCACACCTGTTGTCACCCGAGGGTGCCAATAGTGTATGCTTTAAAACGATATCTAACAAGCTATCAACCCTATTTCGTAACTTAATAATTTCACCATTTTTCCGTGAGAGTTCCTCACCTTGCCTGGCATTTACCTTCCTGAGTTCGACCGTTCTACTTTTTTCTTTATGCAATACAGTATCAGATGCGACTATTTTTTTTCTTATACTCATTTTCGAGTTGCACATAAGACTGTTCTTTGTTACGGATTGCTATGTCCTTTTCCTGAACAATTGATTCAAGATGCGTTACCTCCAACTTCAAGTCCTGAAGCTGAGGGACATGAGATTGAGTTTCCTGTAGTATCCTTGTCTTTAATTCGACTTCTCTCATGGCTCTCTTTTTCCTTGCCATTTTCTTCAATCTCCTCTTTAGTGCTTTCTCAATATGTGGTTGTAGTCGGGCAACTTGAATCATAAGTCCCTGAATCTGAGCAACCTGTGCCTGAATTTGTGTTTTCAAAGTTTCCTTTGCTTTAAAAAAGTTTGCTTTAAGACGATCAATTTTATCTGATAAATGATGACTGTGCATGGTAAGTTTCCTCTGGAAGGCTGCGGCATTATCTTGCAAAATCATCAATGTGAGTTGCTGAACCTCAGAGTCTAAAATTTTATTTTTATCCAAGACAGTCTCTAATGACGCCTTAGAATTTGCAAGTTCCACTTGTAACGATCTGAAATTCGACCTATCAATATTGGCCTGCAATTTTAGTGCCATTAACACATTAACTACCGAATTGAAAAACACACTGTGGCCGAATTAAATTTTTTTCCCATTTTTATCCTGGTCTTTGCACAAAGTAAGTGGTAGTTTTCGTAATTGTTTACAGATTTGTATGAATTACACATCATTTTAAAGATAAATGAATGTACTATTACAATCAGCACCATTTGTAACTCTAATAGAAGTTGTTGCTATTTAATGGCCCTCCGATGGCCGAGGACTTGCAATATTTTCACAATTATAACTGCTTGCGCCCCATCACTATCAAAATCCTTATTTCAATCAATGTGCACACCGTTTTAACTCTTGTCCTCGTTGCTAGATCTATCAGTCAATTGTTGAAACAAGTTTCTAGTCTATTCAGCCGTTAGACGAGATGTACAAGCATTTTTTTGTGGTCCTATCACTAGTTGCCACGGTAAACAGATTTACACGATTTGGTAACTAACCGAAAACGCTGAAAAACATGAACATAATATTAATTTTCCAGTGTTCTACAACAACCATGCTATGGTAATTTGTTTTCCGGTAGCAACTTAAAATTTCGAACTAGATCAGAAAGTGTTTCAGTACATTTTTTATTCGTTTTTTTACTAAAATTAGATCGACGCTGTGAGCGGCTTGCGGTCCAAATGATAGGATTTCAAAAGCCGGCCCCACCGGCTTGCGGTAGTTAATGTGTTAACTCTTTGTCTAAATCATCCATTGACTTCTCTCTGTTTGCAACAACCTCCAATAACTCATCTTCTCTCCTATACCATCTCTCTTCCATAGAAAAATCATCACATCCCCCGTTCTCTACCTTTTCTAGATGGGCCAAGATAAAATTCTGAAGAGCTGGTCCTTGTAACCAAACTCCTTACCTTGCCTGAGAAAATATTCCACGGCAGACATATTTCACTAATATTGTGACTCCAAATTGTCCAATAATAAATCAAATGATATATATCTATAATGTGAGCAGTATAAGCAACATCTATTTCACAACTCAATATCCATCAACTGCATGAAATTACAGATGTTATTGTAGGAGCAAAACAACAACAAAAAATAGAGATACGAACAAAATCACAGTATAAAAAATTATAGTAGAAAGAGCCAACTCAAGATAATACTAATGAAAAAACCAAGGCAGAAATTTATGAATTGTAGAAAAATGAAAAAAATTAGGCTTTACCACATTTATGACAATACAAGCATGCTTTCACAACATATAATACATCTAATAACTGAATGATAGCAAGATTAGATGAACAGATTTACAAACAATAATGGAGAATGAACCAAATAAAATGTAATTAACCTGACAACAACTACAAATTTACAAATAAACAGGGCAAAATAGCTAACAGAAATGGTGATGGTAATCTCAATAGTAGCAGTTAAACTCACAGCTTTGTAATGCAGGCCCCACTATTTGAGAAAATCATAAACCAAACCTAAAGACCAGCCAATAATCTATCATTGTGGATTAATGGCTCCCTCGCCAACCAACCCGCCTATCTCACAAACATATAAATACGGATATACATATAACATATATTAAAAAAAAAAGAACCCTGTCAAATAAGATTCTTCAAGCTACACACTGTATGTATCTATAAATATACTCATCTGCTATATGAAAAAAATTCCTCCTGGCTTCAACCTCTGGCTCAGGGAATGACGATTCACATACAGTGCTGCGATCAGGCTAGACTTAGAAATCCAGCTTGTAGCCGATCCACACCACCATCTTGAAAATTATTCTGCCCACTGCAGAAAATGTAGCCCAAAGACTTAAAAATTCTTGAAACATCAAATGTTCACATCCCGGCTTAAAGCCTCCATAATTAGGGCTGTTACATGTCGTTTCTATCATGAATGTTAATATTATATATCAGGATGGTTCCTGTGGCCAAGATACCAGCTAGGGTAGTAAATCTTTCTGACACCGCAACCAGCCAACACCACTCAGAAGTATTTAAGTCACCACTGACTAAGTGGACGAAATATAGTTTATTTTGGACAGCACGTAGCTCCACAGGTAATACAATCTAGGCTAACAGTATCATGGCCTATAATCGACAGTCTGTCCATGTCAAGAAGGCTGTCATTTTGTTCTCAATATGGTTTTATATTTTATAATAGTCACAGAACTCCATTTTTAAACACTTTAACAAGCAGGAGCTCAAACACATACGTCCACTTGCCATCACACACAATCCTCTCTGCCCCGCACTTCTGTCCCACCAGTCTCACCTGTCTCACGAGAGCCAACCAAGCATATCGGCTTAACGTAGCTCACCCGTCTTTTCCAGTGACCCGTATAAAATAAACAAACAAAGAGCCCTTTTGAGCTAAACCTATTATTAGGCACACTTGTTATGAATTTTACTCATAACACGTGCATTACATAATTTTCAAACAAATAAAGAAGAATAAAGTCATATAAAAACTTGTTTACACTTGTTTAATGTTTTAATAGTATCCCTAGCTTCATCTTCTACCTAGGACTAGTGATTAGATGCTACGGTAGGTCTAGTTTTGTTGCTTTTTGATTGGCCAGAATATGACTACGCCCATTCATCAACTAAATCTAATGTGTCTAGCTTATCTGTACCGATTCCGTATTTTGACGACACAAAAAGAGAGCTAGTGACAGACACAAAAAGAGAGCTAGTGACAGACACAAGAAAAAGAGAGCTAGTGACAGACACAAAAAGAGAGCTAGTGACAGACACAAAAAGAGAGCTATTGACAGACACAAGACAAAGAGAGCTAGAGACAGACACAAAAAGAGAGCTAGTGACAGACACAAGAAAAAGAGAGCTAGAGACAGACACAAAAAGAGAGCTAGTGACAGACACAAAAAGAGAGCTAGTGACAGACACAAGAAAAGAGCTAGAGACAGACACAAGAAGAGAGCTAGAGACAGACACAAGAAAAAGAGAGCTAGTGACAGACACAAGAAAAAAAGAGCTAGTGACAGACACAAAAAGAGAGCTAGTGACAGACACAAAAAGAGAGCTGGTGACAGACACAAGAAAAGAGCTAGAGACAGACACAAAAAGAGAGCTAAAGACAGACACAAAAAGAGAGCTAGTGACAGACACAAGAAGAAGAGAGCTAGAGACAGACACAAGAAAAAGAGAGCTAGTGACAGACACAAGAAAAAAAGAGCTAGTGACAGACACAAAAAGAGAGCTAGTGACAGACACAAAAAGAGAGCTAGTGACAGACACAAAAAGAGAGCTAGTGACAGACACAAAAAGAGAGCTAGTGACAGACACAAGAAGAGAGCTAGTGACAGACACAAGAAGAGAGCTAGTGACAGACACAAAAAGAGAGCTAGAGACAGACACAAGAAGAGAACTAGTGACAGACACAAGAAGAGAGCTAGTGACAGACACAAGAAGAGAGCTAGTGACAGACACAAGAAGAGAGCTAGTGACAAAAACAAGAAGAGAGCTAGTGACAGACACAAGAAGAAGAGAGCTAGTGACAGACAAAAGGAGAGAGCTAGTGACAGACACAAGAAGAAGAAGTGAGCTAATGACAGACACAAGAAAAAGAGAGCTAGTGACAGACGCAAGAAGAAGAGAGCTAGTGACAGACACAAGAAAAAGAGAGCTAGTGACAGACACAAGAAGAATAAAGCTAGTGACAGACACAAGAAGAGAGCTAGAGACAGACACAAGAAGAGAACTAGTGACAGACACAAGAAGAGAGCTAGTGACAGACACAAGAAGAGAGCTAGAGACAGACACAAGAAGAGAACTAGTGACAGACACAAGAAGAGAGCTAGTGACAGACACAAGAAGAATAGAGCTAGAGACAGACACAAGAAAAAGAGAGCTAGAGACAGACACAAGAAAAAGAGAGCTAGTGACAGACACAAGAATAATAGAGCTAGAGACAGACACAAGAAAAAGAGAGCTAGTGACAGACACAAAAAGAGAGCTAGAGACAGACACAAGAAGAGAGCTAGTGACAGACACAAAAAGAGAGCTAGTGACAGACACAAGAAAAAGAGAGCTAGAGACAGACACAAAAAGAGAGCTAGTGACAGACACAAAAAGAAAGCTAGTGACAGACACAAGAAGAAGAGAGCTGGTGACAGACACAAAAAGAGAGCTAGTGACAGACACAAGAAGAGAGCTAGAGACAGACACAAAAAGAGAGCTAGAGACAGACACTAGAAGAAGAGAGCTAGTGACAGACACAAGAAGAGAGCTAGAGACAGACACAAAAAGAGAGCTAGTGACAGACACAAAAAGAGAGCTAGAGACAGACACAAAAAGAGAGCTAGTGACAGACACAAAAAGAGAGCTAGTGACAGACACTAGAAGAAGAGAGCTAGTGACAGACACAAAAAGAGAGCTAGTGACAGACACAAAAAGAGAGCTAGAGACAGACACAAAAAGAGAGCTAGTGACAGACTCAAAAACAAAGCTAGTGACAGACACTAGAAGAAGAGAGCTAGTGACAGACACAAAAAGAGAGCTAGTGACAGACTCAAAAATAAAGCTAGTGACAGACACTAGAAGAAGAGAGCTAGTGACAGACTCAAAAAGAGAGCTAGTGACAGACTCAAAAAGAAAGCTAGTGACAGACACTAGAAGAAGAGAGCTAGAGACAGACACAAAAAGAGAGCTAGTGACAGACACAAGAAGAAGAGAGCTAGTGACAGACACAAGAAAAAGAGAGCTAGTGACAGACACAAGAAGAGAGCTAGAGACAGACACAAGAAGAGAACTAGTGACAGACACAAGAAGAGAGCTAGTGACAGACACAAGAAGAGAGCTAGTGACAGACACAAGAAGAGAGCTAGTGACAGACACAAGAAGAGAGCTAGTGACAGACACAAGAAGAGAGCTAGTGACAGACACAAGAAGAGAGCTAGTGACAGACACAAGAAGAGAGCTAGTGACAGACACAAGAAGAAGAGAGCTAGTGACAGACACAAGAAAAAGAGAGCTAGTGACAGACACAAAAAGAGAGCTAGTGACAGACACAAGAAGAATAGAGCTAGTGACAGACACAAGAAGAGAGCTAGAGACAGACACAAGAAGAGAACTAGTGACAGACACAAGAAGAGAGCTAGTGACAGACACAAGAAGAAGAGAGCTAGTGACAGACACAAGAAAAAGAGAGCTAGTGACAGACACAAGAAGAAGAGAGCTAGTGACAGACACAAGAAAAAGAGAGCTAGTGACAGACACAAGAAGAAGAGAGCTAGTGACAGACACAAGAAGAGAGCTAGTGACAGACACAAGAAGAGAGCTAGTGACAGACACAAGAAGAAGAGAGCTAGTGACAGACACAAGAAGAGAGCTAGTGACAGACACAAGAAGAGAGCTAGTGACAGACACAAGAAAAAGAGAGCTAGAGACAGACACAAGAAGAGAGCTAGTGACAGACACAAGAAGAGAGCTAGTGACAGACACAAGAAGAGAGCTAGTGACAGACACAAAAAGAGAGCTAAAGACAGACACAAAAAGAGAGCTAGTGACAGACACAAGAAGAAGAGAGCTAGAGACAGACACAAGAAAAAGAGAGCTAGTGACAGACACAAAAAGAGAGCTAGTGACAGACACAAGAAAAAGAGAGCTAGTGACAGACACAAAAAGAGAGCTAGAGACAGACACAAGAAGAGAGCTAGTGACAGACACAAAAAGAGAGCTAGTGACAGACACAAGAAAAGAGCTAGAGACAGACACAAGAAGAGAGCTAGTAGACACAAGAAGAGAGCTAGTAGACACAAGAAGAGAGCTAGTGACAGACACAAGAAGAGAACTAGTAACAGACACAAGAAGAGAGCTAGTAGACACAAGAAGAGAGCTAATGACAGACACAAGAAAAAGAGATCTAGTGACAGACACAAGAAGAGAGCTAGTAGACACAAGAAGAGAGCTAATGACAGACACAAGAAAAAGAGATCTAGTGACAGACACAAGAAGAGAGCTAGTGACAGACACAAGAAAAAGAGAGCTAGTGACAGACACAAGAAGAAGAGAGCTAGTGACAGACACAAGAAGAGAGCTAGTGACAGACACAAGAAGAGAGCTAGTGACAGACACAAGAAAAAGAGAGCTAGTGACAGACACAAGAAGAAGAGAGCTAGTGACAGACACAAGAAAAAGAGAGCTAGTGACAGACACAAGAAAAAGAGAGCTACTGACAGACCTTGTCCTACCCAGGTATAATAGTCACTCCGATGCCCAAGGTCATGAAGAATATGGAGTTGACTTTAGAGCCTCGCAAGACCATGGTCACAAAAGTGGTATCTTTCAATCGATCAGAAAAGCTTCAGCTGGAGTATATCCTTCTTTGGTGGTTAGGCAGAATAGACTACAGAGGCAGAGATCATCAAGCGTATAAAGGTAATTCAGACATTTCTTCTTCATACATTCAAACGTCAACTTGAACACGTTCAAATGTCAACTTGAACATGTTCAAATGTCAACTTGAACACATTCAAATGTCAACTTGAACACGTTCAAAGACAGTAGTAGTCAGCTTCAGGCTGCTTGTATCTCCATAGTTTTTCCATGAATGGTCGTCACGTTGACGGCCAGATGTGCTTTCTCTGTTCTTCATATGCTAGGCATCTTTGAAGCATTTGCTCAGCAGTTATTTTATTGGTGCCACAGTTACACGCATCGGTAGTTCCTATCTTTAACTTGTTGAATAGATGGTATCCCAGTCTGTTGTGGCCTGTGCGAAGTCTGAAGATTACCACTTGTTCTCTTCTGCTGAACTGGTAATATGCATCAATGTTTTGGTGACCTGGATGCTCTGCTTCCCATTTGTTCCTGTATCTGCTGCTGATAAAACTTTGGCCTCTTAAAATATGCTTATGTCAGGCTGAGGTATATACACAGACATTTTGACCAGCTTATGTGGTTGCTGGAGCTCTGTCCGGACAAGGAGCTGCTAGAACGAACAGATTTTATTTTCAAAGGGTTTAGAATTGGGCACGCAAGCCCATCTAACATTCTTTCTCTCGTCTTCCTTATTGAATCCATTTATTCTCGAATGCATTTTAAATATTATTTTTAAAATAATAAAATAAACAAAATAAAATACGATAAAATAAAATTCCAACATTGTTACAGTACTATAACAGTTACACACATTTACAGTACCTTATCATAATCAATAATGAACAGGGCAAAATTGTCTTTCAAACCTACATATGATATTATACAATGATTTGGAAAATAACTAAATTAGGGTGGCATATAATCTGCACTCATGATGTATTTGAAAATTCTGTGATTGTATGAAAATAGACTAATATGAACAAACAGGAGCCACTGGTGCTTGCAACCTCCACCATATTACAGAAATTGTAACAGAAACCATCACTGTAAACTTTTATGAGGTACTTTGGTGCAGGATTCCAGCAATTTCCATCTAACTAGACTGTCAGTACAGTCACCATCTGACTAGACTGTCAATACAGTCACCATCTGACTGTCAGTACAGTCACCATCTGACTAGACTGTCAATACAGTCACCATCTGACTGTCAGTACAGTCACCATCTGACTGTCAGTACAGTCACCATCTAACTAGACTGTCAGTACAGTCACCATCTGACTAGACTGTCAATACAGTCACCATCTGACTGTCAGTACAGTCACCATCTGACTGTCAATACAGTCACCATCTAACTAGACTGTCAATACAGTCACCATCTGACTAGACTGTCAATACAGTCACCATCTGACTGTCAGTACAGTCACCATCTGACTGTCAGTACAGTCACCATCTAACTAGACTGTCAATACAGTCACCATTTAACTAGACTGTCAATACAGTCACCATCTGACTGTCAGTACAGTCACCATCTGACTGTCAGTACAGTCACCATCTAACTAGACTGTCAATACAGTCACCATTTAACTAGACTGTCAATACAGTCACCATCTGACTGTCAGTACAGTCACCATCTGACTAGACTGTCAATACAGTCACTATCTGACTGTCAGTACAGTCACCATCTGACTGTCAGTACAGTCACCATTTAACTAGACTGTCAATACAGTCACCATCTGACTGTCAATACAGTCACCATCTGACTGTCAGTACAGTCACCATTTAACTAGACTGTCAATACAGTCACCATCTGACTGTCAATACAGTCACCATCTGACTGTCAGTACAGTCACCATCTGACTAGACTGTCAATACAGTCACCATCTGACTGTCAGTACAGTCACCATCTGACTGTCAGTACAGTCACCATCTAACTAGACTGTCAGTACAGTCACCATCTGACTAGACTGTCAATACAGTCACCATCTGACTGTCAGTACAGTCACCATCTGACTGTCAATACAGTCACCATCTAACTAGACTGTCAATACAGTCACCATCTGACTAGACTGTCAATACAGTCACCATCTGACTGTCAGTACAGTCACCATCTGACTGTCAGTACAGTCACCATCTAACTAGACTGTCAATACAGTCACCATTTAACTAGACTGTCAATACAGTCACCATCTGACTGTCAGTACAGTCACCATCTGACTGTCAGTACAGTCACCATCTAACTAGACTGTCAATACAGTCACCATTTAACTAGACTGTCAATACAGTCACCATCTGACTGTCAGTACAGTCACCATCTGACTAGACTGTCAATACAGTCACTATCTGACTGTCAGTACAGTCACCATCTGACTGTCAGTACAGTCACCATTTAACTAGACTGTCAATACAGTCACCATCTGACTGTCAATACAGTCACCATCTGACTGTCAGTACAGTCACCATTTAACTAGACTGTCAATACAGTCACCATCTGACTGTCAATACAGTCACCATCTGACTGTCAGTGCAGTCACCATTTAACTAGACTGTCAATACAGTTGCCATCTGACTGTCAGTACAGTCACCATTTAACTAGACTGTCAATACAGTCACCATCTGACTGTCAGTACAGTCACCATTTAACTAGACTGTCAATACAGTCACCATCTGACTGTCAGTACAGTCACCATTTAACTAGACTGTCAATACAGTTGCCATCTAACTAGACTGTCAGTACAGTCACCATCTGACTGTCAGTACAGTCACCATTTAACTAGACTATCAATACAGTTGCCATCTAACTAGACTGTCAGTACAGTCACCATCTGACTGTCAGTACAGTCACCATTTAACTAGACTGTCAATACAGTTGCCATCTAACTAGACTGTCAGTACAGTCACCATCTAAATATACTGTCAATACAGTCACCATCTAACTAGACTGTCAATATAAGCACCATCTCACTAGACTGTCAATAGTCACCATCTAACTAGACTGTCATTACAGTCACCATCTAACTAGACTATCAGTACAGTCACCATCTAACTAGACTGACAGTACAGTCACCATCTAACTAGACTGTCAATACAGTCACCATCTAACTAGACTGTCAGTACAATCACCATCTGACTGTCAGTACGGTCACCATCTAACTAGACTGACAGTATAGTCACCATCTAACTAGACTGACAGTACAGTCACCATCTAACTAGACTGACAGTACAGTCACCATCTAACTAGACTGTCAATACAGTCACCATTTAACTAGACTGTCAATACAGTCACCATCTAACTAGACTGTCAATACAGTCACTATCTAACTAGACTGTCAGTACAATCACCATCTGACTGTCAGCACAGTCACCATGTAAGTAGACTTTCATTACAGTCACCATCTAACTAGACTGTCAATACAGTCACCATCTAACTAGACTGTCAATAGTGTCATGATCTAACTATACTGTCAATAGTCACTATCTAACTAGACTGTCAATACAGTCACCATCTAACTAGACTGTCAGTACAGTCACTATCTAACTAGACTGTCAAGACAGTCACCATCTAACTAGACTGTCATTACAGTCACCATCTAACTAGACTGTCAATACAGTCACCATCTAACTAGACTGTCAGTACAATCACGATATAACTAGACTCTCAAGAGTCACTATCTAACTAGACTGCCAATACAGTCTCCATCTAAGTAGACTGTCAATACATTCATAACCCTCCACTCCCAAAGGAGCATAGGCCTTCAACAAACACATGCCAAGTCCTCCTGTCACGTGCCATCATCTCAAGTTCTTTCCAAGTTCTCCTTATCATTTTCACCTCTGTTTCCAGCTCTCTTCTCCATGTGTTTCTTGGTCTACCTCTGCTTCTCTTGCCCTGGGGGTTCCAGAACAAGGACTGCCTTCACAGGTTTCCTCAGTGTGTGTCCTATCCATTGCCATCGTCTTCTTCTCATCTCTTGTTCCACTGGCACTTGTCTAGTTCTTGTCTTCAGTTCCACGTTGGTAACCTTGTCATACCATTTTAATAATGTCAATACAGGCACCATCTAACTAGTCTGTCAGTACAGTCACCATCTAACTAGACTGTGAGTGCAATCACTATCTAACTAGACTGTCAGTACAGTCACCATATCACTAGACTGTCAATACAGGCACCATCTCACTAGACTGTCAATATAGTCACAATCTAACTAGACTGTCAATATAGCCACCATCTAACTAGACTGTCAATATAGGCACCATCTCACTAAACTGTCAAGACAGTCACCATCTAAACTAGACTGTCAATACAGTTGCCATCTAACTAGATTGTCAATACACTCACCTCCTAACTAGACTGTCAATGCATTCACCACCTAACTAGACTGTCAATCCAGTCACCACCTAACTAGACTGTCAGTACAGTCACCATCTATCTAAATTGTCAATACAGTTACCCCCTAACTAGACTGTCAATACAGTCACCATCTAACTAGACTGTCAGTACAGTCACCATCTAACTAGACTGTCAGTACAGTCACCATTTGACTAGACTGTCAATACAGTCACCATCTAACTAGACTGTCAATACAATCACCATCTAACTAGACTGTCAATACAGTCACCATCTAACTAGACTGTCAATACAGTCAACATCTAATTAGACTGTCAGTACAGTCACCATCTAACTAGACTGTCATTACAGTCAGTATCTAACTAGATTGTCATTACAGTCAACTTCTAACTAGACTGTCAATACAGTCACCACCTAACTAGACTGTCAATACAGTCACCATCTAACTAGACTGTCAATACAGTCACCATCTAACTAGACTGTCAATACAGTCATCATCTACCTAGTCTGTCAATACAGTCACCATCTAACTAGACTGTGAATACAGTCAACTTCTGACTGTCAGTACAGTCACCATCTAACTAGACTGTCAATACATTCACCATCTAACTAGACTGTCAATACAGTCATGATCTAACTAGATTCAATAGTCACCATCTAACTAGACTGTCAGTAGTCACTATCTAACTAGACTGTCAGTACAGTCACCATCTAACTAGACTGTCAGTACAGTCATGATCTAACTAGATTCACTAGTCACCATCTAACTAGACTGTCAGTAGTCACCATCTAACTAGACTGTCAGTACAGTCACCATCTAACTAGACTGTCAGTACAGTCACTATCTGACTGTCAGTAAAGTCACCATCTGACTGTCAGTACAGTCAACATCTAACTAGACTGTCAGTACAGTCACTATCTGACTGTCAGTACAGTCACCATCTGACTGTCAGTACAGTCACCATCTAACTAGACTGCCAATACAGTCACCATCTAACTGGACTGTCAATACAGGCACCATCTCACTAGACTGTCAGTACAGTCACCATCTAACTAAACTGTCAATACAGGCACCATCTCACTAGACTGTCAATACAGTCACCATCTCACTAGACTGTCAATACAGTTACCGTCTAACTAAATTGTCAATACAGTCACCCCCTAACTAGACTGTCAATACAGTCATCACCTAACTAGACTGTCAATACAGTTACCATCTAACTAGACTGTCAATACAGTCACCATCTAACTAAATTGTCAATACAGTCACCACCTAACTAGACTGTCAGTACATTCACCATCTATCTAGACTGTCAATACAGTCACCATCAAACTAGATTGTCAATACTCACCGTCTAACTAGACTGTCAATACATTCACCATCTAGCTAGACTGTCAATAGTCACCAACATATCTAGACTGTCAGTACATTCACCATCTAACTAGACTGTCAATACAGTCACCATCTAACTAGACTGTCAATACAATCACCATCTAACTAGACTGTCAGTACAGTCACCATCTAACTAGACTGTCAGTACAATCACCATCTAACTAGACTGTCAATACAGTCACCATCTAACTGGACTGTCAATACAGTCACCATCTAACTAGACTGTCAATACAGTCACCATCTAACTAGACTGTCAATACAGTCACCATTTTTTTTTTAATGTAAAACTTTTGCCTCGTTGTGGTGAGGCGCATCCCATTCAACCTAGTCGGTTATATTAGGGCGCATGTCCAAATATAAAAGACTTTTAGGTCTGGGGGTATATATCTTTATATAAGTCACCATCTGACTATACTGTCAGTACAGTCACCATCTGACTAGACTCAGTACAGTCACCATCTAACTAGACTGTTAATACAGTCACCATCTGACTAGACTGTCAGTACAGTCACCATCTGACTAGACTGTCAGTACAGTCACCATCTAACTAGACTGTCAGTACAGTCATCATCTGATTAGACTGTCAGTACAGTCACCATCTAACTAGACTGTCAGTACAGTCACCATCAATGATGTCAAAGCAGCAGATATTTAATAACCAGAACAGTTATAAGTATTAAACATATAGACAGCAATATTAAGAAATTATCGCAACCTGGAGGTGTTTAGTCAAATTAACCATAACCTGAAAAGCTGTATAGATCAAAAGTAGAGATGTCCAGAATAAATTAACAGAAGAGCTAGCAGAAATAATGAAGAAGCTTCCATGACCAACAAGAACATTGTGATGTATGAGAGAATCTTTATCAGCAGGAGATATGCCCTACAGAAATCTGTGTTAACATTTCTTCATTTGAACTCCATGTGAATATGTTTAATAAACGTTTGTAAACAGCATACGCATTGGGGTCAGTAATCAAGACTAGCTAGCTCATTCAAACGTGTGTATCACGTGTAATCATCATCAGCATCATCATCATTTCAAGATCACTACAGATCACGTAAGCAAGTATGCTTTATATGTGGCCAACCTTCCATAGGGTGCAGCAGTGCAGTCCTGCCACAACAGCTAATGCAGTCTAGCTAAGTGCATCAGTCATCAGAGATATGTAAAAAAAAACAACAAAAGACTTAGAGGGTAAAAAGAGAAGTTTATTTGAGTTCTTCATGTTCTTGAAGTCCACCCCTCCTGGTCAGGCAGCTACAACACAGTTGGCAGAGAGTTTCCAGTCTGTGTCATGAGGAGGTGGGGTTGGCTTGTGGCACCATGCAACATCAACAGGCTACATAACATACCTGTCAACCTCGTGAGACAAAACACTGACTGTACGCCGGACCAGTAAAAACCTTATTAAACGCAATACGGTTTTAAAAAGACAAATGACATATACCTTGTACTAATTAGTTTAACATTTGAAATAGTACGATATAAAACAAACTAACAAAGTCTCGTGCTGTTCTTCATATGTATTAGAAATACTGCAACTGACAATCATTTAAAATGTTAGTTATATCTCATAAAGTTATCACAGCCTTCATAACATGGTGATGTCTGTGTTAGTTTTGTAAAATGTACCAGAAAATCAATAACTTTATAACAGAAGTCAAATTATAACGGTGGTGATATTATATATATATATATATACACACACACACGCACGCACGCCCGCCCGCCCGCCCGCCCGCCCGCACACACACACACATATGTTTATTTATCTCTTTGCGTGCGGGAGAGAGAGAGAGATAAAAATAAAGACAAAACACTACCATGTTTAAGAACAAAAATGTCCTAGTAGTTGTAGATTGATGTGCTCAAACGGTCATTATCATGCTAGTTTTAAATTAAGGATTTCATCCTGTGCATAAAATACTGTGACTACTACTACGACCTCTGAACTTTTATTTCTGAAATCTTTTTTAGGCTGTACCAAACAGATGGCCTACTGTTCTTCATTTCAACCAAATTTACAGATGCAGTAAAGAAGGAAAAGGGTTGGGAATGTAAATGGTTAGATTTAGGAATCATAAACCTAACCCTGTAACCTAATTATAATTCTGACGCTTACGACATATTTAATAGCCCTGAATAATTCATCCCACTATGCTTTATTTCCACCAAAAATGGTTAAGTATACATTTCTCACCATCGATAAGAAAAAAAAACACAACAAAAAACAGACAATTGTATATACAGCATTTTCACGCGTAAGAATGTGCACAAACACCCAGACCATGCTAATATTATAATAAAAATGAATTAATTCATTTTAAAAAACCAAACAAACGCAGTAATAACATACGGTAGTCGCACACATGCTCCCGCGTAATCGACTTTGCTGACTAAATTATCCAGTGTGCCTCGTGTAACTATTTCACGATTGCATCTCTTGACACTTATCCCAATGATGCACACACCAAGAAACACATTACATAACGCTAACCGTAACACTCAACCTACCTGTTCAGCAAATACGAGGGACGGTCAAAAAGTAATGCCTCGTAATTTTTAATTTCATTCAATAGTCAAGAAAACAGATAAAATTCACATTGAAATGTAGCCCCAAGTCTGAACTTCAAAAATTTGTTTCTCAATGTAGTCTCTGTTATTTGTTACAGTTTTTCACAAGGGCATGTATCCCCGCACGGTAAAAATGTGTGTCCTTTTTCCTAAACCACTGGCGTACGGCACATTTAAGGGTCTCGGTGTCCTCAAAGTGATGTCCGCGAAGATCTTCTTTCAGTGGTCCAAACAGATGGAAGTCAGAAGGTGCAAGATTGGGACTGTGAGGGGGATGTGGTAATAATGTCCAGCCAAATTCTGCAATCGCATGAATGGTGCGTTTAGCGGTGTGTGGCATGGCATTATCGTGCAAGATCTCTGATCTTTTAATGGGTAAAGTTGCCGAAGACGACCTCTAAGCTTCTTCAAAGTTTCAATGTAACGGTCTGCATTCACTGTGTTTCCCTGTTTCAAGAAGTCGAGAAGATTCACACCCTTCTCAACCCAAAACACGGAGGCCATAACTTTCCCTACAGATGGTGAACTTTTGAACTTCTTTCTTGTCGGTGATGTTGTTTGATGCCATTCCATTGACTGCCTCTTGGATTCTGGTTCAAAAAAATGAACCCAAGTCTCATCACCTGTCACAATATTCGATATAAACTCTTTTCTTTCAGTTTCGTAACGGTGCAGGAGATTGATGGCTATGGTTTTCCTTGTTTCTTTATGTCTGTCTGTCAACATTCTGGGTACCCACCGTGCACAAACTTTTGAATAACCCAGGTCTTTAATGATGTTCTGGACACTGCCTTTACTAATGGACAACATGGAAGAAAGTTCATCCAGTGTTACCCGACGGTCACCACGAATGATGCCATCAACTCGATGAATGTTGTGTGGAGTCACTGCGGTAGACGGACGGCCAGTCCGCTTTGCGTCAGCCATTGAGGATTTACCTACTTCAGCTTCGTCACAACGATGTACCCAACGTCAGGCAGTGCTAACATCCACTGTTCAATCTCCATAAACATTCTTCAAACGTTCGTGGATGCGAATTGGGGTCTCGCCTTCAGCATTGAGGAATTCTATGACATAACGTTGTTTTAACTGAACGTCTTTGGCAGCCATTTTTAAACTGTTACAGTGGTGCCACCTGTTACTGAAACAGGTTGGTAATGCTATACAGTGCAGAAGAGTGTTTGAGGAATCCTGCTAAATTTACAAATTGCACACCGATGCAGTATTTACATACATAAAAAATAGGAGGCATTACTTTTTGACCTTCCCTCGTACACAAATGATATTGTGTAAGAAAACACTCATATTAGATTTTTTATTTAAAAACAGCTAAAAAAAACCAAATAATAAAAAGCAATAGCAACAGACAATTATGCTCCCACCTACGGAATCGATTACGGTGCAATTACCGAAGTAATCTACACATAGGCCTACTACACTGCGTCGTCACCTGTTTTGTTTGCAGTTTCATTGTTAACGGCTCGAATGCACATAAAGAAAGATGCTGCCTCGCATTAATCCTAACCCTATCCCTTTCCATCTTATTGATGCACAATAAATCAAAATAAAAAAAACACACAAGAAAACATCAAACGTTAAAAATAACAAACAATAAACTTCCAACTTACCATTATAAATCCAAAATCGAATTCATAATACACAATAAACATCTGATGATTGGTTGCTGGGAGAAACCTCGTTTTAAAAACAGATGCCGAGAAAACACTAATTTAAAAAAAAACCTGGGCTAAAAAATATTTTCTGATTACAAAAAAAAAACTTGGGTTGGAAAATATTTTTAGATTATTTTTTTTTTCGAGAAAATCCTTACAACGACCTCTGTAAGGCTTAGGCTACACTGCTAAAAGTATTTAAAAAAAACATACATTGTATGATAAAAACGTACAAGTTGACAGATATGACATAGTTTCTTGTGTCATTTCCCCCTACCCCCATTAAAGAGCTTGATGATCCCAGCACTGCTAGCTGAAGTGTCATGTGTTGTCACACCTCACAGGAGAAGAATACAAGCATTAGATACAACAGAAAGATCTTCAGAATATCACACATAAAGAAGACTTGAAAATGGAAAAATCTGACTGTTGGAGACCTGAACAAACCAACAATCAGTAGACACAGAAGTGGCAGCTGCTGGTCACGCACTGGTCAACTCAGGTGCCTTAAAGAGCAGGTGTTGTGTGACACGTCAAGTCAGGTCTAATCATGTCATCACCTTTGGTGCCCTAATGAGCAAGTGTTGTGTGACAAGTCATGTCTAGTGATCATTATCTGTGGTGCCCCAATGACTAGTTGTGTGACAAGTCAAGTCTAGTGGTCATCCTCTGTCGTGCCTCAGTGATCAGGTGTGTGACAAGTCATTCAAGTCTAGTCAAGTGGTCATCATCTGTGGTGCTCTAATGACCACTGGTGTGACAAGTCTAGTCAAGTGGTCATCATCTGTGGTGCTCCAATGACCACTGGTGTGACAAGTCTAGTCAAGTGGTCATCATCTGTGGTGCTCCAATGACCACTGGTGTGACAAGTATAGTCAAGTGGTCATCATCTGTGGTGCTCCAATGACCACTGGTGTGACAAGTCATGTCAGGGAATAGAAAATGAAATAAAAGCAAAAGAATGGAATTTAGCAAGTTAAGGACATGTAGGAATGAGAGATCATAAAATAAATGTGCAAGGGAACGAACGAACGACCGAACTTTATTTTCAAAGGGTTGAGAATTGGGCACACAGGCCCGTCTGACATTCTGCCCTTCCTTTCTCTCACCTTTCATACCGAATTCATTTATTCTCATATGCATTTTACATATCAATTTCAAGGAATTTAATGTTGTAAAGTAAAATAATAATATAGCACACTCATATTAACATTAATTACTTATAAGCATGACATAACATATGTTGAAAAGTACAAACATCATCATTAGAACCTACAGTTGATATTATAAGAAAAGATAATCCGATTAGGGGGGCATGTAATCAGAATTCAGAAAATATTCAAAAAGTCTATGATTGTATGAATAGGGACTGAGGTTGTTTCTTAGGTTATGTGGAAATTCCAAAGATGAGCAGCAGAGTACGCTAAGCTGTTCTTGAATAAGTCAAGCCTAGGCTTGGGCACTTGCTATCTTTTAAAGCGTTGACTGCGTCTTTCATTGTATTTGAACATTGGCCACAGATATGCTGGAGCATTGTGTGACAGGATTTTGTGAACAAATTTAACTTTGTTAAACAGAAGGCGCTTTCAAAAGGGCAGTATTTGGAGATTTTTGTAGAGATCTACACACTGAGTTAGGCAGTTGTCAGAGACTAGACGCACTGCACGCTTTTGTAGTGAACGGAGTCTCTATGTGTTGGACATTGAGCAACCATCCCAGATTGTGGAGCAATAGTCAAGGTTTGCTTGTATGTGAGATATATAGAACAATTTTCTTGCATCGGGACACAACAAGAAGACAAAAATAGAGGACAAATGACAAATACAAAATGTATCCCTTTGTTTTTTTACTCCCCAGGTCACCTGATCCATTTCTATGCAGACAAAGCATTTAATAACATGGATTTGGACATGTCAGGTGAGAAAATACATTGACAGTTAAGGTGAGAAAATACATTGACAGGCATAAGGAGAAAAAAAATTAGGTGTGAGTAGATAGATAGATGGTTGTTAGTAAATAGATGGACTGGTGCTAGTGAATAGATGACAAGTGTGAGTAAAAAGGTGATGATGTGTGAGGAAATAGTTGGACAGGTGTGAGTACATAGATGGACAGGTGTGAGTAAATAGGTGAGAAGTGTGAGGAAATAGATGGACAGGTGCTAGTGAATATATGGCAAGTGAGAGTTAATAAGTGGAAATGTGAGAGGAAATAGATGGAAAGGCATAAGTACAAAGATGGACAGGTGTGAGTTCATAGATGGGCAGGTTCCAACAAATAGATGGACAGGTGTACAGGTGTTAGTAAATAGATCAGGTATTAGTAGGTAGATGGAGTAAATAAAGGTAATTAACAGGTACTCATTAATTATTGTGAACGGACTGATGACGACATTATATAAAAGATACCCTCAATTCTACCTAACATAAGAGACAACGGAGACTGATGACGTAATTCATAATTAATCTATAAACAAAAGAAACTTAACATAGACACCAAAGACAGTTATAGGAAATGATGAAACAATGACGAAAACTCAACTAGTGTAGTAACAATGACATATACATAAGTGGTGCACAAATAATTGGAAGCAGCAGTTTAGCCAATGGTATTGATAGGACTATAGGATATCCGGTATGAAGACTAATGACTTGGCAACAGGATGGTTGTTTTAACCGACAGACCGTTTTCGAGAAGGACTTAAATATCCTCACAACTATTCATTGGATAGACTCAAGCTGGCTTGCCCCCTGACATTGGGTGTTGTATTTTGATTTATACAAAGTTGGTATGGACTCGTTATAATCTGATTGCTATCTCGATATATATATGACAATGACAAACAAAGTCATTTTTGTTTAAGGTCGAACATTTTAGAATTAGGTTTTTGAACATATTATTTTGGAGATTAGCTCCATAATTGTCTTCCACTCTCCCATCGTCAAAATACACCAGCTTCTTAGTTGGTTTTGACGATGACACTTTGCACTACATAAACAGATACATATGAAACTGGAATAATACCAAATACTCTTTGGTACCAGTTTCCAACGTAATATATTAGAGTAGGAAATTTTAATCTGCTAACGACATTACAAATATTCGATACATACCTTGATGGAAACCACCGTGCAAATTGAAAACATAAAAATAAAGATTTACGTTAGATTTTCTTCTATGGTTTATTATGGACCTCATTGGATCGTTGAATTTATTAAAAGTTCAGCATTCTGTTGGATCATTTGTAATTGACAGTACTACACTTTATGCTACTCAAAGTCCAAGGAAACCGAATCAATAAATAAAAACCTGGGTCCCGTAAATTATCGAAGAGAATTTTTACCTCTGGTGAACTAAACCAGTATTCTCAATTATGACTCTTCAGAAACACATATAAAAAGGAAAAAGAGAAAAGATAAAAATATAAAACAATTTTTATCCTGTATGTAAAACGGGTACATACGATAGGGTAAACTGGTGCCGCGACAAACCAGGATTCGGTGGACAGTTAGAAAATGATGCAACCGAACACACACGTAGATAATTACATGGAAGTTTTGCAAATGCAGCATAACCAACAACAGGCATTAATGATGCAGAACCTACAGCAAAATCAACCAGAAATGAATGCACATCAAATACCACTTCCAGTGGATCCAATTGAAACAAACCTAATGGCATTATGTAACATGACTGACACTCTTCAGCGTGTTGACCAACATGCAAAATTTAACAATATAAAAAACTTCGTCACACCGTTCAATGGAGATTCGAAAACATTTAGACAATGGATGGTTGATGTAGACAAATTCGCCTACTTGATAGATGCAACGACAGACATTGACAAGAAGAAAATAATTTTTTTGTCATCAGAGGGACTGGTCACAGATTTTGTCCGACGGAGGGCAAAAGCATTTCCGATGGAGACCTTTGAAGAACTCAAGAAAATATTGGTATCAAGAGACTCAGAGATTTCCGACGCTGAGCACGCGTTGACAATGTTAAGAAGAATAAAGTAAGATCGACAGGAAAGTGTTCAAATGTACGGAGATAGGCTATTAAACCTTGCCGAAGATGCTTTTGTTGGAGGTAACATTCCAACAACAGATCTGGAGAAACATCTAGTCAGAATTTTTGTGGACAGACTGTATTCTGATTCACTGAAAATCCATCTACTCAGAAAAGATCCTCAGTCAATAACCACCACAATACAATTAGCTGTTTATGAGGAGAATGTGAAAAAAAGGTTCCAACAATGGACTGGAAGGTGTCCGCTACCTGATTATGAATACCAACATACCCAACATGATCAACAAATGCACCTACCTATGGAAATTGGTCATTCGAGACATCGATGGGACAGAAATCAAGAACATCACAGAAGATCAGAGAGATTCAATAACTCATACCAGAATCAGAGAAGTCTAGCACCTCAGAGTAACCACAGAAGAGACCACAGAATACATAATGTAGAACCCCAACAATCAACCACCATCTGTTTTAACTGTGCAGGACAAGGACATGTAGCAAGGAATTACAGAAATTCACAGCCCAGAGATCATTTTGGAACAACAATCCAAGACCAGAAATAAATCATAGAAATTATCAGTATCAAAATCACTATCAGACAAATAATATTAGAGGACATCCTCAAAACAGAAATAACTCCCAACCAACCTCAAGAAGAATGGGAAACAGAAGGACCTCACATTCTGAGATCGGATGTGGTGGTCTGCAGAATCGATCTCTATCTGATAAACCAACGACATCAAAAGAAGATCAAGCCTACATAAATATTATCCCAGACCCTTGTTCTTGCATCTTAAAAATAGGAAAACAAAACTTCAGAGCTCTCATAGACACTGGCGCGACGGTTAGTCTGATTAGAGAGAGGTTGTACCATCAGATAAAACACATGACGAAGTTCTCAAGACATACAGTAAGAATGAAATCAGTAACGGGACAAGATCTGAAAGCATTAGGAACTGCCTACATAAATTTCAAGATGGGAGAAGAAATGCTAGAACACTCATTTATTATAATGAGAGGACTGTCTAGAAATTTTATAATCACAAGAGACTTCCTTAGAAAAAATAATGCCAGAATATACTTTGATTTGAAACAGCTCAGAATAAATGGTAGCTATATACCTCTACAAGATGACATACATATCGCTACATTGATAAGAAACTACCGCTCTAGTAACTTTGAAGCCAAGTTCTATCACTGTAACAAAGGCTCGAATAAAAAACTCACCTTATGTAAATATAGGACAGACAATCTATGTATCTCAGATGGAGAATGAAGAAACGGATGATCCACATGTGGAAATACAAGATGGCATTGTAATAGTGAGTAAGAACAGAGACTTTCCTATAATGACTGTTAACTCTTCAGGAACCACTCTTACTATCCCAAGAGGAAAGATTGTAGGACAAGTTCAAATACCAAAGGATGAGATCTCCCACAAACTATCAAGTTACAAGGACGGATATGTGAACCTCTCTACTCAAACGTCATTCAAAACCTTTCCAAATACATTTCCTTCGGGGAATGCGAAGCTTCCCTATCCCATTTCCTCCCACCAGTCCCAGAGAAGAGAGTATCACAGAAAATGTATTTTGAATGAGATTTCAGAAACAGACACCAGAAAGAAATACACAAATTTTGGTCCATACCTTGATGAAAGAGATAGAGACATATTATACGAAACATATGGAAGGAAGAGTAAATATTACTCCTCTAAAAGCAGATATTATACTGTAGAGTCAGTTTCTGCTTGGCCGAATAAAAGAAGGGGCAAATTTTATAAAGAATCATTATATTATCCCTCAAAACCAGCTTGTCGGAACCAAATGATGAGAAATCAATACAGTCATCTAAAAAAAAACAATGATGAAAATCCAGACAGGATGAAAGTTTTACTAGAACAATTAGTCTACATACTACTGAAGAATTTCAAAATAGACTGGAGAATTTCATAAAGAAACATAAAGATGTACGAGGGGCGTTCATAAAGTAATGCACCACATCGTTTTTCTTAGGAGCTGTTTATTCAAAAAGCATGAAATTTATACACAATATACAGGGATATATCATGTAAACATCGGTATTATTCAACATAATCCCCATCAACTTGTACGGCTTTATGCCAGCACGAAACAAGTGCATGTATTCCAAGCCCGTACTAGATTTTGTCTTGATCATGTAGCCATTTCTTCGCTGCATGAATCACTCCTTCATCATCTTCAAACCTTGTCCCACGGAGTGCATCTTTAAGTGGACCAAATAGATGAAAATCAGAGGGTGCCAAATCAGGACTATAGGGTGGATGGGGTAGAACAGCCCAACCCAGTTTGGTGATTGCTTCCCGTGTTGCCAGACTTGTGTGAGGTCGCGCATTGTCGTGAAGGAGAAGCAGGTCTGCTGGATTCTTGTGCGGCCGAACTCTGTGAAAACGTTGATTGAGTTTTTTTCAATGTCTTAATGTAAGCTTGCGAATTGATTGTCTCTCCTCTTGGCATAACGTCCACAAGAATCACACCTTCAATGTCCCAAAAAACAGTGATCATGACCTTTCCAGCTGAAGGAATTGTCTTGAATTTCTTTCTTCGTGGTGATTGCGGATGATGCCACTCCATTGACTGTCTTTTTGTCTCAGGTTCAAAATGATGTGCCCAGGTTTTGTCACCTATAACGATCTTAGCCAAAAAGTTCTCTCCATCAGCATTGAAACGCTCCAACAATTCAGAAGAAATTGCTTTCCTTTGCAATTGGTGGTCATTTGTGAGACTTCGAGGAACCCATCTTGCGCAAACCTTAGTTGTTGAGTAGTGATTCGCCTATCAGTAAGAATAATGCCCTCAGCGCATTTCAACATTTCTGCGTTGGTGGCTGTGGCAGGACGTCCACAGCGCGGCCGATCAAGCAGCTCCGTATCTCCACTTCCTGATTCTTTGATTCTCTGAACCCAGCGACTGACTGTACTCCTGTCGACTGCAAAACTTTCATACACATCACATAGACGCTTGTGAATGTTCACAACAGTTTCCTTCTCTGCAACGAGAAATTCTATCACAATTCGCTGCTTATAACGCAAGTTGCTAACACGCTCCATTTCAACGGTTTAGGTGCACACAATTGGCACATGCCATATTTGAAGTGTGCAAAATTTCATGCTTCTATCTTCATTATTAGCTGAGAAAAACGATGTGGTGCATTACTTTCTGAACGCCCCTCGTATTTGCAATCTCTGACATGGAGTTAGAGAGAATAAATACCGTCACAATGGAAATACATACTACATCGGAAGGACCAATAAGTCTGAGGCCATATCATACTCCTCTAAAAAATAGAGAAATCGTAGAGAAAGCTATCCAGGAAATGTTAGCGGCTGGTATTATTGAAAGATCCCGCTCACCATGGTCATCCCCTATAGTAATAGTCACCAAGAAAGACGGAAGTCACCAATTTTGCTGTGACTGTAGGGCATTGAACAAAATTAATAAAACAATATCATATCCTCTACCTTGCATAGATGACATTTTGGCGACTCTTGGGAAATCCAATTGGTTCACCTCATTAGGCGCTTGATCAGGATTCTAGGCTATCCCTATGTCCGCGGATGCAAAACAGAAAAGCATGTTCTGTACTCATGTGGGATCTTATTCATGGAATGTGATGCCTTTTGGGTTAAAAGGAAGTCCAGCCACATACATGAGTTTGATGGATGAAGTTTTACAAGGGTTACACATATTTGCATCAGCCTACATAGACGATATCTTAATACACACCAATGGAACCATTGAGGATCACTTTAAACATGTAGAGACTGTCTTTGACAGATTACATTTACACAAAGTGAAGTTAAAATTAAGTAAATGCAGCTTTCTACAAAAGGATCAAATATTTAGGTTTCATAGCAAATCAGATTGGAATCCGACCAGATGACAATAAGATTGCAGCAATACAGAAAATACCTCCACCAACGAATGTAAGGCAAGTGAGAAGATTCATAGGGTGTTTTGCTTACTATCGCAAGCACATAATCAATTTCTCAAAAGTAGCCAAACCTTTGCTGAATTTAACCACGAAATACGCAAAATTCAGGTGGGAAGAAAAATGTCAGAAAGCTTTTGACTACCTAAAGTCAGCACTAATCACAATACCTTTTCTGGCACATCCAGACATCACACAACCCATGATCATCTATAGTGATGCATCCAACACTGCAATAGGAGTGTGTTTAGTACAAGAAATATCACCAAATGAACCACCAGTGATTGCCAATATTCTCCAAGAAAAACCGATAGCCTTTCTTTCAAGTCTGGGAAACTGAGACAACACCAACAGAGTGGAGTAAAGGAATAATTGTCAAATTGCCCAAGAAGGGCGACCTTGCAGACTGCAACAACTGGAGAGGAATTACCCTCCTCTCAGTTCCCAGCAAAATACTAGGCAAGATAATCATCCAGAGAATTTCAAAAGCAGTTGACCATAAACTGAGGAAAGAACAAGCGGGCTTCAGAAAGAACAGAAGATGTGCAGATCATATATTTGCCCTCAGGAACATTATAGAGCAGTGCTCAGAATGGCAGAGACAGCTGTACATTAACTTTGTTGATTTTGAAAAGGCTTTCAACAGCATACACAGGGACAGCCTATGGAAAATTCTGAGGGCTTATGGAATTCCCAGCCGCATTGTTTCCATCATAAAAAGCCTCTATTCTAACTTTACGTGCAGTGTTGGATCGAGTAATGTAACTTTTGAAGTGAAAACAGGAGTACAACAGGGATGCCCCTTATCAACAACATTATTTTTGACAGTCATAGATTGGGTGATGTGCCAGACAACAGAGGGCAGTCCAAGAGGAATTAGATGGACAACGTTTTCTACACTGGAAGATTTGGAATATGCAGATGACATTGCACTACTCGCGCATTCACATCAACACATTCAAGACAAAACCGATAGACTGAATAAGTATGGCCAGCAGGTTGGCCTGAACATCACTTTGAAGAAGACAGAGGTCATGACACTAAATGTGGGCAATCCTGAGCCAATAACAGTAAGGAACCAGAAGTTAGAACAGACAGACACATTTACTTACCTAGGAAGAATAGTAACTCCTGACGGTGGAACAAGCAAGGACATTAACAACAGAATGAATAAAATGAGAACAGCCTTTGCTGTTCTCAACAACATTTGGAAGTCTTCCCAGTACAGCACAAACACCAAATTAAGACTGTATGAGAGCTGTGTACTTTCTGTGCTTCTCTATGGTGCGGAATGTTGGAGAGTAACAGAGAAGAAAATGTCGAAACTGTCCTCCTTCCACACAATCTGCCTAAGGAAAATTCTCTGAATCTTTTGGCCGAATACCATCAGCAACCAAGAATTACTTATTCGGAGTAACCAGGAGGACATGCACACCATCATAGCTGGCAGACGCTGGAGTTGGGTTGGCCACATCCTCAGAAGGGACCCTGATACCATCACAAGAACAGCTATGCTATGGACCTCCGAGGGAAAGCGAAAGAGAGGCCGACCAAAAACAACTTGGCGGAGAACTGTGGAAGCTGAGATGCAAAGAATGAACCACAGTTGGGGAACTGTACGAAGGATGGCCGCCGACCGAGCAAGGTGGAATCAATTTGTTGCTGCCCTACAAGATGCCACCAGGCGTGATGGCCGCTGACTGCTTTGACGGTTTAAGGTTATGGATCAGAGAAGAAGAAGATCTTAGAATTAGGTTTTTGAACATATTATTTTGGAGATTAGCTCCATAATTGTCTTCCAATCTCCCATCATCAAAATACACCAGCTTCTTAGTTGGTTTTGACGATGACACTTTGCACTACATAAACAGATACATATGAAACTGAAATAATACCAAATACTCTTTGGTACCAGTTTCCAACGTAATACAGGGTGGTCATAAAGTCTTTCCCTGATTTCAAAAAAAAAAAAAAGTATTCGGTGCAGAGACACTTGGTTTTTTGGAAATTATTCCAGAACTAAAACAGTTTTTTAATGCTATTTGTAGATTTCAACATTTGCGATTTTCAACACTAATATTCGAGGGATTGCAAGTTCTCTTGAGGCACGATAGGTTGATTTCATAGGACTGCATTGAAACGCCGTGCGCACTGCGTTCACAGTTTCTTCACTCACACGAGGCCTACCTGCTCTGGGCATGTCACCGACGCTGCCAGTGTCCGTAAACCTTATATACCAAGCTTTGATGCTTTTAACATCTGGAGGATCTCATAAAAATTTGAAATCAGGGAAAGACTTTATGACCACCCTGTATATTAGAGTAGGAAATTTTAATCTGCAAACGACATTACAAATATTCAGTACATACCTTGATGGAAACCACCGTGCAAATTGAAGACATAAAAATAAAGATTTACGTTGGATTTTCTTCTATGGTTTATTATGGACCTCATTGGATCGTTGAATTTATTAAAAGTTCAGCATTCTGTTGGATCATTTGTAATTGACAGTACTACACTATATGCTACTCAGAGTCCAAGGAAACCGAATCAATAAATAAAAACCTGGGTCCCGTAAATTATCGAAGAGAATTTATACCTCTGGTGAACTAAACCAGTATTCTCGATTATGACTCTCCAGAAACACATATAAAAAGGAAAAAGAGAAAAGATAAAAATATAAAATAATTTTTTTCCTGTATGTAAAACGGGTACATTACCTTTATTTATTTACTTATTTATTTACTATCCACAGGACTCAGGTTTTCTTCATTATTTATTTGTAAATAGATGGACTGTTGTTAGTAAATAGATGGACAAGTGTTAGTAAATAGATGGACAAGTGTTAGTAAATAGATGGACAAGTGTTAGTAAATAGATGGACAAGTGTTAGTAAATAGATGGACAAGTGTTAGTAAATAGATGGACAGTTGTTAGTAAATAGATGGACAGTTGTTAGTAAATAGATGGACAGTTGTTAGTAAATAGATGGACAAGTGTTAGTAAATAGATGGACAAGTGTTAGTAAATAGATGGACAAGTGTTAGTAAATAGATGGACAAGTGTTAGTAAATAGATGGACAAGTGTTAGTAAATAGATGGACAGTTGTTAGTAAATAGATGGACAGTTGTTAGTAAATAGATGGACAGTTGTTAGTAAATAGATGGACAGTTGTTAGTAAATAGATGGACAGTTGTTAGTAAATAGATGGACAGTTGTTAGTAAATAGATGGACAGTTGTTAGTAAATAGATGGACAGTTGTTAGTAAATAGATGGACAAGTGTTAGTAAATAGATGGACAGTTGTTTGGACAGTTGTTAGTAAATAGATGGACAGTTGTTAGTAAATAGATGGACAGTTGTTAGTAAATAGATGGACAGTTGTTAGTAAATAGATGGACAGTTGTTAGTAAATAGATGGACAGTTGTTAGTAAATAGATGGACAGTTGTTAGTAAATATCATCATCATCATTCCTTTCCGTTCTCCGTGGAACATAGGGCTGAAAAAGTTGCTCTTCATCGATTTCTATTCTGGGCTGTCTGTTTCAGCTGTGCCCAAGTCATTCCAATTTCTTTTGCCTCCTCTTCCACAGTTCTTTTCCAAGTTCTTCTTGGCCTCCCCACTCTTCTTTTCCCCTGTGGGTTCCAGTCAAGAGTAATTCTGGCTATGCTTGATTGTTCTCTTCTGAGTGTATGTCCTATCCATCCCCACCTTCTTACCTTAATTTCCATTTGTATTGGCTGTTGTCCGCATCTTTTCCTTAACTCTATATTTGTTATTACATCTGGCCATCTTATACGGAGGATCCGTCAGACATCTATTTACAAATATCTGTAGTTTGGAGGTAATACTCTTTGAGATGCCATGTCTCTGAGCCATACAGCAAGACTGACTTCACATTTGAGTTAAAGATTCTGATTTTGTTCTCTCTGGATATAGCTGTAGAGTTCCATATTAAAAATGCATCTGGCTTTATTTATCTTAGAACATCAATTCCCCCTCCTTTGTCAATGTTACTCACCAGATATGTAAAGCTTTCTACTTCTTCAGTGACTTGATCATTGATCTTCATCGAGTCCATCTGCCTATTATTTATCCTCATTTCCTTTGTTTTATTTACATTTATGTGTAGTCCCATCTTTGCTGCTTCTGTTACTCATCTATTTGCTTTCACCTATATATCTTGCTGTCTATGTGATCATCATCATCAGTTGCCATCTCCACAACGAAGGTTGGCTGTAATGGATGTCCAACATTTTCTGTCTCTTGTCTTGGTGGTGCACTCTGATAGACTCTTTCCTGTCCATCTCTTGATGTTATCTTCCCACTTATAGCACTGTCTTCCCCTTGCACGTTTGCCTTCAACTCTCCCTTCTGTTATGGTCTTCTGCAAGGTGTTATGCCTTTTTATGTGGCCAAAGTATTTTAGCTGCCGAACTTTGACCTCCCTCATTAGTTCTCTTTTCATACCTAGATTTTCTAGGACATTTGTTTTCATCTCTTTCCATGAGATACGCCCCATTCTTCTATATATCCACATTTCAAGAGCCTCAATTCTTTCTTCCAAATGCTTATTCATCGTCCATGTTTCTGCACCATACAGAAATGCAGAATATATATAACACTTTATGATTCTCAGTTTTAATTTGTGAGATAACTGTTTGGATGTCAGTATATGTTTCATGTTGTTGAATGTGGCTTTGGCCATTCCTATTCTCTTCTTGATTTCTGTTTCACATCTGCCATCTTCTGTTATTATATGACCAAGATATACGTAGCTCCAGGATTTTCCCATTTACGCTTATCTTTAATGTGGGTTTATCGTCTGTTTTGCTAATTATCATAGTTTTTGTTTTCTCAATATTAATGTCGAGTCCATATTCATGACTTATACTGTTCACTTGCTTCACTAGTTCTTGTAACTCCTGTTCGCTTTCAGCTAACAACACGGTATCATCTGCATATCTAAGGTTGTTTATTGACCTTCCACTGATGTTCAGTCCTGGTATTTCCTGTTATCTGTTTGAAAATTTTTTCGGTGTATAAATTAAATAGGCAGGGGGACAGCACACAACCTTGTCTGACACCTCTTTTTATGTCAATGTATGATGAATAATTCCTTCCAGATCTTACTGTGGCAGTTTGCTCCCAATAAAGGTTACTGAGTATTCTTATATCTTTTCCATCAATACCTATATCTTCGAGGCATTCAACTATTTTCTCATGATGGACTCTGTCAAAAGCCTTTTTATAGTCAATGAAGCACATGTACATACTTTTTTGGACCTCTGTACATTTTTCTGCTAATATTCTTAGGCAAAATATTGCCTCTCTTGTGATAGAAGGCACAAATCATGTGCAAAGTCAAGATCCTCCAGCTGTTTGTTGAATGTCCACTGTATTCCTGTTTTCTCTCCTTCTGATGTTTCTCTCATAATGCAGTCTATGACCATGAGAAAAATTAATGGTGATAGCAGACGTCCCTGTCTGACCCCGCTGCAAACTGTGAAGGGCTCTGATAGTTTTCCTTTATGCACTACTTTGCACGAGGCCTCCTGGTATAAATCTTGGATGATTTTAATGAATTTCTCTGGGATTCTATAATGTCTCAGGATTTTCCTAGTAAATAGATGAACAGTTATTCTGTATCAGTCTTCTTGTTAAATTCTGCCATCTATATATGTCTTCTTGTCACAACCTGTCATCTCTGTATGTCTTTTTGTCACATCCTGTCATCTTTATATGTCTTCTTGTCACATCCTGTCATTTGTATGTGTCTTCTTGTCACATTCTGCCAACTTCATATGGCTTCTTGCCACAACCTGCCAGCTGTGTATGTCTCCTTGTCACATCCTGACATGTGTGTGTGTGTCACCTTGTCACATCCTACCATCTGTGTATATCTTCCAGTCACATCTTGTCATATGTGTATATCTTCTTGTTACATCCTGTCATCTGTGTATGTCTTCTTGTCACATCCTGCCATCTGTGAATATCTTCTTGTCACATCCTGCCATCTATGTATGTCTTCTTGTCACATCCTGCCATCTGTGTATGACTTCTTGCCATATCCTGCCATCTGTGTATGTCTTCTTGTCACACACTGCCATCTGTGTATATCCTCTTGTCACATCCAGACAGTTGTGTATGTTTCCTTGTCACATCCTGTCATTTTTATGTGTCTTCTTGTCACATTGTGCCAACTTTATATGACTTTTTGTCACATCCTGCCATCTATTTGTCTTCTTGTCACATCCTGCCATCTTTATATGTCTTCTGGTCAGAGCCTGTCATTCACACATATCTTCTAACCTGAGCCTGTCATTTCTACATATCTTCTAGTCAGAACCTGTCATCTGTGCATGTCTCATTCTTACAGCCTTGTATGCTAATTTGTTCCTGTTGCAGCCCATCACTTAAACATTTCTTCTTCACAGCCATTAATATTTGTTTCTTGTCAGAACTAGTCTTGTTTATATTTGTTGCTTTCATCATTTGTAAATTTCTTTTATTTTGTGATGGTCTTTTATGTATATATTTCATACTTGTCATGCATATATTTTTAAAGTCATTACATAACATTTCTATATTTCCCTTCTTGTCACTACTTGTTTATGATATGTTTATTTCCTGTCACCACTTGTTTATGATATGTTTATTTCTTGTCACCACTTGTTTATGATATGTTTGTTTCTTGTCATCATTTGTTTATGATATATTTGTTTCTTGTCACTATCTGTTATTGATTAGCTTCTTTCTTGTCACCACCTGTTTATGATATATTTCTTTCTTGTCACCACATGTTTATGATATGTTTATTTCTTGTCACAACCTGTAATTGATTTGTTTCTTTTCTGTCATCACATGTTTGTGATATATTTCTTTCCTGTCACCACCTGTTTATGATATATTTCTTTCTTGTCACCACAGGTTTATGATATATTTCTTTCTTGTCACCACATATTTATTATATATTTCTTTCTTGTCACCACCTGTTATTGATATATTTCTTTCCTATCACCACCTTTTATGATATATTTCTTTCTTGTCATCACATGTTTATGATATATTTCTTTCTTGTCACCACATTTTTGTGATATATTTCTTTCTTTTCACTGCATGTTTATGATATATTTCTTTCTTGTCACCACCAGTTATTGATACATTTCTTTCCTGTCACCACCTTTTATGATATGTTTCTTTCTTGTCACCACCTGTTTATGATATGTTTCTTTCTTGTCACCACCTGTTACGGAACTTGTTACGTACTGTTCCCCAGTATAATGAGCTACATTTTGGGAAGCATCTTACTGTCTAATATTTGGTGTATAAATTGGACGGACACTCAAGACAGTACGTACGCAAATGAATAACTTGACAGAAGTCTGGGTCACAGTTCCATACATATAATCTCAACAGCATAGTCCTGGACATCAGTAACAATAGTACAACAAGCTTGCATCAATCCAATATGTTGTACGATCATTCTAATGTACTGGTAGCAACTGCATTTAATGTAAGTGCGGCATTCACCCCTCGCACAGATATCTCTATGGTCTGCATTCAATGTAAGTGCGGCATTCACCCCTCGCACATAAATCTCTATCTCTGGTCTAATCACCAGGCATCCATGTTCCTCCAGAACTTCACAGCGCGGGAAAACCACAACACGCTTATAGTGTCAATACACACAGGCTTTCTATCAAAGCTCCTATTAGGCTTCCAAACACTGGAACAGCCAGGGTCTTATACCGTAGACCTGCTCTTGGCGTGGGAAAGCAAACAATGTGCCTTCAAACAATAACATATAATGGTATTACCATAGACCTCCTTATGGCACGGGAAAATGACATGCCTTTTAATCCATCCACTTCCAAGCGCGGGACAGAACACAACGTGCTGGTAAATAACAATATATTAAGGCCTTGTAAATACACCTTACGCGGAACATCATCGCGTCACATCCAATATATCATAATCAAAATCACAGACACTATTCACATGCTCTAGAAAACACTGACCATCTCCGACAACAGATGGCCACAGACTCCCCTTAACATCTCAGTATACTTCTCTGACAAGTATGCTAACTACATTCACTCTGCACGCTTTTCTCGTGTGCCTGTAAACCTTGATTCACACATGTATGCCCCTGAGTATTCTTCAACCATACTACGTGCTTCTAACAGTGAACTTATAAATGTCACATTCAAAGCTTGCATACTTCAATAATAGTACACTCTAAACAGGTTACACCATTCTCTACCCACACACATGTATACACGTCATGTATATCATGACACCTCCTGTTATTTATTTCTTTCTTGCTTGTCATCACCTGTTATTGATCTGTTTCTTTCTTGTCACCAATTGTTATTGATTTGTTTCTTTCTTGTCACCACTTGTTTATGATATATTTTTTCCCTGTCACCACTTGTTTATGATATATTTCTTTCTTGTCACCACTTGTTTATAATAAATTTCTTTCCTGTCACCACTTGTTTATGATATATTTTTTCCCTGTCACCACTTGTTTATTATATATTTCTTTCTTGTCACCACTTGTTTATAATATGTTTCTTTCTTGTCACCACTTGTTTATGATATATTTCTTTCTTCTCACCACTTGTTTATAATATATTTTGTTCTTGTCACCACATGTTTATGATATATTTCTTTCTTGTTGCCACCTGTTATTGATTTATTTCTTTCCTATCACCACCTGTTTATGATATATTTCTTTTTTCACCACATGTTTATGATATATTTATTTCTTGTCACCACATATTTATGATATTTTTCTTTCTTGTCACCGCATGTTTATGATATATTTCTTTCTTGTCACCACCTGTTATTGATATATTTCTTTCCTGTCACCTACTGTTTATGATATATTTCTTTCTTGTCACCACATGTTTATGATATATTTCTTTCTTGTCACCACATGTTTGTGATATATTTCTTTCCTGTCACCACATGCTTATGATATATTTCTTTCCTGTCACCACCTGTTTATGATTTATTTATTTCTTGTCATCACTTGTTTGTGATTTGTTTCTTTCTTGTTACCACTTGTTTATCATATATTTCTTTCTTGTCACCACTTGTTTATGATATATTTCTTTGTTGTCACCACTTGTTTATGATATATGTCTTTGTTGTCACCACTTGTTTCTTATATGTTTCGTTCATGTCACCACTTGTTTATGATATATTTCTTTCTTGTCACCACATGTTTATGATATATTTCTTTCTTGTCACCACATGTTTGTGTTATATTTCTTTCCTGTCACCACATGTTTGTGATATATTTCTTTCCTGTCACCACCTGTTTATGATATATATCTTTGTTGTCACCACTTGTTTCTGATATGTTTCGTTCATGTCACCACTTGTTTATGATATATTTCTTTCTTGTCACCACATGTTTGTGTTATATTTCTTTCCTGTCACCACATGTTTGTGATATATTTCTTTCCTGTCACCACCTGTTTATGATATATTTCTTTCTTGTCACCACTTGTTATTGATTTGTTTCTTTCTTGTCACCAGTTATTGATTTGTTTCTTTCTTGTCACCAGTTATTGATTTGTTTCTTTCTTGTCACCAGTTATTGATTTGTTTCTTTCTTGTCACCAGTTATTGATTTGTTTCTTTCTTGTCACTACCTGTTTATGATATATTTCTTTCTTGTCACCACTTGTTTATGATATGTTTCTATCTTGTCACCACTTGTTTATGATATGTTTCTATCTTGTCACCAGTTATTGATTTTTTTTTTCTTGTCACCAGTTATTGATTTGTTTCTTTCTTGTCACTACTTGTTTATGATATATTTCTTTCTTGTCACCACTTGTTTATGATATATTTCTTTCTTGTCACCACTTGTTTTTGATAGGTTTCTTTCTTGTCACCACTTGTTTGTGATACATTTCTTTCTTGTCACCACTTGTTTATGATATGTTTTTATCTTGTCACCACTTGTTTATGATATGTTTTTATCTTGTCACCACTTGTTTATGATATGTTTCTTTCTTGTCACCAGTTGTTTATGATATGTTTCTATCTTGTCACCACTTGTTTATGATATGTTTCTATCTTGTCACCACTTATTTATGATATGTTTCTATCTTGTCACCACTTGTTTATGATATGTTTCTATCTTGTCACCACTTGTTTATGATATGTTTCTATCTTGTCACCACTTGTTTATGATATGTTTCTATCTTGTCACCACTTGTTTATGATATGTTTCTATCTTGTCACCACTTGTTTATGATATGTTTCTATCTTGTCACCACTTGTTTATGATATGTTTCTATCTTGTCACCCCTTGTTTATGATATGTTTCTATCTTGTCACCACTTGTTTATGATATGTTTCTATCTTGTCACCACTTGTTTATGATATGTTTCTATCTTGTCACCACTTGTTTATGATATGTTTCTATCTTGTCACCACTTGTTTATGATATGTTTCTATCTTGTCACCACTTGTTTATGATATGTTTCTATCTTGTCACCACTTGTTTATGATATGTTTCTATCTTGTCACCAGTTATTGATTTGTTTCTTTCTTGTCACCATTTGTTTTTTATATATTTATTTCTGGTCTACTCGTTCAAGTGCTGCAGAAGTCTGGATACAAACAAACAAACACATCCATTAAACAATGAAAAACCTTACATACTTTTTTTTTCAAAATAGCAAATAACAGATAAAAGAAAGAAATGTAGAAAAGATAGTCTGTGATAGTAAAAGATAAAGTGGTGACAAGAAATTGATGTAGATGTCTGTGGCTCTTCTAGTTTTGATGTTAACACTGAGGAGCAATAAATTGTTTCTCTCTGTGTCTTATATTCTTTCCATTTTGTTTTGATTGATCTCATGCAGCCTACTTGAACCACTGCCAGTTTCCTGATGTTGTTTACAAGTTGCTGGTTTGCTTCCAGTGTGACTCGCAGCAGGAGACGACTGATGATGAGACAAATATCTGCTCTTTAGGAGAAGAGGTAGCTTTGTTTCAATGTTTAAAAGAAAGTATTTTTTTTATTGTTAAAACGCTGTAGTTATATGAAAGCTGTGGCTATTTTAAGAATTGTAGATATTTGGATTAACTAAATTCTCATCTAATAAGATATTTAGATTAACCAAATGATCATCTAATAAGATATTTGGATTAACCAAATTATCATCTAATAAGATATTCAGATTAACCAAATTATCATCTAATTAGATATTTAGATTAACCAAGAACAGCTATGCTATGGACCCCAGAAGGAAAACGAAAGAGAGGCTGACCAAAAATAACTTGGCAGAGAACTGTGGAGGCTGAGATGCAAAGAGTGAATCAAAGCTGCGGCACTGCATGAAGGATGGCTGCCGACCGAGCAGAGTGGAAGCAGTTTGTTGCCTCCCTACAAGACGCCACCAGGTGTGATGGCCACTGACTGCTTTGACGGTCAGCGGCTAAGGATCAAAGAAGATGAAGAAATTATCATCTAATAACAGTATTTGGATTAACCAAATTATCATCTAATAACAGTATTTGGATTAACCAAAGTATCATCTAATAACAGTATTTTGCGTTCCTGCACAGGTTATAAAACGAGCCAGGGCTATGTTTGCTGATGATGCAGAATTTTTTATCCATAATATGAGAGAAGGGGAGCTGGTTGCTGCCATCAATTCTGCTGCTACTTCAGTTCTGCACATTATTGATGTCTGTATTAAGACTTTTGGCAGTGACAGTGTGTTGTACTGATATCCTTCAAAATACATATTTATTCCTTAGACTTCAGAGAGTATTCCTGAATACTAATACAGTAATCCCTCGACAAAATGGATGTCAGTATGATCAACAAAGTACAGGTGTAGAGTGCTAGCATATCCTTATTACGAGCATTCATTATTTACAGTCATTCAGTTCTGTGTGTTTGTATGCCACACATGCTCACATTAACTTCTGTCACTTTTGTTTTCCAGGCATTATTAAACTCTGTCTATCTCAGACGAATTTATAGACACCAAACTGGATGTCAGCTTTTTCCCATAGCTGATATTTTAAAACAATCAACAAACATATTTTTTAGAACATATCTCATAATGCAAATCAAATCATTGTAAACAGGCTGAAGAATATTTAAAGTGTTGTAAGCCATATATGTAACAAATAAATTCATTGTATGTTGTGTAAAGTGCAAACATGAGGAAATCTGATTGTGACCAAATAGACATATATGATAGTCCCTGGGACAATAATTTACCACATCGTGGTGCACCAAACAGATCTTGAGGTAGGAGGAGTTAATAATGTGTTTATGTAGCTTTTCATTTGTATCAAATTAATGTCATGTATTATCTATGGCCTGTGAAGAAAGTGATGACTATAAAAGCCAGTGAGTTAAATTGATGTTTCTCAGAATCTTGAAGTGATGAAGGGGTTAAGAGTCTAGTGTTTCACAGTTATGTGTGTTTATGAATAAACAAAGGTTTTCGTGTCTATGTGTGTTTATGAATAAACAAAAGTTTTAGTGTCTGTGTGTGTATGAAGATACAAGTTTTAGTTGTCTATGTGTGTATGAAGAAACAAACTGTCCATGACATTTCGGAGAGCTAGAACAGTCTAAACCATTCACATTAAAGTTACATTTTATGAACTAAGTCATTTTCTTGAATTTCTAAAGCTAGTGCCAATTTTATATATTGTTTAAAATGTAAGTTTTTTTTTTTTTTTGCCTTCCCCACTGTTGCATTTATTTTGTTTATTGTGTGTAAATTGGTTATCTTTTTCCTTCATTTACAAACTATTCTGTCCATCATCGAGATATAAAGGACAGTGAGGTGTTCTCACCCCTTCCCTTCCCCACCTTAGTCTGTTGTTTTGAGGGTTTACTGTATTTTATTGTTGTGAACAATATTTATACAGAATAACTTCAAGCTTAACCATGTTGTGAACAAACTTTATTAAAAAATACATTTATGCTGAACCATTTTGTGAACAATTTTTATATAGAATACATTTATGCTTAACCATGTTGTGAACAATATTTATATAGAATACATTTATGCTTAACCATGTTGTGAAGAAGATTTATGCATAATAAATGTATGCTGAACCGTGTTGTGAACAATATTTATACAGAAAATAAATTAATACTATATATTTCAAGGTTGTGATAATTTCATGAGTAAGATAATTCTGGTAAAAATTAACTTTGACCTTTCACTTACAATATTTACATTAGATAGGTGCTGCTGTGAGCTATTTTTTTTTAAATATAGACATTTCCATTGCCATTTATAGAAGCATTTTTGTATATCGAAAATATTATTGCATGAAAAAAACTGTATGGCTATTGTCATAATGCACATTTATTGTAGAGCTGCCATGTAAAAAGTCTGTAATATGTTTCATGACAATAGTTTTCAAAACATTTTCCCATCATTTCTAAAATATCTTGTTTCTTACATGAAAATGATTTGTCATTGAGCATGTGCAGATTGATTCTTAGTAAATAGCTGGTCCTCTTTGTCAGGTAGGGGGGGGGTGCGTGTGCGCGCGCGTCCCCCCCCCCCCGGCCGTGTTATTTTCTTATCACAGATTTGACATCTAATCAGTTTGTTTTCTTGTGGCTATTATTTTCATAGTAAATAAATAAATGTGACACACACATAAAGGTCACGTGTTTCAGGAACTGGTGAGAAATAAAGAAGTAAAAGACAACACAGCAGAAACGATAGGCTCGCCTATTTCTCACGAGTGCCTGAAACATACCTTTTTGTGTGCAATATTTATTTATTTACTGTTTACAGGCCTTGGGTTTCCCCTCTTTATTTGTTTAAAATATTATTTTCATATCACAGATTTGACTTTAGATTTATTGACATGGCTATCCCAGATTTGAAATCTTCGTTCTAAGTAATTTAGCTATCTTCTTTTAGCATTTTTGATTCATTTTGTTATCTTCTTATTGCCATATTTGTTTGTGATTTTTTTTCATGTCAACAAATTTGGCTCCTTCAATCACAGATTAGATATCTAATCAAGTTTTGTTTTACTGCTATTTTCATATCACAGATTAGATCTAATCAAGTATTTATTACTGCTATTTTCATATCACAGATTAGATATCTAATCAAGTATTTTTACTGCTATTTTCATATCACAGATTAGATATCTAATCAAGTATTTATTACTGCTATTTTCATATCACAGATTAGATATCTAATCAAGTATTTTTACTGCTATTTTCATATCACAGATTAGATATCTAATCAAGTATTTATTACTGCTATTTTCATATCGCAGATTAGATATCTAATCAAGTATTTATTACTGCTATTTTCATATCACAGATTAGATATCTAATCAAGTATTTATTACTGCTATTTTCATATCACAGATTTACCCACTGTATGCAAGTCACCCACAAAGTTACAGACTTTCATAAATGGGTGCTTGCTTCAGAATAAAAGAATTAAAATGTTATGTCATAGAGACAGACTTAACAGACATGAAGAAGAGAATTAGAGACAGACTTAACAGACATGAAGAAGAGAATTAGAGACAGACTTAACAGACATGAAGAAGAGAATTAGAGACAGACTTAACAGACATGAAGAAGAGAATTAGAGACAGACTTAACAGACATGAAGAAGAAAATTAGAGACAGACTTAACAGACATGAAGAAGAGAATTAGAGACAGACTTAACAGACATGAAGAAGAGAATTAGAGACAGACTTAACAGACATGAAGAAGATAATTGGAGACCGAAAAGACATAAAGAAGAGAATTAGAGACAGACTTGACAGACATAAAGAAGAGAATTAGAGACGGACTTAACAGACATGAAGAAGAGAATTAGAGACGGACTTAACAGACATAAAGAAGAGAATTAGAGACAGACTTAACAGACATGAAGAAGAGAATTAGAGACAGACTTAACAGACATGAAGAAGAGAATTAGAGACAGACTTAACAGACATGAAGAAGATAATTAGAGACAGAACAGACATAAAGAAGAGAATTGGAGACAGGCTTAACAGACATGAAGAAGAGAATTAGAGACAGACTTAACAGACATGAAGAAGAGAATTAGAGACAGACATAAAGAAGCAAATTAGAGACAGACTTGACAGACATAAAGAAGAGAATTAGAGACAGACTTAACAGACATGAAGAAGAGAATTAGAGACAGACTTAAGAGACACGAAGAAGAGAATTAGAGACAGACTTAACAGACGTAAAGAAGAGAATTATAGACAGACATAAAGAAGAGAATTAGATACGGACTTGACAGACATAAAGAAGAGAATTAGAGACAGACTTAACAAACATGAAGAAGAGAATTAGAGACAGACTTGACAGACATAAAGAAGAGAATTAGAGACAGACTTAACAGACATGAAGAAGAGAATTAGAGACACACTTAACAGACATATAGAAGAGAATTAAGAGACAGACTTAACAGACATATAGAAGAGAATTAAGAGACAGACTTAACAGACATAAAGAAGACAGGGAGGTACCCTGAACAATAACATGGGACATGAAGAAGAGAATTAGAGAGAGACATAAAGAAGATGTGGGACATGAAGTTGCTGAAGGCCTATAATTCTCAGGGAACTAAAGGTCATGAAACAAAATTCCGTGATTTGTTAACCATGATGTTGTTTTGTTGCTGAACAAGGAAAGAATTACTGATGATGTAATAAAATTTACTAACATTTTGTTTGATGCATTTCTTCCTGAACTCTGCATAATAATAGGTCAATAAATTTGTTGTGTAATGAAGGGATTTTAGCTGAAATAATTGAATATTTTTGTAAATGATGAAATTGATTGACAGTTGTCTTTTCATAAACAATTGGACAGTTATAGGCCATTTCTGTATTAGTTGTTATAGGTCGTTTTTGTATTAGTTGTTATAGGTCGTTTCTGTATTAGTTGTTATAGGTCATTCCTGTATTAGTTGTTATAGGTCGTTTCTGTATTAGTTGTTATAGGTCGTTTCTGTAATAGTTGTTATAGGTCATTTTTGTATTAGTTGTTATAGGTCATTTCTGTATTAGTTGTTATAGGTCATTTCTGTATTAGTTGTTATAGGTCGTTTCTGTATTAGTTGTTATAGGTCGTTTCTGTATTAGTTGTTACATTTTGACTTCTCTGTAACAACTTGTTGTTTTGACTTCTCTGTTCAAACTTGATGTTTTGGCTTTTGTGTCAAATCTTGACATTTTAACTTCTCTGTTAAAACTTGACATTTTGATTTCTCAGTTAAAACTTGATGTTAAGACTTCTCTGTTAAAACTTGACATTTAGACCTTTGTTAAAACTTGACATTTTCTCTCTGTTAAAACTTGACATTTTGACTTCTCTGTTAAAACTTGACATTTTTTCTCTGTTAAAACTTGACATTTTGACTTCTCTGTTAAAACTTGACATTTTTATTTCTCTGTTAAAACTTGATGTTAAGACTTCTCTGTTAAAACTTGCCATTTTGATTTCTCTGTAAAAACTTGGTTTAGACTTCTCTGTTAAAACTTGACATTTTGACTTCTCTGTTAAAACTTGACATTTTTATTTCTCTGTTAAAATTTAATACTTTCTCTGTTAAAAATTAACATTTTGACTTCTCTTTTTAAACTTGATGTTTTTACTTCTGTATCAAAACTTGATATTTTGACTTCTCTGTTAAAACTTGACAGTTTGATTTCTCTGTTAACACATTAACTACCGCAAGCCGCTGTCAGCGGCTCACAAAATAAACACATTTGGACTGCAAGCCGGTCAGAGCGCCAATCTAATTTTAGTAATAAAACGAATGAAAAATGTACTGAAACACTTTCTGATCTGGTTCGAGATTTTAAGTTGCCACCGGAAAACAAATTCCCAAAGCATGGTTGTTGTAGAACACTGGAAAATTGATATTATGTTCATATTTTTAACCGTTTTTGGTTAGTTACCAAATCGTGTAAAACTGTTTACCGTGGCAACTGGTGATAGGACTACAAAAAATGCGTGTACATCTCGTCTAACAGCTGAATTGGATAGAAACGTGTTTCAACAATTGACTGATAGATCTAGCGACGAGGGCAAGAGTGAAAACGGTGTGCACATTGATTGAAATTGTGATTTTGATAGCAGTTATAATTGTGAAAATATTGCAAGTCCTCGGCCATCGGAGGGCCGTTAAATAGCAACAACCTCTATTAGAGTTACAACCGGTGTTTATTGTAATAGTACATTCATTTATCTTTAAAATGACGTGTAATTCATAAAAATCTGTAAACAATTACGAAAACAACAGCTTACTTTGTGCAATCACCTACAGGATGAAAATGGGAAAAAAATTTAATTCGGCCACTGTGTTTTTCAATTCGGTAGTTAATGATATTTTGACTTCTCTGTTAAAACTTGACAGTTTGATTTCTCTGTTAAAACTTGATATTTAGAATTCTCTGTTAAAACTTGATATTTTGACTTCTCTGTTAAAACTTGACAGTTTGATTTCTCTGTTAAAACTTGATATTTTGACTTCTCTGTTAAAACTTGACATTTTGATTTCTCTGTTAAAACTTGATATTTTGACTTCTCTGTTAAAACTTGACATTTTGACTTCTCTGTTAAAACTTGACAGTTTGATTTCTCTGTTAAAACTTGATATTTTGACTTCTCTGTTAAAATTTAATACTTTCTCTGTTCAAACTTGAGATTTTGGTTGTTCAGTATGGTCTTCAACACTCAGTAATGTATTTCTTTTAAAGACCTTATGATTTAATTTTATAAAAACTTAATGGCCAACAAGTTTACTGATCATTTCTTGACTCTTTAACTCTGCTCAAACATGACTGGCATGTTGTTTATCTGTCAACCCTTAGACTCCACACTGAAGCCCAGAACCTGGCTCCACCCACAGCATTGTGTTTGTCTTTAAGACAGTACTACCATTTGTCTTTAAGACAGTGTTACCATTTGTCTTTAAGACAGTGCTACCATTTGTCTTTAAGACAGTGCTACCATTTGTCTTTTTATTTTTTTCAATCCACTTGTGCAGTGAAGCTTCATTAGGGGAAGCACTTTTTTTATTCTTGTACAAGGTTTATTTCTGTGGCCAGCATCAGATCTTGTTCTTGTTCTGTAAATCTTACACACACACACTCTCTCTCTCTCTCTCTCTCTCTCTCTCTCTCTCTCTCTCTCTCTCTCTCTCTCTCTCTCTCTCTCTCTCTCTCTCTCTCTCTCTCTCTCTCTCTCTCTCTCTCTCTCTCTCTCTCTCTCTCTCTCTCTCTCTCTCTCTCACTCTCTCTCTCTCTCTCTCTCTCGCTCACTTTCTCTCTCTCTCTCTCTCTCTCTCTCTCTCGCTCTCTCTCTCTCTCTCTCTCTCTCTCTCTCTCTCTCTCTCTTACACATTCCAAACTCCGACGGTGACCTTCTGGCTAGGGAACAATAGACAGTGTTAAATTACAGGGCTTGTCGGCCCTCAAGCATGTAATTTGATCATGGCGAGCGGGGAGAACAGCGTCCTCGTATCAGTGATAGTAAAACCACGCAGAGATGGAAGATTACGTCCCTCTACAGTCACTAAGAGCTACTGCCTTAACAAAGAAAAAGCCATACAAAGAAAACTTCATGCCTGGAACAACCCTCCACATCTGATCATCAAACAAACGAACAAGGGTTATTGTTGCTCTGTTGAATTTCGTAACAGTCAACAATACGAAAATTTCAAACACAATTGCCTAGAATACTACAAAAGCTGTTCCATTGAAACCCAGAGCGATCAACTAAATGCTATTGTTGAGGATAAAATAAGCACGGACCTCCTCACAATACATCTGTATCACACAAAAAATAAGATTTTAGCTCAAGGAGCGACAGAATGCGTACAGACATGGTTGGACGTCGAATTTTCTCACCTCCAAAGATCAGCTCTAGATAAAACCATGATTGTAACTGATCCTACTTCTTCTCCAACAATCATAGGAGACGAGTCTACCAACACAAAATCTCAGCTAACCATTGAAGCCAGTCCTCCCACCCCTGATCTAACACCATAAACCTGTGATCCAACACCACCCATATTTGATCCAATGGGACCCACCTTTACCCCTGATCTAACACCACCAAACTGTGATCCAACACCACCCACTTTTGATCCAACACCACCCATAATTGATCCATCAAGACCCACCTTTACCCCTGATCTAACACCACCAACCTGTGATCCAACAACACCCACTTTCGATCCAACACCACCCATATTTGATCCAACAGGACCCACCTCTAATGGACCGACAGCTCAAAAGCCCCCAATAAATTATCTAGAAGTTCACATCAACCAACTCACTGAAGTCAGCGTAAACCACACTTTGAAAAATGCATTCATCACTTCTTCAGATAACCCACCCAATATGAACGAGACCAACCCATCCTGCCTCCCAGATACAGCTACTTTCCAAGTCAGTGTAAACCACACTTTGAGTGATGTATTCCCCAATTCTTCAGATAACCCATCCAATATGAACGAGACCAGCCCATCATGCCTCCCAGATACAGCTACTTTCCAAACAAAAGTGCCTGTCAATAGCGCAGATGTCTACTCATGCTCCACAAAATATCTATTAGCAAATGAGTGTGTTGTGGAACAACTAAGCCAACGAACAGAGAAACACTTCTGTCAGGAGCTGGAAACTATAATTGAAAGTTCTCTGAAAAACGTGATTGAGAAATTCAAGCAGGATAAAGAAAGCTCACTGAAAACAGAGCTTGAAACACTGAGACGTGAAGTTATGACTCTCCGTGAAGTTATGACTCTCCGCAGAGAAAACACAAGGCTGGCTCATCACCTAGACAACCAACCTATTTCAAGTAATAAGAAAAAAGAAAATGGGGAGGTGGCTGACAGCCCACGAGAAGCAATTCATCATAAATCTCAAGTTACACCACTTAACTTACCCACCCCTTCTATAACACACATTCCTCAAAACAAAGCATGCCCAGGACAGCACCATAACGTTAAAAGCCATAAGGACATTAGCAGCAGTGTAGGAAAAAGATTACGACCTAATAAAACATTCCCAATTGAAGTAAAAATTAGCAATAGATTTGGAAATCCGTCAATCCCATCTACACAAGCAGATTCCGAATCAGCAACCTCAGAAGGAGATGACAGGGCACATAAACTCCAATGTCACTTGACACAAGATTCTGCTGACCACCTACTGCAAGACAACGAGCAATGGCACCAACAACGCCGTCATACACGACCACAGCCACATACTGATCGTCACATTCCTCACAACACAACCAACATTATTATAGGGGACTCATTGCTAAATGGCATTCACAGCGATCGAATGTCAACAACACCAGGGGAAATAGTTACTGTTATACCATTACCTGGAGCCGGAATAGTAGGAGTTATCAATGAAATAAGCCGTCTCAACACAAACACCAACATAAAGAAAACAACAATACACGTAGGGATAAACGACAGCACAAATGGACACACTCTTAACCTATCAGACATCTCCAGAATGATTGACACCATAAAACAAAAATTTCCCAACACATCCACATATATTTCGTCAATTATTCCACCCAGCTATGGTAAAGCACGCCAAACTGTGGATATCAACAACAAGGTGCTTTACACTTTTTGTTCAAAACATAACACGTCTTTCATAAACAACACACCCTTTTTCACATCTAAGTCAGGTGCGCCAAAAAAACTGCTATACAGAGATCAAGTGCACACTTCTAAACTAGGGACCAGCTACCTAGCCAAAAATTTAAAGTTTCCTCAGAGGACACACCAAAAACAGGCACATTCATTCATCAGGGACACAAATTATACACTTAACTCAGTAAACCCAGACACAACAGCTCATAACCATCAATCACCATCCTCAACTGACGTGCGTGTATCTAGAAAAGCTACACTTAAGCCCACCTCCCACGCTAATCTTTATGACCAAATGTATCCCCCACTACCTATACGACAGACACGCCAGCTATTAACTGCACAACAGACACCACTGGACAGTTGGACAGACTGGACTACAAGTAACACCCATTCACTTAATCGCAACGCAGGAACTACAGCAAGAAAATGGGAGTTTCCTCACCCCGTCTCCACCCGCCCAGAATGGAATTCTAACATTTCATCCGTTTTACGGCGACTTACTCAATATAGTCCAGAAATATTAATGCAGGCTCTTCAGATGTCTATAAACGGCTCTACGGAAGAAGATTAAGACCAAGCATGCCTAATCTACTAACTTAAAACAGTTTTTAAACCAAGTTTGCTGTGTAACATTCGACCTGACGCGTTCTCTTCGCAAGCACTATAGTGTTCTTTGTCCTAAGATAAAAGACATAGCTGAGTATCAGCGTAGAACTTTAACTGTCACTGTTAGATGTAAATTTTTTTTTTTTTTTTGAACATTGTCTGTTTAACATTTCTTTCTGTTCGTCAGAGCAGTGCGTATCTAAATTTGTTTCCGATTTTGTAATAACTCTATCGTATTAATTAATACTATTGTTTTCTTCTTATTATCTCTGTTCTTATTCCTCTCATTCCTACGCTCACCATTCTCTTTTACATCTCTTTTACATCTGCACCTTCGTTTTTTTTTTTTTCGTTTTGAGGAAAATTAGGAAATCCTCAAAACTGACAAACTAAGTCACAGCGTGGACCTTTAACTGTCCCGAAAGGATAAATTCTCCACATTGGTTGAAGTAAAAATATTCCTCTTTGTTCCAAACAGACTGTATTTTAAGATAAAAACTGCACTTTGCAAAGATTAAGATACTGTAAACAGTGTCCACGGACTCTAGCAGTGTATATTTTATAACTTGTTTACAATTTTGTATTAACCATTGTGTACCAATTTTATTGCTTCTTACTCATTCCTACTCCCCTCATTATTTCTTTCCTATTGACTATTATCATGTCCGAATGCAAAAACTCTAATAATAAAAATATAGGCAATATCACTACTTCATGGCTTAAACTATCAGGGCTTAAAATTGGTCATTTAAACATTTACCACCTGCTAGGTAAGCTTTCTGAAGTCTCCACCTCTCTCCAACAAAACTTCCACATATTTGGTTTTTCTGAAACCCGTCTCAATTACAAAATTACTGATGAAGAAATTAGGATTAATGGATTCACCACCATTCGCAGGAATTCTAACAGACAACATGAAACAGGGCTAGTCATATACATCTCAACATCTCTCCAGTACAGACGCCGTGATGATCTTGAGCATACTGGCATTGAATGTTTATGGCTGGAAATAAAACTCCCCAACCTGACCCCCGTTTTAATTGGTTACCTGTACCGAAATCCTAGCTCTTCTACTGTGTGGTTTAACACATTCTCACGGATGATTGACAACGTTTGGGCTTCTTCGAAGGAAATTATTCTACTGGGGGATTTCAATATTGACCTTCACAAACCGAACAACACGTGGAATGATATCACCATCTCATACAACCTCATACAGTTAGTCAATCAACCCACGAGAGTAACAGACTCATCATCTACACTAATTGATCATATCTATACGACCTGTCCAGAAAACATTATAGAATGCACAGTCACACAGACATCATTAAGTGACCACTATCCTATTTGCTGTACCTGGACGAGGAAGGGGTTTAAGGCACCTTAAACGGAACACATCACAGTCAATTACAGGAATTTCAAAAACTGTAACATTCAATTATTCCTACTACATTTACAAATATCCCCTCTCCCATACGTGTATCAACTTCCACATCCAGAAGAAGCCATCACATACTGGACACAAACTTTCAACAACGTATTCAACACACATGTTCATATAAAGTAGGTTCGTGTCAAAAACATCAGAAAGACCCCATGGATAACAAACGAAATATTATCAACAATGAGAGAGCGGGACGAAGCACATAAGCTCAAAGATTTCAGCAGGTATCGGATGCTTAGAAACAAAGTACAATGCCTCATTCGTCAGGAAAAGAAACTACATTTCAGAAAGATGATTCAAGTCAAAGCAAACAGTAAAGAAGTCTGGTCAGCCATTAGAACACTAACACACGAATCAAAGTCCCTAAACTCTTTACCAAAAAGCTGCTCCCTCGCGGCAACTCATTTAAGCAACCACTTCAAAACAGAAATTAGCCATCTCAAGTCGACACTAAAGCCAATGGACTGCAATATTAGTAAATTGACAGCCTTCTGCAACACTGAACAAACCATAACAGATCTAAGACATATTCCTTTTCTAACAGTACATGAAGTTCTCAAATATATCTTGGCATTAAAAAACAATAATTCATCAGGGCTTGATGGTATCAGCAATAAGATTCTACGTTACGCTGCGCCCATCATTTGCGACTCCTTAACCTATGTGTACAACCAATGTATTGCACACAACTACTTCCCCACAGCATTTAAATCTGCCAAAATGTATCCCCTCTATAAATCTGGCTCACATAGCGATCCCAGCAGCTACAGACCAATATCCCTTCTATCATCTCTTTCAAAACCACTAGAGAAACACATTTACAACACCATATTTCAACACTTAACAAACAAACTGCTCATTGATAGCCAGTCAGGTTTCAGACTCAAACATTCCTGTCACACAGCTCTCACCAAAATGGCAGACAAATGGCTGTCGAGCGTAAATGATGGAAAATTAGGTGGTGCTGTTTTGGTTGACTTCAAAAAAGCATTTGAAATGATTGACCACACTATCTTGGTTCAAAAGTTGGAAACCCTCAGAATAGGTCCTAATCCACTAAACATCATCAAATCATTCCTGGCAGATCGACAACAGTTAGTGCTTCACAACAACTCGACATCAGATTTCTCGAAGATAGATACAGGAGTTCCGCAGGGTTCTATTCTTGGGCCCCTACACTTCGCAATGTTCATCAACGACCTGCCACTACATCTAAAATATTCAACTTGTGACCTCTTTGCAGATGATTGTACTATCTACACTAGTGACAATGACTGCGTGGCACTTGAAATGACTCTTCAAAGCGATGTAGACAATCTAAAAAAAATGGAGTAATATGAATCGTATGCCAGTAAACACAGCAAAAACGAAATCTATGTTGATTACCACCAGACAGAAACTCCTAAGCTGCACCAAAAGATCGCTACAGCTACAGTTGGAATCAATACAAATTGAACATGTAACAGAACACAAAGTTCTAGGGATCACGATTGACCAGCACTTAACGTGGAACTCCCATGTACGGAATTTAACCAAACACTTAGCTCAAAAGACGTACCAGCTAGCCAAAATAAAACACTTCTTAGACGCAGACACTAGACTATTGTTCTACACCTCACATATACAGACACATCTAGATTACTGCTCTACACTATTGGATTGTTGTCCTGCTTCCACCTCGAAGAGACTGCACTCCCTGCAAAAGAGAGCAGTACGTCTGATCACCGATAATCGCATGACACCACACACAAGGACAGGAAAAGAACCCAAAATACTGTCGCTAAAAAAGCGTCTTCTCTACAACAAAGCCAAGCTGACTCATACAATTCTATCTAACAATGCCCCGTCGTACCTACGATCATTGTTTCAAACCAGTAGAAGAGAGGGACAACACTTACATCAGTTACGTCTGCCCAAACCTAGGATCGACCTGTTCAAAAAGAGTCTAGCCTACTTGTCGGTATACAGAATTTATTTATTTTTATTTATTGTTTTATTTATTTTATTTTATTATTTCTTTTTCCCCCCAATTACTAGCTTGTTTGTTTCAAAAAAAAAAACCCTCATTTTTAAAAAAATTATGATTGCATAATGTAAATGAATGCTGTTATGGTAACTTTATAATGTTGCATGCCTTTAAATTAATGCTTAAAGCATCATGTGGGAATGAAAGGATATAGTATGCAAGATTAATGAGAGTGGAAGGGCAGAATGTTAGACGGGCCTGCGCGCCCATTTCTTTACCCTTCGAAAATAAAGTTTGTTCGTTCTCTCTCTCTCTCCCTCTCCCTCCCTCTCTCTCTCCCTCCCTCTCTCTCTCTTGCTCTTTCTTTATTTTTTCTGATGTTGAAGGTATGTGCTGGTATCTGGTTACATTGTGATAAAACCACTTTTTTCAGTGTCTATGCAACTGATGTCTGTTCTTGTTGCTGCTAAACTGCATCATTAAATGCTGGACCATCATTCTATTCCATTCATGTGGTATGTAAAAATGATAATTCCACTGTCCGACTGCACTATTGTTGAACACTGTGCCATGCAATGTCTTTGGCCTGACAGGATCATGCCCTCTTAAATTCACAGAAGATGGTAGCACAGTGTGATGGTAGGTGCATATGTCAAATAAAAGTCTGTAAATGGGCAGAAGGGTTGAGAACTGGCAGAACAGATGTGAATGACGGAGCATAACTAGGGCAGATGACAACTTGACAGGCTGGAAACAGTATCTGTTGTGCTGTATCGTGTTCAAGAAGAATGGTGGAACATTGTATTGTTGTGGCAGATATGAGTTATGGATCTTCATAACATTTTTATACTTGTCAAGTCAAAGAAAAACTCATTTCCTTGACATTTTGATTGACCCTTACACATGAGCCATATTTTGTGCTGGACATCCCCTCCCCCTTCCATTATAGCAATGTTTGAGTTCAGCATTGTGTAAAATTATGAATGAGTTGCTACAAATATTTTTTGAAAAGTTGCAGGAATGTTGCAAAATAAAGATTATGAACACGAGCGGAGACTAGAGTGTTTCACTGCTCAGAAATTTTACAATAAAACTTCACGTTGAAGTGCTCTGCAATGACACAAACAATGCACTTGTCTATTGGCTCCCTTTTCATCCAAAATGTGCTGATAATAACAAACTCTATAGACCATTGCAGCTGTCAGTCCATCATATACGTTCATTTTCTTCCACTAGTACAAAGCGACACAATTGCATGACGTATAGTGTCAGCTACGTTTTAAAATCAGGTTGTTTTCTATATTGTCAAAACCTGCTAAAATTGGTACATTCTCTTCATCCCATTACAACTTGACCTCATTTATTGTGTTCACATTTTTTTAAACTTTAGTTATCATGCTATAGCACGGTTTTACTGACTTTGGGTGAGAAAAGAAAAGAGATACATCATTTTCATACATATTTTGTATCATTAGAGCTGGTGTGAACTATTTAATTGAATATTTCATATTTTTTTTACTCAAACCGTTGGCTAGCATTCTGTTTGAAGAATTTACTTAAACTGGTAGTTAGTAGGCTGTTTGAAGAGTTTACTTAAGCTAGGAGTGAGCAGTCTCTTTGAAGAGTTTACTTAATCTGGTAGTTAGTAGGCTGTTTGAAGTGTTTACTTAAACTAGGAGTTAGCAGGCTGCTTGAAGAGATTACTTAAAATGGTAATTGGCAGGCTGTTTGAAGTGTTTACTTAAACTGGTATTTAGTAGGCTGTTTGAAGTGTTTACTTAAACTAGGAGTTAGCAGTCTGAGGAGAATAACAAAATAAACATAACATAAAACACACAAAACAATAAGAACAGGATATGGTTACATTTTGATAAAAAGGACAAAAATGTAGAACGTAGCACAACAATTCTGAGCAAATATCTAAACAAAAAATTTATCATAAAAAATTATGTCAACATAATTTAAAGCTTTGATCAAATTGATGTTAATTTTTCACCCTGTATTACATGAGGCATTACAATTACTTCTTAAATATCAGTTCATAAATTAGTTGCTAATTATAATATTAACATTATTCTTTTGTACATCTAGCCAGGTTTTTAAGATTTATTTTGCTTACATATCTTGCCAGTTTTATTTGTATTATTCTGTGCAGTCATTTGAACAGTTTTTCTGTCAAAGCCTCACAGTGAGGAAGTGTAGTAGAGCTCTCTTACATTAGAAGTTAAGTTTGACATATAAACTACTATGAGCTTTAGTTGTTGCCTTGTTTGACATGATGCTGGCATAGTCTGTCATTCTTAATTACATTGTACATTGTCAGTATACAAACAGCCAGGCATTTTTATATTTTTATATATTTGTTTACATTGTATTTTTTTGTTGTTGTATGACCAATGTTATAAAATGTATTTCTAGTGCCAAGGCGGACCATTATTATGAAAAGTGTTCATATTTTGTTATTTTTTGTAAATTAAATTGTGTAAATTTAAGTTTTGTGTACATGTATGATAGCCTGGGAAGACATGAACAACAGAACAGAGATACAGAGCAACAAAGATGGAGGTCTATGGAGACAGATGATCATCTGTGAATTAGCCAAACTAGTACTACATGCTGATCAGCTTATCACTTCCTGTGTCATCAGAATATTTATGCAATGGATCCCTGGACACTCAGATACACCAGGTAATGACAGAGCAGACAAACTAGCAAAGAAGGAAACAAGATAAGAACAACCAATCACACACAACAAGAACTCCCCAAATGACTTATACAAACAACAAAGAAACTTGGCTGAACAGATGACACACACCAAGAGAGAAGTTTACAGGCATATGGCCATCATGATTCTAATGACAACATCAGCCATCTTACAAGGAGGGATCAGAGCACCATTTTTTTGCCTCTAAACACAAAATATACCACTCAACAATCACTTGAACAGAATCGAGGCACAACACACTTCAGAGTGCCAGCTATGTACCTACCCCTTTGAAACTGTTGACCACCACCTCTTTGAGTGCCCAGCACTGGATGATGTTAGGAAAATGTTCAAACATTTTAAACACATAAACAAGGGAAACCCGAGGCCTGTAAACAGTAAATAAATATTACACACACATAAAAGAAGTGATTGCGTCATTAATAGGATGGATTGCCCAAGGTAAACTTCCGATGTTATGTGGTGCTTAGCTGGCAGGGAGGATAGTGTGGTTCGCTTCCATAGCTAGGCGGGGGTTTTGCACGGAAGGTCCTGGGTTCGATTCCCCAGTAAGCCACTCACGTCTGTTGTTTTCTGTTGTCTAGTTTTCTACTTCTTTATTATTCACGAGTGCCTGAAAACATACCTTTATGTGTGTGTGTGTGTTTATGTGTGTGTAATATTTATTTAGGAAAATGCTCCTTCCTCCAAGGCCAGATAAGTGGTATGGAGAAACAAAACAAAAACTTGCCAACACAAAGTGAATAGTCTTTCAGAGTGTACCATCAAATGTTATTGCAGTTGTAGTCTGTGGTTACATGTAAAGTCACGGACCCGTTAATTACTACTTGCGAATTTCTCAAAGTTATGATAGTTATTTTGCATTTCTTACTGCTGCTATTGTTACTCCTGTAATTACAAAAACACGTTGTTGTTGTTTTTCTTCTCTCAATTATTTGAAATAAAAGAATGTGCAAGTGTCATCAATGGTAACCTATATTCTTAGATGACCTATATTCTTAGATGACCTATATTCTTAGATGACCTATATTCTTAGATGACCTATCTAGGAACAAACCACTTTTATTATTTTGCATTGTTGGAGTGGAGATGTTTTTTTAATATGTTTTTTTTTCTCACAATGTTAACCAGAACGGACAGTTTAGTTTCATTTTATTTGTTTGTAAATTTGATATGTTTTGTTTCTGAATTTGATTTTTTTTTTGTTGTTTAAACTGAGTTAACCAGAACAGACATTTTTAGTTTTGTTTTATTTATTTATGAGTTGATATTTTCTCTTGTTTATATGTTGTGTTTGTGTGTTTATGTCTTTATGTTCATGTGTGTAGTCATGTGTGCATTTGTGTGTTTTTGTATATGTGCCTATGTGAACATTTTCTGTGTATATATTTATGTATGAATGTTTATGTGTGAAATATGGTGCAAGTTAGTTCAGAAACAGCCAATACAAAGCTCATAAATTGTTTTGGCATACACTTATTGCCAGGAGTTATACATGGAGGCATTCTGTGCAGGACATGACAATTCCTAGAGAGAACCCAGTACCAGAGCACAGTATTTTAGCTCTGCATATATGGAAAGCCCACTTGGATGGTGGGGAATGCACAGTAGGCCATGCACTTCCTACTCCTAGCTTGGGACCAAATGTGATGATCCTTCAAATATCAGACAAGTTGGAGAAACTGGAGCTCAAGACTTCAACTCAACACGTTTCAGAATGGCAGAAAAGCCACAGTAAAAGCCTAGATCTACAGTGTAGACAATACCAAGAAGTTTTCAACTTGGTATTGACTGTAAAATAACGAGAAGCTCAGCAGCCCTAGTTAAACAACTATAACATTACCAGGAGGTCAACTATAGCATGCCCCCTGTAATCCATGAGGAGCGGAACAAAAAGGCTTGAAGAAGAAGGGCTAAATATTTGTTTTATTATTATTTGTTTGTTCAATTATAAATGTGGAATATATTCTCTAAATTTCAGCCTCACAGTTTGAGGTAAAAGTCTGCTCTCAAGTTGGCTTAATGTCAATGCTTTAATATAGTAATGTGAGTGCCTGTACATCTGACATGTGTAATGTTTTAGAGCTGTTGTAATGTTTACGTTAGAATAGTTAGTTTACAGTACTTTCATGTTACAGTAACAACCTTTAGTGTCATCATTGTCCTGTTTGAATTGAAAGTGGTGTTTTGCCTTTATCCAGACACATTGTTTTGGCTTTATCCAGACACATTGTTTTGGCTTTATCCAGACACATTGTTTTGGCTTTATCCAGACACATTGTTTTACCTTTATCCAGACACATTGTTTTGGCTTTATCCAGACACATTGTTTTGGCTTTATCCAGACACATTGTTTTGTTGGGAGAGAATACAAAAGTAGTAGCATTCATTCACTGAAGTGTCATACTGTTGGAAATTATCATATTGAGCATGGTTAAGAGAGACATGGCCTGTTTACATATTTATAATAGTTAGTGTCAACATGGATTTTATAGTGGCAGAGGTCATGGAGATTCACATGATGGATAAATCGATTCTACCACATGATTGCTCATTAAACTTTCAACCGTTCCACTATGTTCAAGATTGTGGTCATTGCCAGTTATACATGACATGTTCTAGAGAACTTGGCATGCTGGTTAGCATATTTGGTCTTAATAGAGTTGACATGCAAGATTTCACATTCCACATGATTCATTCAGCGATTAAATAACAGGAATTATCAGGCAAAATTTAAAAATTAGAAACCTACCCACAACAAAAATATTTATAGATTGTGTGATTCCTGTATACACACATTGGGATTCTTACTGGTGATATGGAGTTCGTGCACTGTACTGAGATCCTCCTTGTGTGATCTAAGGGAGGAGATCGGAGCACTGATGGAGTAGTCCATCTGCAATGAAGATAGTCCTTAAACAAAGCCAAACCAAGATTTTAGTATCTCAGAATTGTGCTATCAGTGACCTTGTGACCTTCCCAGTGTCACCTAGGATTGATGCTGTTGTATTTCAAGATAAAAAAAAATTTGTAATGGAACTAGAAATATTGAGCCTCAGGAAAGTGTTTGTTTTGGTTTATATTTGTGAATATTATCTGTCCATGTTGTACTATTTCAAATGCATTTAAAGCTAATTTTTTTTTTTTGAGCTGTGAAGAGATTTTTTTTGGAGCTGTGAACTATATTACTTGTATTGTTAATCTGAATTTCTATAAGGTACCTCTGAATAGTTTGCTTTATTTCCACCACCTAATGCAGATTGCTGTTTCTATATGCCTGTTGAACCAGCCGACGACGTTATGACTTGAGAATGTATAAGTAACGAAAATCTCCCTCCCTCCTTCATATTATGCCTTATGCATTGTGATTTATTCATTCAGAACTGTGATTTATTTGTGTGTGAACTGTGATTTATTTGTGTGTGAACTGTGATTTATTTGTGTGTGAACTGTGATTTATTTGTGTGATTGTTTTATGTTTATTAGTGGGAGCATTAGTGAAGCAGAGAGACAGCTACATGTCATTTCAAGTTATGTGTATGTTGTTCTGTCAGCTATGATACTGGAGAAATATGTGTATGTTGTTCTGTCAGCTATGATACTGGAGAAATATGTGTATGTTGTTCTGTCAGCTATGATACTGGAGAAATATGTGTATGTTGTTCTGTCAGCTATGATACTGGAGAAATATGTGTACAAAACATCATAATGGATTTCAAGCTGGATTGTCTTATTGTCAAGTATGCTTTCAACTTTCACTTGTGGGTAGTCAACAACAAGAAACACAAGACAAACTAAAAGTTCTGGAAATAGATAGTTGTGAGGAATCATAATAAAACATGGTCAAGTTTTAGGAATTATATCAACAAGAAACATACAATTTGGTCTTCCTTTTTTTTGATGAGATGATAAATACATTTGAGGGTTAAATAAAATAACAGAATGGTATTAAATATAATTGAAAGCATAGAACCCCAACCTTTGCTGAATGGTAGCAGGATTTACCAGACATGCAGACTTGACAAGGTAGCACTGAGGTTTGTCTTACTGGGCCTTGTTAACAGTCTAGTTCATCACCAAGGGTCTCTCAGGACCTTGTTTACACAGTCTAGTTGACCAGGGGTCTCTCAGGGCCTCTTTAACAGTCTAGTTCACCACCAGGGGTCTCTCAGGGCACAGTTAACACAGTCTAGTTCACCACCAGGGGTCTCAGGGCACAGTTAACACAGTCTAGTTCACCACCAGGGGTCTCTCAGGACACAGTTAACACAGTCTAGTTCACCACCAGGGGTCTCAGGGCACAGTTAACACAGTCTAGTTCACCACCAGGGGTCTCAGGGCACAGTAAACACAGTCTAGTTCACCACCAGAGGTCTCTCAGGGCACAGTTAACACAGTCTAGTTCACCACCAGGGGTCTCTCAGGACACAGTTAACAGTCTAGTTCACCACCAGGGGTCTCAGGGCACAGTTAACACAGTCTAGTTCACCAGGGGTCTCAGGGCACAGTTAACACAGTCTAGTTCACCACCAGGGGTCTCTCAGGGCACAGTTAACACAGTCTAGTTCACCACCAGGGGTCTCAGGGCACAGTTAACACAGTCTAGTTCACCACCAGGGGTCTCGCAGGGCACAGTTAACACAGTCTAGTTCACCACCAGGGGTCTCTCAGGGCACATAGAAAGAACAGGACAACATCTACCTTGACTAACGTGAGGTTGTGAAAGGGTCTGGCAACCTCATCATATGAAACATTGTGTTAGGAACCACAGCTGTGGAAGCATGTACTTTCACACAAAATTCCTGCAGCAAATGTTGCTCCATGTCAAGAACAAGTCAAGAAATAGACGATAGTGATTTTGTAGACAGGGTGAATTTGAGTTTTGACTACACATCTTGTGGCCCTGTACAACTTAGTAGTGTGTTACATTAAACAGGTTGGGAGCCTGTGGTGTAAAAAAAATGTAGCAGAAGTTTCAGCAAACTGGAAACATGAAAACATGTAGAGAATAGAGACTCATGGTAAAAGATGGCTGTTGACTTTTTTCAGAGTGGAACCATCACTTACAGGATGAAAGATTGACTCAGTCTTGCAAGCAAGATAATCAGAGTTAAAAGTTGTCATAACATCTTCACTTTTCTTAGCATGACTCTTCAGTTTGTGATGTTTTGACTTGGGCTTGTCCTTGTCTGTTCACATGGGCAAAGTGTCATTAAACCAAGTGAAGTATTTATGGGATATATGTTGTTTCTGACTGAGGGATGTATAGATGTATCTATTAAGAAACTATTGAAAGATAATATAGTTATAAAATAATGATTATTTACAGACAGTTACTTAAACTTCCTCAGACGTCTAAGAAAACTGTAGCCAGCTTGAGGATGTTGATAACTCCGTAGAGTTTTTCCAGGAATGAGACTGGTGACGGCCATATGTACTTTCTCTGTTCCTCATATGGTGGGCACCTTTGAAGTAGATGTTCAGCCGTGCCACAGTTAGACTGTCATGATTTTATTGTTTAGCTAGAAAGACATAAGATATTTGTGCTTCATTTTGTCAAATGTAACAATATTGTAATTATCAAAGGATTAACTCATGAGCAAAGTTTACCTATAAAGATGGTGATCCATATAGAAAAATCAAGCCAAATATTGGTCTATAGAACAAAACAAAACAAACATTGGTCTATAGAACAAAACAAGACAAATATTGGTCTATAGAACAAAACAAATATTGGTCTATAGAACAAAAACTAATATTGGTCTATAGAACAAAACAAGACAAACATTGGTCTATAGAACAAAACATATTGGTCTATAGAACAAAACAGATATTGGTCTATAGAACAAAACAAACCAAATATTGGTCTTTAGAATAAAACAAGCCAAATATTGGTCTATAGAACAAAACAAATATTGGTCTATAGAACAAAACAAGGCAAATATTGGTCTATAGAACAAAACAAGGCAAATATTGATCTATAGAACAAAACAAGGCAAATATTGGTCTATAGAACAAAACAAGGCAAATATTGGTCTATAGAACAAAACAAGACAAATATTGGTCTATAGAACAAAACAAAACAATATTGGTCTATAGAACAAAACAAGGCAAATATTGGTCTATAGAACAAATAATGGTCTATAGAACAAAACAAAACAAATATTGGTCTATAGAACAAAACAAATATTGGTCTATAGAACAAAACAAGGCAAATATTGGCCTATAGAACAAAACAAGACAAATATTGGTCTATAGAACAAAACAAATATTGGTCTATAGAACAAAACAAGACAAATATTGGTCTGTAGAACAAAACAAGACAAATATTGGTCTATAGAACAAAACAAGGCAAATATTGGTCTATAGAACAGAACAAGACAAATATTGGTCTATAAAACAAATATTGGTCTATAGAACAAAACAAGACAAATATTGGTCTGTAGAACAAAATGACAAATATTGGTCTATAGAACAAAACAAGACTAATATTGGTCTATAGAACAAAACAAATATTGGTCTATACAACAAAACAAGACAAGTATTGGTCTATAAAACAAATATTGGTCTATACAACAAAACAAAACAAACATTGGACTATAGAACAAAACAAGACAAATATTGGTCTATACAACAAAACAAATATTGGTCTATAGAACAAAACAAGACAAATATTGGTCTATAAAACAAATATTGGTCTATAAAACAAAACAAATATTGGTCTATAGAACAAAATAAACCAAATATTGGTATATAGAACAAAACAAACCAAATATTGGTCTATAGAACAAAATAAACCAAATATTGGTCTATAGAACAAAACAAAACACATATTGGTCTATAGAACAAAACAAACGAAATATTGTTCTATAGAACAAAACAAAAATTGGTCTATAGAACAAAACAAACCATATATTGGTCTATGGAACAAAGGAAGCCCAATAATTATCTGTAGAACAAAACAAGTCAAATATTAATCTATAGAACAAAAAAAGGCAAATATTTAACTATAGAATTTAATGAGCCAAATATTGAACTACAGAACATAACAAGCCAAAGATTTAATGATATAAGTTAACACATTAACAACCACAAGCTGCTATCAGCATTATATGAATCTAACCACTGTGGCCCCCCCCCCCCCCCCCCCCCCCCTTCCCCCCCCCCCCCCCCCCCCCCCCCCCCCCCCCCCCCCCCCCCCCCCCCCCCCCCCCCCCCCCCCCCCCCCCCCCCCCCCCCCCCCCCCCCCCCCCCCCCCCCCCCCCCCCCCCCCCCCCCCCCCCCCCCCCGCCCCCCCCCCCCCCCCCCCCCCAGCCAATTTTGGGCATCGATCTTTGTTTAGTAATGAAACAAATAAAAAATGTACCCAAACACTTTCCGATTTGGTTTGAAATTTTAATTTATCACTGGAAATGTCATTTTCAAAACATGTTTTGTTGTTGAACTCAGTAAAATTAATATTATATTCATATTTTTCAATGTTTCAGGTTAGTTACCAAGCTGTATAAATTTGTTTACAATGGCAACTAGTGCAAAACATGGCGAAAACACTCGTACACTTCGGCTAACTGAAGAAAAGGGTAGAAACTTGTTTTAACAGTTGATTAATAAGTCTAGCGATGATGACGGTAGCAAACTTGCCACACCTCAGAGATGAAAAACCTGTACACAAAATCCAAAACCCTGTACAAAGACCCGCATAACCTGTACAAAGACTGAAAAAAACGTATCAAAAGAGAATTCATGTAAAAATATTTTCAATTACAGTGGGCTGCATTATAAATGAGGCACGGGGATTTTGCCTTTTAAAGCAGGTCTTCACTTATTTTAAAACCCAAACAATAAATGTCTGAGTTTATTTTACACTGTAAAAATATAGTGATGGTGTCATCATTTAGTCTTTTTCTGTGCTTAATTATCACTAACAGACTGGGAAATCCTGTGTTCAATAGGACCTTATAAAAGAACTGAGACACAGTAATAAGGGGAATAAGTTAGAAAACCTGTACAGAAATTATGTACAGGGTGTACACATCTGAAAATGCAAACACCTTGTATGGATTATGGGTAAACCATAGCATGTGGCATGTATGCGGTAGTGAAAACAGAGCAGACTGATTCAAATAATGATTTAGATAGTATTGATAACAACAGTAATGATAAAGCAAGCAGTGATGATCGTGAAGAAAATCCCCATCTTCATCCAAAAATTGCTTCAGACATATGATCACTTAGCGATAACTCGTTGCCATACTGTAAATAAGCTATTGATGTTTTTTGTCAGATTTTATATTATATTTATAATAAAACCATAAAATAAAAAATAGGCCTACCATTCTTTTAGCTTATTATAACAGTACATTGATTTATCTTCATCAAATATAAGAAACTACAGCTTACTTAACTCTACAAACACCTACAGCATGAAACATGGGAACCAAAATTAATTATGCCACATCATGTTTATCAATTAGGTAGTTAATGTGTTAAATGAACTGTTAAAATGTACACTTGATATGGTTTACATGTTGGCAGCCGCGCTGGTGTATGGTTAAGACGTTGCGCTGGCGACCAGGTTTTCAAGGTTCAAGCCCAGGCGCGGGCATTTGTAGAAGTGTCATCGACCGAGATTTTGACTGAATAACCTGAACGGCTTCTGCAGATAAACCCCATGTGGATGGGAAGGAGCAAAGCTCCTGACCGGGTTGGAAGGAAAGTCCACTGGCTCCCCAGCCTCGCAATGACATGTCATTGGGCCAAAAAGGGCTGGAAAGCTCGAGTGCCGCTGGTTAGAGGAAAAAAAAAATGTTTTACATGATCATAGACAGTGTCTAGCTGTAACACAGTTCATAGACTACAAAAATGTTTTACATGATCATAGACAGTGTCTAGCTGTAACACAGTTCATAGACTACAAAAATGTTTTACATGATCATAGACAGTGTCTAGCTGTAACACAGTTCATAGACTACAAAAATGTTTTACATGATCATAGACAGTGTCTAGCTGTAACACAGTTCATAGACTACAAAAATGTTTTACATGATCATAGACAGTGTCTAGCTGTAACACAGTTCATAGACTACAAAAATGTTTTACATGATCATAGACAGTGTCTAGCTGTAACACAGTTCATAGACTACAAAAATGTTTTACATGATCATAGACAGTGTCTAGCTGTAACACAGTTCATAGACTACAAAAATGTTTTACATGATCATAGACAGTGTCTAGCTGTAACACAGTTCATAGACTACAAAAATGTTTTACATGATCATAGACAGTGTCTAGCTGTAACACAGTTCATAGACTACAAAAATGTTTTACATGATCATAGACAGTGTCTAGCTGTAACACAGTTCATAGACTACAAAAATGCCATCAAAGTGTTGAAATGAGTGAATTAGCTCAGTAAGCTTGTGTATGTGTGTATATCTGTGTATGTGTGTGTACAAGAAGTGATATTGTGTCGAGATTAAAGAACATGCTGATAATTATTTTGTCTCACAAAAATTGTATTTGACTGATTATTAGTTTTAATTTTTGTTCTAGAGGTCTGTGGCCAAAACTACTTTAATTATAAATATCACTGTAAAAGTGAAAGTACTAGATCAAATACAATAAGTGGTAATTTCCTATCTTTCGTACCTTTTTGGTCCGCAGTGAATATATGTAGTTAGGTGTTGTTTTGTAGCAGTTAGGGTTAGGATTAGGGTTAGTATTATGGTTAACACTAACCCTAACACAAACCCTAATCCTAACCCTAATTCTAATCCTAACCCTAAGCGCTACGAAACAACACCTAACTATACATATTCACTGCAGAGCAAAAAGGTCCGAAAGATAGGAAATTACCCAATAAGTTTATGATTCATTCTTATTTGCATTTATGCATATTTATTCATTAGTAGTAATTTCTGTTTTTTTTTTATAGCCTATATTTTTTTTTTCTTGCTTTCTTGTTGAGTGTAACTTTACAAGTATGTTGATAAATCATTATTATTTTTCTATCAATTTGATCATGGCTTTATAATCTGTCATTGTCTGTGAGGAGAGCAAAATAACATCAAGAGAAATCTTCATTGAAATAACATTGGCTATTGTGAAGTTTAAGGTCAGAATAAGGTCATGTGTTGTCATGTACTGTTTGTGCCACTTTTGCCATTTGTATTGTATAGGCTACCTGTTACTTTATGTTGTCTAGGTGTCTGCTGTCACAGGAGGAGTTGATATATGCAGGGTACATAAATGTTACCTTTAGGTACACAGACTTCTTGAAATACATCAACTTCTACCTTGTTGTAGAGCTTCAAAATAAATCAGTTTTGATCAAGTTTGTTTAATTGTGATTACTGTTTCTTATTTTCTTACATGTTTTTATTACCTGACATAATGGCTCATAATTGCTGTTACCTGGAATATATAATATACATTAGTGAAGATGCATACGTTTATATGCAGTTTATTTCATATACAACATATCTGATGTCCATGTATTTTTCTTGTTAATTGTAATGTACCAAATATTTGACACTATTTTATTTCAGTTCTGTGAACTTTAACCAGAGTGCAACTGTTTTAAAGATGTCTGACACAATATTAACCTAGTTTATGACTCATTATTTTATGTCAGGAAATCCAGGCAGTTTGGGAAGACATTATGCAGTTGGCTAGACACTTCTTCATTCACATATTTTTGGTATCAGAACTGTTGTTGTACTGGTGCATGGCTGACATTTTCTCTAGTTTGTGCTGGAGTTTTGTTGTCAACTCATGGAATCCATTCTTCAAGTTAAGAGTGTTGACCTCAGCTCCCATAAATGGTTATTAACAAAATATGATTATATTAGTGACGGAAAGAAACACTGACAGTTTGATGAATAATAGAAACAAAAAGTTCAGCTGTTATAGTCACTTCTGTAGCCTATATAATGATATTGGCTATTCCATCATTCTGATTATTTAATTTGTAGTGGTTTATATTTTCTGTACAAGAGATATGGTTTAAAACAATTTATTGTTGCTCATGGAAGCTCAGATATGGTAGTTACAGTCAGGTTTATATCAAGACATTATTTACCATCATGCAGATATAATACATTTTATGTATATTGACATCTCATATGCTTATTTGTTGTAATGACCTTGACATCCTGAACTGTGCTAATTTTTAACCTTTGACTTGACTCCATATTCACAATATCAACTTGACATTTCATAGTTTTTGAAGAATAAAATAATATTTAGGATGCAACACACATTGCTAAAGTTTGTTTGTTTCTTTGGTTTTTTTAAATATTGTATGAATAGTTATGTTCATTCAGACTGTGTTATATCTTGGTTATTGAAAACTAGTGGGAGATAATTTGTTGAATTAACATTGCATTTTGTTAGTTACTTGACATGATCAGTGTGTGTGCAGAAGAGAGGTCAGAAATCATGGTTGTTTTGATGTGACAAGTGTTTGAGGTGTCAAAGGTCAAGTTTCAAATGACAAGTATGAGGTGGCAAAGGTCAAGTTTCAGATGAGGTGTCAAAGGTCAAGTTTCAAAAGACAAGTGAATGAGGTGTCAGAGCACAAGATGATATGAAATTTGAGGTGTCAGAGGTCAAGTTTCAAATGACATGTGTATGAGGTGTCATAGGTCAAGATGTTATGACAGGTGTATGCCAATGTCCATAGTTGCTTTTGTGCTTCTGTGCAGAAACAGTGAAAACACAAATTAAGGAAAAGACAGAAATTTAGAATTTGCTAGTTTCTATCAACTCAAAAATATTTTTATTATCAACTTGATTTATGTGCATTTTTGTATTTTACTGATGTAACGGAACGTGAAATTGGTTTTCCAAAGGAGGAATTCTTTCAACTAAGATTAGGTCTCTTGATTATGTTTATTCCACATTTCCCAAGGCTGGTATTATCACTTACATCAACGGACGAACCCTCTCTGCCAACAGTGTGAACCCTCTCTGCCAACAGTGTATCTCTAATCATCACATTTTCATATCACGAAGTGACTAATTCTCTTTTTGAAAAGCAACGGCCCGTTTCATGTCCTATTATGGTATAGAGTCCTGTCACTATGACGTCATCTGAACCACTACCAAATAGTGCCCTGTATTTCGTCTTCTTCGTACACTCTCAGACGTCTACTTAAATGTTTTCAAAGAAAGCAGTAGTCAGTATGAGGCTATTTGCATCTCCGTAGAGCTTTTACATGAATGGTACTGGTGTCGGCCATATGCGCTTTCTCTGTTCCACATATGTTGGGCAACTTTGAAGCAGATGTTCAGCAGTCATTTAATTAGAAGCTTCAAAGCTTGATGAATCGCTTCACCCAAGCATGCAAGGACTTTGGCCTCACAATACGTCTAAAGAAAACAAATGTGCTGGGTCAGGATGTGGATGTTGCACCCGTTATCACTATCGATAACTATGAAATGGCAGTGGTGCACCACTTCACATACCTGGGATCTACCATCAACGACAAACTCTCTCTGGACACAGAAATTTACAGCCGCATTGGCAAAGTTACAGCCACCTTTGCCTGCCTCACAACCTGTGTTTTGGGAAACCAAACTCACAACGAAGACCAAAGCCGCAGTATATAACGCCTGCATGACCAGCACACTTCTATATGGTAGCGAGACATGGACAACCTATGCTAAGCAAGAAAAAAGGCTCAATACCTTTCCTCTATGGTATCTACGCCACATCCTGGGTATTTCGTGGAAAGACAAAGTGACAAATGTTGAGGTGTTGTCATGGGCTGGCCTTAAAAGCATGTATATACTACTTAGATGGCGCAGACTATGCTGGCTTAGCCATTTCTGCCTCATGGAAGATGGTCGCATCCTGAAACTTATCTTCTATGGACAACTGGCAGATGGCAAAAGTACAGTTGGGTGACGGCAGTTGAGGTTCAGAGATGTGTGCAAGAGAGACATGAGGGCACTGGACAGAAATCCAGCAGCCTGGGAGGATGAAGCTGATCACACCAAGTGGTGATGCTATTTACGGCGCCACATCAGATTGGGCGAAAAGAAGCTCACTTACCAGGAAACAAAGAAGCTGAGGGCTGTCACTTCAGGGGCACATTCTCAGTCAGTTATGACTGAACAGGTATTATTATTATCATTGTATATCTTCCACATATCTGCATTTCTATCATATATCTTCCAAATATGTATTGAATATCTTCCAAATAGTTGCACCTGTATCATATATTTTCCAAATATCTGCATCTCTGTTGTATATCTTCCAAATATATGCATCTCTGTTGCATATCTTTCAAATATCTGCAAATTGTATATCTTTCAAATATCTGCATATTGTATATCTTCCTGTAGCGAAAGGTTTTTCTAGTGTGATGATGGTGGTAGAGAAGAAGTAGAGTTTCTCTCTAGAAAGTATGAAGTCCCAGTGCCAGAGAAGTACACTGGTATCACAATTGAGTTATGGTTGTGAATACTCTGAGCCGGACAACAGATTTAGTCTTCAGAAGTATACTGCGCCACTTTCGCTATAGTAACCCTATGTGATAATATTATTAAATTAGAAAAAGTAACTCAAACTTTAACAGTTAAAAATTTAACGAGTCAAATGAGTACAATTTCATAATTTATTATGTACATCTATCTAGCTTTGTAATGAGAAGTAAATGTTGGAAGATGGTAAAATGATTATTTATATTTACAAAGTAAAATAAATAATAGTAAATAATCTTGGATGTATCTTCCAATGAAATTATAAAGTCTGTCACAGTAGTTTTGGTATCTCTTGCTATCTAGTCTCTAGCTTTTCTCATCATTGACAATCGTTATTGAACGCTCATAGTGTTTGTAGGATTGGATACACATAAACTCAACTTGCATTACGCCATGTCTGTTTGAGGTTTCTGAGACACACTGGTAATCAAGAAGGCTTTCCTTCAGCCCGCCCTATAACTACGGGGGACTAAGGTGTTGATGATTGTTTGACCACTAGGCTCCAGTTAGCAGGATCAAAGGTCCTCGTCTTTAGTTGGTACTTGATCACGAACTCGATCAGACACTCGATCATGAGCTCGATCAGGAACGGTCATAAAACCCTCTAGGATTAATAAGCGCATGGTGAGGCTGTATTTGCTGAAGTATATCTGACCTGCAAGCAGCGTGAAAAACTTTTCTTGCAGATACTGTTTTCCAGTCTCTCACGGCAAAAACGCAGATATTTCAGCCCAACGTCAACTTCAAAGCAAGACCCACCGAGTTGTCCCTTCACCCTTATTGCTGTATCGCGTTACACATTTTTTCACAGACAAAGCTTGGTTAAGTCGGATAATGGCGCGCACAATGAGTTAAAATGGGGTATATATTTCTGAACTAAGATGGTTTGGCCATGTCTGCAGAATGGGAGAAGATCGGCTACCACGACAAGCATGGGAAACAAAGAGCCAGGGATCCAGACCTCCAGGAAGACCCAGAGTCCGCTGGGAGGACAACATTAGACAATCTTTGAAGGACCGAGGACTAGAATGGAACCAGGCCAGGAAGAAGACAGCTGATAGAATGGTCTGGCGCTCTCTCTTCCAAACCTCTACACCTCACGGTAGAAGGGGAACGACTAAGTAAGTACTAAGTAAGTAAGTATATATTTCTGATAGAACCCACATAATGATACAAAATATCTTACATCCTTCTTAGTTTGTGGTCTTGGTGCTTTTCTCATTTTCTCTACATTCTTTGGGTCAGGAGACATTTGCCCTGTAGAGATAGTGTGACCTAAAAATTCAAATTTCTCACATCCAATATGACACTTAGTTGGACGTGCTGTCAATCCCGTTTCTCTCAGTCTGTCTAACAACATGGAGAGTGCTACTATGTGTTCCTCGAATGTAGAGGTAACAATCAGAATATCATCCATGAAGTTGGTAATATGAGGATTTTGTAATGGTTCTAACAATTTCCTCATCATTCTGGAGAAGATACTTGGAGCATTCTTTAAACCAAATGGGAGTACATTGAACTCGTAATGTCCATCCGGTGTACTAAAGGCTAACATCTGGTATTTGGTAGTATCCCTAGCTTAGATCTACTTTTGAAAAATACCGAGCCTTACTCAATGTAGCAAACAACTGATTGGTGTCAGGTAATGGGTCTACCTGAGATTCAGTGATAGCATTTAGTTTCCTATAGTGAATACATAACCTGTGAACTGGTGTAGGGTCAGAAATTGTCATGTCATACTCTAACAGATTAGTACACCCAGCCTTATCTGTGAGTACATCAGCATGGATTTCTAACACCTCCTGAACCGTTTTCCTCTGCTCACGAGTTAAATGTTCACTCACATTAACCTGAGCATATCTTTCTGTAGTTGACAGGGGGTATTCCATGGAGGAAATTGGTTCATCCTGCATTTCTGTTGCAATGGCCAGGGTCATGATATGTGCAACTTCTGATGCTTCACTGTCATAATATTTTTAAGAAGGTTGACATGATACACCTTCTCCTTTCCTTTCTTGTCAATCTTATAATTGGTCCTGGAAAGTTTTTCTATATGACGTAGGGTCCCTGCCATCCAATTTGCAATTTATTATTGCTGCTGGGCAACAGTAACAAAACTTTTTCTCCCACCTCAAGTTCCCTATCTTTTGCTGTTTTATTGTAGTAAGCAGCCTGCTTCCTCCTGGCCTGTCTCAAGTTATCATTTGCCAGTTTCCAACCTGTTTTTAATCGAGATGTCAACTCGTTGACGTATTGGTATGAAGAAGTCACAGTTTCTTTTGCTTTTTATCAGTCCATGTCCGCAACAGTGCTTCCAGTGGACCTTTGATTGGTCGTCCAAACAACAATGTAGCTGGAGCCAATCCTGTGGAGTTATGTGGGACTTCCCTATATGCAAATAGTGCAGAGGGTAAGTATGTAACATAAGTATCAGGTTTCTCACTAGCCAACTGTCTAAGGATTGAAATGAACGTGCCATTGAACCGCTATACTTGACCATTCCCTTGGGCGTTGTAAGGGCTACAGTGATGTCTAGCTTGAAATATCCTGAATACTTCTTGTGTTAGCTTTCCCTTAAACTGAGAACCATTGTCAGTCAATATTTGATGTGGGAAACCTAATCGGGTGAATATTGTTAACAGTGTCTCTGCCACATGTTTCGAATCTATCGATGACATTGCTACTGCCTCTCCCCACATAGAGCAAGTATCAACCAAGGTTAAGATATATGCATTTCTCTTCTTGGTCCTATTAAGGGGTCCAACAATATCCATGGCAACACGTTCAAAGGGCGTTCCCATAATTGACATTTCTCTCAGTGTTGCTGGTGCAGTCCTATGTTTAGGAGCTACTCTTTGGCATTCTGGACAGGATCTCACATACCTCTTTATGTCCTCTGTGATTCCTGGTCAAAAGTAGTGACAGGCTATCCGTTGTCCAGTGGCCCTATTCTCATATGTCCACTGAAGGGTATAGCATGTCCTAGCTTCATAACCTGCTCCCTTGTATGATTTTAGCACTACAAGCTGTCCATGTCCTTTAGGTCCTGTTCCAGCTTTTCTATATAGTAGGCCATTTTTCATATATAAGTCTCCTTTCTCTGGAGGGTTATGGCTTTTAGGTAATTTAACAAAGCAAGGCTTCGATGTGCTGTCAGCAGTTTGAGCTTTTCTCATCTCTTCTGGATGAGTATTGATGATAGTGTCCTCCTCTTTCCTAGAGCTTGCCCTGCTCTGGACTGTTGCCATCACTATGGGTCTTATAGGTTCTCTTAGAAAGACATATCTACATCCCAGTATCAAGGGGTAAATAGGGTTGTCCATCACTGCTGCTTTGATCTCTCCTTCCACATAGCGAGATCTTATGTTGATTCGGGCTATAGGCAGTGTCATGGTTCCTGCTCCCTTGATTTCCACGGTTTCTGTGGTTATCTGTTCAGGACTCACCAGAGAAGAGCACACCACTGAGTCAAAGTCCAAGCCTGTATCATATAATCACAGTACTTGGGTGCCATTCAAGGTCACTTCCTCACAGACAGGGGATGATGGAGGTCTTTCTGACTATCTGCCAGGCCCTTCCTTCCCTTGTTCTCTGTTGTATAAGACACGCAGCGTGATGAGGAGGGTTTTTCCTTCTGCATTCTGCAGTATTGTAGTTACTTAACTGGCAAGTTTTACACCACTTTCCTTCCTTTTTTTGAAGGTTTCTTATCTGATACTAGAGGGTTTTTGTCTTTATAATCAGTTCTTCCTTTGTTCTTGTTTGAATTTTCCCTGTATTCATATTTGGTATAGTTTTGTAAAGGTTTGATGTTCTCACCCTGCTTTTTCTTATTTCCTGATACTTCTTACTGAGCTGCTTGATATCTTTCAGCCATGGTTAAAATATCTTCCAATCTCTCGGCTCCTTGCTCCATAAGAAATTTCCTCATTTCTTGAGGCATGGATTCTCTCAGTTGTTCCATCATGACCATTTCTTTTAAATCTTGACATTTTTCTAAGCTAGTCCATTTTGTCAGATATTTTTTCCAATCTGGCAGAAAACTGGTGGTAGTTTTCTCCTGGAAGTAGCTTAGCAGTTCGGAATCTCTTTCTATAAGATTCAGAATTCTTTTCGTACCTGACTAGTAAAGCTTGTTTTAAGATTTCATAATTTTCCTGGTCTTCCTTTGAGAGTTTTAAATAAACATCGTATGAAAACTCCCCTCAACCCCTGAGATAGTTTAAGGCTCAATTTTTCCTTTTCCAATCCATAGGAAGAGGCCAATCTCTCATATCTATCCAGGTACGACTCAATGGCGTCCTCCTTTTCAATAAATTGATCCAGGTGGCAACTCATGGCTCCATTTGCCGTGATCTGGTTGGGGCAACTCTCATAGTGAGGTGAGCTAGCACCATGATTGCTAACTGCTCCCGGGAGTTCAAGTTCCCTTAAACTTAACTCATGAGCTCTTTGTAACCTTTCTTCAGCTCCTAATTTCTTAGCTTCAGCTTCTAATCTTTTGGCTTCTCTCTCAGCTTCTCTTTCTGCTTCTAATATTTAGGCTTCTCTCTCTGCTTCTAATCTTTTGGCTTCTCTCTCTGCTTCGAATCTCTTGGCTTCTCTCTCTGCTTGTAGTTTTCTTTCCTGTCTGTTCATATGTTTGTCCACTTCCGTTGTGACATACTGGATAAGATCACTACCTGACATGCCTAGTTCTTTTCCCATCTGCATGATCGCAGTCCTAAACTTTACCATTTCAGCCATGATGCTTACTCACCAGAGGGTATATAATTTTACCTTCACTAACCAACTAACTTAATTAAAATTAATTAATTACTTTGAACAAAACAAATCCTTAAAACCTTGTGAGCGTCACCTATTTACTTGGTACTGAATGGTACTATTATTAAGAAACGATTTCTAAGTTTAGAATTTTTCAAATAATTTTATTTTTACAAACTATTTGTGGCTCAAGATAGAAGAATACATAGATAGTGGCTCAGGATAAAAATAATATCCCGCGAACGAGCCCCCAGTGTAGCGAAAGGTTTTTCTAGTGTGATGATGGTGGTACAGAAGAAGTAGAATTTCTCTCTAGAAAGTATGAAGTCCCAGTGCCAGAGAAGTACACTGATATCACAATTGAGTTACGGCTGTGAATACTCTGACAACGAGTCAAATGAGTACAATTTCATAATTTATTATGCACATCTATCTAGACTTGTAATGAAAAAATGAATGTTGGAATATGGTAAAATGTATGATTATTTATATTTACAAAGTAAAATAAATAATAGGAAAAAGTCTTGGATGTATCTTCCAATGAAATTATAAAGTCTGTCACAGTAGTTTTGGTATTTCTTGCTATCTAGTCTCTAGCTTTTCTCATCATTGACAATCGTTATTGAACCCTGATAGTGTTTGTAGGATTGGATACACGTAAACTCAACTTGCATTACGCCACGTCTGTTCGAGGTTTCTGAGACACACTGGTAATCAAGAAGACTTTCCTTCAGCCCGCCCTATAACTACGGGGGACTAAGGTGTTGATGATTGTTTGACCACTAGGCTCCAGTTAGCAGGATCAAAGGTCCTCGTCTTTAGTTGGTACTTGATCACGAACTCGATCAGACACTCGATCATGAGCTCGATCAGGAACGGTCATAAAACCCTCTAGGATTAATAAGCGCACGGTGAGGCTGTATTTGCTGAAGTATATCTGCCCTGCATGCAGCGTGGAAAAACTGTTATTGCAGATACTGTCTTCCAGTCTCTCACTCTGGCGTCTGGATTTTGTGTGTGTGATTTTAAACGGGCCACTCTGTCCTTATATTCGGGCGACTCTCCCGTACGAGAAAGCACCGTCTTGAGTCCACTTAGATTTTTGTTAAATCTCTTGGTTTTAGGCGATCTGTGCTTTTTCTGTACTTGTTTTCTCCTCTTTTCACTACACACTTATATCTTTCCTTCCTTCCTAGGTATCTTTCCATTTTCCCAATAGGAAGCGTTCATTCTTTCCAAGTTTCATCGAAATCCGTTGAGGTATGAATTTATAATAAATTTTTAAAGATCATGAGCTAACTATTAGCAGATGTGATGACTATGAAACATATTAATTATTTTTAAAACTACTAACATTTGAATATCCTTTTGGAAATCACTCATACTCTATCTCCTTTTAATGAATTATTATTGTTTAAATGTCCCTCCACCAAGCTTGCTCTTGTAGCTTTAGATTTTCTTTCCTGCCAATGCAAATTTTTAAGGTCGGCCATGTTTCATATATTCGCTCCTTCGTACACTTTCCCAATGCTGTTCGGCTTTAGGCGAAACGCAGATATTTCAGCCCAACATCAACTTCAAAGCAAGACCCACCGAGTTGTCCCTTCACCCTTATCGCTGTGTCGCGTTACACATTTTTTCACAAAGCAAGTGGTATCAAATTTTGCCACACTTCTAAATATCTACATTTATGTCATAAATCTTTCAAATATCTGCATATTGTATATCTTTCAAATATCTGCATATTCCATATATCTGCATATATGTCAAAAATCTTTCAAATATCTGCATATTACATATCTTCCAAATATGTGCATATTGTATATCTTCAGAATATGTGCATATTGTATATCTTCACAATATGTGCTTATTGTATATCTTACAAATATCTGCATCTCTGTCCTATATGTTTGTGTTTTGTTACTTCAGTTTTCTCTTTCAGTAAAATATGCTCTCGAATGTTCTTTTTTTTTATTTCATGCTTTAGTTGTATTTTTGTCCTCTCCTTGTCCTACATCCTCTAGATAAGACAGTGTGACCTGGACTACCGCCATTCCATCTTCCCTAACCGAGTTCTGTTGCCTGGAAGCCACGTCTGTTGTTGATTTTACTGCTTTCACTACACTCTGTGGACGTATCACGAATGCTTTATTATCTTTCTCTCTCTCTCTCCCTATTTCTCTCTCTCTCTCTCTCTCTCTCTCTCTCTCGTGTTATATACTCGTATATGTGTGTGTGTGTGTATATGTGTGTAGTTACTGTACCGTGTTTTCTATCAACTGCATTTCTTCCTTGTACTTTCCTTTTACTTGTTCTATGACCTCTAACCTCAATATATGTAATGGGAGACCTAAATGCGAAAGTGGGAGCACACAATAATTATAACGAAAGAGTAATGGGGAAATGCGGCAGTGGAACAGCAAATGAGAATGGGGACAAATTAATAAGCTTCTGCAGTATTAACAACCTGGTCATTGCAGGAACGCTTTTTCCACACAAGGAAGTGCACAAGTTAACATGGGAATCACCAAACGGACGAGACAGAAACCAGATAGATCACATAATGATCAATGGCAGATGGAGACATGCACTACAAGACGTGAAAGTAAGAAGAGGTGCAGATGTGGGAAGTGATCATCACCTAGTAGTAGCAAGACTGAAGGTGAAACTCAGAGCTGCTCGACCAGTTGCAGTCAAACAGAAAAGATATAACATCATGAAACTGAAGGGCCCCCTCACCAGAAAAGCTTTCGTGGTCGACGTAAAGAGAAGATATGAGATTATCAAAAGCAAGGAAAGAACAGAGACCGATGATGTTGACCAGATATTCAACACCATCTCAACAATATACAAGGAAAGCAGCAAGTCATGCTTGGGATTCCAGGAAAGAAAGAGCCAAGATTGGATAACACCAGATGCGCTAAACACGATAGTGAAGAGAAAGGAAATGAAAAGAAAGAAAACAGAAGCTAAGTCTCCCAGGTTAAAGGCAATATATAGTGAACAGTACAGTCAGCTGGACAAGGAAGTTAAACGTCAAACCCGTGCTAACAAAAGGACATTTCAGGATGACCTTGCAAGACAGACAGAAGAGGCAGCACTGAGAAATGAACAAAGCACAGTATACAAAATAACTAAAATCATCAGTGGAAAACGAGGTGCAAACAATATTACATTAGTAAGAGATAAGCACGGAAATCTCATCACGACAGTAGAGGGACCGGAAACAAGATGGGCAGAGCATTTCAGAGAAACTCTGAATAAGGAACCATCAGAGACACAATTGAATGTTCCTGAGGCTGAAAATGATCTAGATGTTAATACAGACATCCCACGAAAAGAAGAAATCGTCACAGCAATCAAAGGGTTAAAGAATGGAAAAGCTCCTGGTCATGATAATTTAAATGCAGAGCTATTTAAGACAGACCCGAGCTAACAGCAGAACTATTAGAACCACTATTTGCACAAGTCTGGAAAACAGGGACAACACCAACAGAGTGGAGAAAAGGAATAATTGTCAAATTGCCCAGAAGGGAGATCTTGCAGACTGCAATAATTGGAGAGGAATAACTCTTCTCTCAGTTCCCAGCAAAATACTAGGCAGGATAATTATACAGAGAATCTCAAAAGCAGTAGACCACAAACTGAGGAAAGAACAAGCAGGATTTAGAAAGAACAGAAGATGTGTAGATCATATATTTACCCTCAGGAGCATTATAGAGCAGTGCTGAGAATGGCAAAGACAGCTGTACATTAATTTCGTTGATTTTGAAAAGGCTTTTGACAGTATACATAGGGACAGTTTATGGAAAATACTGAGGGCTTATGGAATTCCAAGCTGCATAGTGTCAATCATAAAAAGCCTTTATGCCAACTTTACGTGTAGCATTGGGCAGAGCAACCTTTTTGACAGGAGTGAAATGGTTACGCACAAATAATTACTTTTTCCAAAGTCTTTGTATGATCATTTTTCGTATGTATGATCATTTTTTGACTGAAAGGTGTATTATGTTTTTTACAGTCAAAGGGACATAACCCGAGATATCGAGACTACAATTTTTTTTATGAGTTTGCCTTCTCTTGTATAGAGACACGTTCGGTCTATAATTTCTTGAACGAAGCGTGACCATATCTCCTTATTTGGTAGTATCAGTCAACTGTTGTAGATGTCTGAAACCTGTCTTAACGCTTCTGTTCATGACCATAAAAGGCGCGACTGTGTAAGACTTTTATCTCGAATGTTCTTAGAATCGTCTTATGTGAGCGGCGACTCAGATATTGGAGTTCTGCGCATGTCAAAACTGGTAGTTCGTTTGGTGTGTTCCGCCCAGCTCGGGAGTTGAGAAATGGTCTGAGCAGCGAGCGGACGCAATGTGCGTCTTGTGATTTTCTGAGGGAAATACATTGTCTTTGTGAGTTAGTTAGCTAACTAGACTATTTCCCAGTATTATTCAAGCCTGCCTGGAGGCATATGTTCGTGGTTGATTTCCGAAGAAAGGTAATTCCTCTTGTATTGAACTTTATGCTATCATCTAGAAGTTCGTCATTTTGTGGCTCCTTGCTCGCCTGTGTGATTCAAAATGGAGAGGTACTTTGACTAGGATTTTCGCCACCGGTATCTTTATACCTGAACTAGTTATATATATATATGGGTCGCTCTAGACCAACAAGACTATTGTCTGTGTTCCAGGATTCGTTATATCAGAGATCACGTCCAAGTCAGATGGTTAGACTTAGGAAGGTTATAAGGGTCGGTTTGACTGGTATTCCATGTATGCTATTCACGTGCAGACAGTAAACGGACTTATTGTACACATCTGATCTGCTAGCATCAGGAAGGGAGCATTTATTATTGTCTATGAACATTGATGATCTGCAGCTGACACTGTTGCAGAAGTTATATGTATGAAACCTTAGGCACCCAGATCTGTGCTATATATATATATATATATATATATATATATATATCCTGGTGATATATATATATATAATATATATATATATATATATATATATATATATTATATATATATATTATTTATACAGCTTCATGAACCAGAACTTTATGATATCGAATATACAGAAGCTATCTGTTTACAATAGAACTATTGAGTATTGAATCCTACATGACTATCAGCTAATTATATTGTTGAATGCAGACATTCCTTGAACTGTAGTATGTTATAACGGAGCTAACGTACCTGGCATTTTGGCGCACCCTTATCATTTTTGGTGGCCAATTGTTGGTTTACTCTGGTACCAGCTATCAAGGGGGTCAACAAACCCAGACATCATCATCAAGCTTTCAACATTACAGTTTCAACTCATCACCTCAATGTTTGATGAAAGATTTTGAAAGTACCCGGCGTTGCTGAAAGTTGGAAATTGTTTCAAAATACCCGGCGTTGCTCGTCAAGTTGGCAGTTTTCCTACGATAGAAGGACAAGTGCCGAGCAAATCGATTTCCTGATCTGTTAGGAAGAAGGACAAGTGCCGTAACAACTGTTCCGGATTGAGAAGGTCAAGTGCTCAAGTCAATTCAGAAGGTCAAGTTCAGAAGCTGTTTTCTGTCAGAAGCTCATTTCCGTCGTCGTGGCAGTTTATGAGAGCAGATATGGATCAACGTTGGATCATTGTCCTAAGAATGCTGATCACATCCTGTTCTGAACTGTGCTGACGTTGTGGATTCATAGAAGTTAAGTGGCCTGTTTTGTTTGTGAACTGTGCCCTTATGTTCTAACTGAGCCTTCTGTCTCTCACATTTTTCACACTGTTTACATGTTACATGTTAAATGTTATTTGTATTTGAATATTTATATGTTTATATTTCAGCGGGTTTTTCGGTTGGGCGGTGTCTTTCAGTAGAAGATACCACGTCACAGAGGTTCTACTGTTAGCGTTTTCGTTAGGGACTGTGCGAATTTCCTACTGTGAAATTTGCTAGCGACAATCGTTGCTATATCTGTTTAGTTGTGACGAGTTGTGCTTTATTTTCGTTTTTTGTATATTTTTTTTTCTCTCTTTTTCTGTTTTTTAGTTTCGATTTCATTTGTTTGTATTTGTAGGTCTCCTCTTTTCTATTATTCAATTCTTTACAAAATTGCTGTCTATACACTGTAGCGTCATTTGTTTGTCATATCTTCGCATATTTCTTTTTAGTTTTCGCTGTTTATTTATTTGACTTATGCGAATGTTTTCGTATTGCTTTGATCTTTGTTATTGTTTACATTGACTTTGATCTTTGTTGTTGTTTACATTGACTCTGATCTTTGTTATTGTTTACATTGACTTTGATCTTTGTTGTTGTTTACATTGACTTTGATCTTTGTTATTGTTTACATTGTTGGTGACCTTTGTTATTGTTTACATTGTCTTGTTATTGTTTACATAGTTCTTGCATAGTTAGCTTTCACTATTGTTACATATATGCTCATGCACTATTGGTCTATAGTGCACATATCATAACTAACTGGTGGTTTTTTGCTTATGCACTATTGTAGTGCAGTTATGATAAATAACTGATGGTTATGCACTGATTTGTGTAGTGCACTGATGATAAAGAGGTGACTTGTGATATTATTATACATTTGATAATACAAGTTGGTGTCAAATCTTGTTTCCCACAGAGATTGGAGTAAACATAGTGATTATACAAGCACTTTATTAAGTCTTGTTGCTATTAAGATTGAAATAAGATAATTAATTATTTCAGGTTCTGTACTCACATTTTAGACATCATGTCTACATTTGAGTACTTTATTGAGCAGGGTAAAACCCTTGGGAAGACTGGTGATAAATTAGAAGAATTTGCGACTGTTCAATATGCCAAGGCATTGAAGTCGGAGGAAAAGAAAATGAAAGAACAAACTGAACAAAAGAGAATAGATGCTGAAAATTTAAAACTGCAGATGCAGGTAGATGAAAAAAGATTACAAATGGAAATGGAAAAACAAAAAAGAGAAGCAGAATCTCAGGAGAAGAGGCTTGAAAAAGAAGCTGAAAATAAGAGACTTGAAATAGAGGTTGAAGAAAAAAAGTTACAGGCTCAGGCTGAAGAAAAAAAGTTACAGGCTCAGGCTGAAGAAAGAAAGTTACAGGCTGAGGCTGAAGAAAGAAGGTTACAAAGAGAAGCTGATGAGAGAAAAGCAAAAATGGAGCATGAAGAAAAACTCTTAGCTTTAGAGTTAGAGAAGTTAAAGTTATTGAACACTGGTAATGCTAATGATGCAAATAAGGTGTCAGATAAGACTAATGCTAAGGATTTCAAGCTTAATCTACCAGCATTTAATCCCTCAATTGATGATATAACATTTTATCTAGATAGATTTGAAAGTGCATGTAAGGTGCATAATATAGATAAAACATTATATGTTTATCATCTGTCCAAGATACTTAGAGGTGATGCTTTGACTTTGTTGAGTATGGTAGATGTGCCGGACAAAAACAACTATGAGGTTGTCAGGGCGGCATTGTTAAAGAAGTACCAACTTAACGAGGACGGATATCGTCTTAAATTTTAAAAACATGTTACCAGAAACTGGAGTTGAATTCTCTGAATTCATCTCAAGCATACGTCTTACTTTTTTACGATGGGTTGAGTTGTCTAAGACAGAAAGTACATTTGAAGCCCTTATGGATTTACTACTTAGAGACAAGGTCATGTCTTCTGTTAATGAAGCTTTTCTTTCTTTTCTTCATGAGCGTAAGCCTAAAAACATAAAAGAAATGGAAGAATACTGTAGCCAGTATGTTACTGCGCATCCTCACATAACCATTAGCAACTCTAAAGTAAAAGAAGGTCTGCCAGTTGCTTCGGCAGCACCTTATGGCCCAAATTTTATGCGTAAATTTCAGGGTAGCCAGCAAAATTTCAATAAAAAGAGTAACCGTAATTATGCCCAGAACCATAGTAATCAATTCCAGGGTGATTCTTCTTCCCAGAACTGGAGACAACCTAATACTACACGGTATTCTACTCCGGTTAACTTTAGAAATTTTCACAAAGGTAATCGGCATAGAGGGAAATATTTTTTGCAGAGACCTCAATACCAAGATAATAGAGGTTCTCAACAGCATAGAGATGGTAATGACAGTTATGGAAACTGGAACTCAAACCAGGATAAAAATTACAGTAGGGACTTTAATGATAATTGCAGAGGCAATAATGGTCGCGGTAGATCGCAACATAAGAGAAAAAGATATCAACAGACGAATTCTGTTCAACAAGAATCTCAGGGAGCAGATAAACAGATTAATAGTGATAAAGACCATAATGCTATCGGATGCTCATCTTTTGATTTTGGTAGAGCAAATAAATGTATCCAATGCAGTACTTTATTTGATCCGAAGACCGTTAGTACTCTAAGCTGTGGTCATCCTTTGCCCGCTCTTCCTGCTAATGTTGCTCATGATGGGAGAGGTTCTCTTATATTACATAAGGGGCTTGTAAATAGTAATCCAGTCTCAGTGTTGTTTGATTCTGGATGTACTACTGTTGGTGTTAGGCAATCTCTTGTACATCCATCCTGTGCTACAGGAAAGGTCATCAAATGTGTCACATTTGGTGGCACGTTGGAAAAGTATCCTACTGCCATAATACATATTGCTACTCCTTTCTTCACGGGAGAGGTCCACGCGTGTCTACTTCCAAATCCTATTGCGGACCTTATTATTGGTCGTATTCACGGAGTTAGGGAATGTACCCCACAGCAGATTGCTGTTTGGGAAGAGCAAAACATTGAAGCTACCAATGCGGTGGTCACAAGAGCACATGCTCTGGATCCACCTCAAACTTCATTAACTAATAATGATGAAGTAAATGACCAAGATAGTCACTTGACTATTACACGTGACTCATTTATCAAATTGCAAGAAGAAGATCCGTCTTTACAAAAATTCTTCATTCTAGCAAAAAAAGGTGATCCTAATCAGAATACTAATAGAAAATCTTGGATTTCTATGAAGAACGGCGTACTTGTACGTATGGTACAAGACTCGACTACGTCCACTCATTCACAAATTCTTGTGCCCAAGAGCATGAGATTGCAAATATTGCAACATGCTCATGACTCGCAATGTGCTGGACATATGGGTTTTTCCCGTACAAAGTCGAGGGTTCTTGCGGCTTTCTTTTGGCCATTTGTGAGCAAGGACATACGAATTTACTGTCGCTCTTGCAAAGTATGTCAGGAGGTCAAATCTAAAGGACCACGACATGCTGCGCCTATCCAGGCTGCTGACATTCCTATTCGCCCTTTTCAAAAAATGGCAATAGATATTATCGGTCCTTTTAGAATTAAGTCAGCTAGAGGACATCAATTTATTCTTACATGTGTCGATATGTGCACACGTTGGCCAGAGGCAATACCTCTCAAGAGCATCTCAACTGCTGATATCGCAGACGCTCTTTGGCTGATATTTTCTCGCTTGGGTTTTTCCCGGAGAAATATTGTCAGACCATGGCACTCAACTTATATCAGACACTATGTCACAGGTAATGTCTATGCTACATATTAAAAGGTCTCTCAGCAGTATCTATCACCCAATGTCTAATGGGTTAGTCGAACGTTTAAATAGGACTCTGAAAACTTTACTTGGTAAGATAACTGAGGATCATCCTCAGGATTGGGACAGGGTCTTACCCGCGGCTCTCTTTGCGTATAGAGAGGTCCCCAATGAACATACAGGGTTTTCCCCTTTTGAACTTGTCTTTGGCGCGCAACCGCGCGGCCCTATGTCTTTACTTCACGATCTAATCACTGCCGATAATATTAGCGATGAAACTCAATCTTCTTATGAGTACGTCATTGCTCTTAGGCAAAAGATCATCGAGGCATGCAAACTAGCAACTTCTTCATCCGAATTTGCTAAAGAAAAGGCAAGGCAGTTTGCAAATAAAAATAGATGTCTACGACAACTTTGTCCAGGGGACAAAGCTCTCATTTTACTTCCTTCAAGGGAGAACAGACTTCTAATTGCATGGAAAGGTCCATATGCAATAGTCTCCAAAATTTCTGATGTCGACTATGTTGTCGATATTGATGGAAAGCATAAAACTTTCCACATAAATATGCTCACGGAATTTTATGAAAGACCTGACTATTTGCAGCCTATTTTCCAGGCAACGGACAATTCTCAAGCACCTCATGGTCAGTACTCATCTCTGTCAGTTATACAGGATGAGGAAACTACTTTTTCTGATGTCAATCTTCCTCTTCCTATGGTCCCACTTTATTCTACGGAATCTTGGAAAAACGTGACCGTTTCTCCAAATCTTTCCGCTGAGGAACATCGACAAGTTTCTTCGATGTTGCAAACATTTCAGGATGTTCTTACAGACATCCCGGGACACACACATGTCATTGAACATGACATTGTGCTAACTGATCATAATCCTATCAGAGTCAGACCTTATCCAATACCTATCCATTTCCAGTCTCAAGTCGAAAAAGAATTGGATGAAATGATACGTTTGGAAATCATTGAACCATCCACTTCAGCATACTCTTCGTCTATGGTTATTGTTCGAAAGAAGGATAATAACATTCGCATTTGCGTAGATTATCGCAAATTGAACCAAGTTACGAAGTTCGACGCTGAACCTATGCCTTCATTAGAAGAGCTACTCAATAAACTTGCTAATTCTAGATTCTTTACCAAACTAGATTTGTCTAAAGGTTATTGGCAAGTTCCGCTAACTGAACATGCCAAACCTTTTACAGCTTTTTCTACACCTAGGGGTTTATTCCAATGGAATTTCATGCCTTTCGGTCTTATGAACGCCCCTGCTACATTCGTACGCATGATGCGGCGAATTCTCGCATATCGTACAGATGTCATAGCATACTTAGATGATATCTGTCTATTCAGTGATTCCTGGGAAGATCACTATTTGGGTTTATACGAATTACTGTCTACTCTTCGCGAGTATAACTTGACTGCAAAACCCTCTAAAGCCTTTATAGGATTTAGCGAGATTTCTTTCCTAGGTCATCGTGTTGGTCATGGTCTTTTAAAGACAGAGGACCACAATGTTTCAAAAATACTTAACATTTCGGTCCCTAAGACGAAGAAACAAGTACGGAGTCTATTAGGTTTGATCCAATTCTACGGACGATTCATTCCGAATCTGTCCTCCATTATGGCACCGCTTTCTACTTTATTGAAGAAAGGGTCGCCTAATCTGATCCGCTGGTCTAAAGAATGTCAATCCTCATTGGACCAGGTTAAAGCCCTATTTTCATCTCCACCTATTCTTAGGTTACCTACTATTGAGAAGACTTGTTCTTCGAAGTGACGCCTCGTCAACTGGGATTGGGGCAGCACTAATGCAGGAGTATTCTGATACTCTGCATCCGGTGATGTATATCTCTAGGAAATTAAATGCTGCAGAAAAGAATTACTCGGTTTTAGACCGTGAGTTATTGGCTATGGTATGGTCTATTCTGAAGTTACAAAGATTTCTTCTAGGCGCACACTTCATTGTGGAAACCGACCAGAAAGCGCTTATTGCTATTCAGAGCAAAAACTTGAAGAGCTCGAGGTCCACTCGTTATGCCATAGCTCTTCAACCATTTCATTTCTCGGTTCGAGCTATCCGTGGTTCGGATAATGTGATGGCAGACATTCTGTCCAGATGCCCACAAGATTCCACATGATTCTTCTGTCATATATATATTTCCTGATATACAGTCCAATATTATAATGACATGTTAGTAGATTTTTTCTCACTTTTTTGGGGGGAATTTATAACATTGTACCATGTAATTATCTAAGAAGGCTTAGTTAGTGATATACGGGCCAAAAGATCACTCGGCCACATTTAGATAATATATTTGCATAATTGTATTAAGAGATTTACCAGTTGTCTTTAAGATTTGTGTTATTGATATTTTCGCAGCACATCAGTGAAGTCTGCGAGATTATGTCCATTGTGGAACATTGAGGATATCAAGTCCTGTCCTAGATTGGGAGCGGATGATGTCCACATCTTCTTCTATTGATTGTTTTATGTCAACGAAGAATAACATTGTATTAGTTATTAATTACTGATGCATTATATGATGTAATAATATAGTGCGGTATATTAGTATATTACACCGCTATTTGCACAACACATTGTATGATATCATAATGATATATTTAATTTCATATATTGGTATGAGAGTAATTTGACTTTTATTATGATGTTGCCATCATTGTGGCGTGTGTTGGTGGCACCTTCCTGGAATATATACGCGAATACTTAGATAAATTTTTTCTCTAAGGACCTGAGATATGATCTCAGTTTCGCTCCATGCGTTGAGCTAGTTTGTTAGGTATATATCTGCGCATCATACGTGCGTTAGGAGCCTAGATTTTTCCGGCTCCAGGATTTAAAAAAAAAATGTTTCATTTTTTTTCCCCGGGAGGGTGCGGTAATGTTACGCACAAATAATTACTTTTTCCAAAGTCTTTGTATGATCATTTTTCGTATGTATGATCATTTTTTGACTGAAAGGTGTATTATGTTTTTTACAGTCAAAGGAACATAACCCGAGATATCGAGACTACAATTTTTTTTACGAGTTTGCCTTCTCTTGTATAGAGACACGTTCGGTCTATAATTTCTTGAACGAAGCGTGACCATATCTCCTTATTTGGTAGTATCAGTCAACTGTTGTAGATGTCTGAAACCTGTCTTAACGCTTCTGTTCATGACCATAAAAGGCGCGACTGTGTAAGACTTTTATCTCGAATGTTCTTAGAATCGTCTTATGTGAGCGGCGACTCAGATATTGGAGTTCTGCGCATGTCAAAACTGGTAGTTCGTTTGGTGTGTTCCGCCCAGCTCGGGAGTTGAGAAATGGTCTGAGCAGCGAGCGGACGCAATGTGCGTCTTGTGATTTTCTGAGGGAAATACATTGTCTTTGTGAGTTAGTTAGCTAACTAGACTATTTCCCAGTATTATTCAAGCCTGCCTGGAGGCATATGTTCGTGGTTGATTTCCGAAGAAAGGTAATTCCTCTTGTATTGAACTTTATGCTATCATCTAGAAGTTCGTCATTTTGTGGCTCCTTGCTCGCCTGTGTGATTCAAAATGGAGAGGTACTTTGACTAGGATTTTCGCCACCGGTATCTTTATACCTGAACTAGTTATATATATATATATATGGGTCGCTCTAGACCAACAAGACTATTGTCTGTGTTCCAGGATTCGTTATATCAGAGATCACGTCCAAGTCAGATGGTTAGACTTAGGAAGGTTATAAGGGTCGGTTTGACCGGTATTCCATGTATGCTATTCACGTGCAGACAGTAAACGGACTTATTGTACACATCTGATCTGCTAGCATCAGGAAGGGAGCATTTATTATTGTCTATGAACATTGATGATCTGCAGCTGACACTGTTGCAGAAGTTATATATATTATTTATACAGCTTCATGAACCAGAACTTTATGATATCGAATATACAGAAGCTATCTGTTTACAATAGAACTATTGAGTATTGAATCCTACATGACTATCAGCTAATATGATTTTGAATGCTGCATTCGTTAAACTATGTTGGTGATGACAAAATATCATGACTGTTTTGTGGCGTGCAATAAATGGTATAAAACATAAAGCGAAGTTACCATTTTCATGACTCTACACATTATGTTGCCTGTGTTGTACCCTGTGAACTATTCTACTGCAACATACACAGCAACACTATAAACCAGAGAAGACACCTACATCTTGCACTTTTATACCAGGTGTCGATAGGGGTGGTGATTTGTCGTCAGCCTAAGTCCACTTTTGGTGGTCAGACCCTTTGGCTTATCATTCCAGTTAAATCCACCCTTATAAATGCCCCTTATCAACCACTCTATTTTTAACAGTCATAGACTGGGTGATGCGCCAGACAACAGAGGGCAATTCAAGAGGAATAAGATGACTACATTTTCTACATTGGAAGATCTGGAATATGCAGATGACATTGCACTGCTAGCACATTCACATCAACACATCCAGGAAAAAAACGGATAGACTTAATAAGTATAGCCAGCAGGTGGGCTTGAACATCAACCTAAAGAAGACAGAGGTCATGACGCTCAATGTGAGCAACCCTGAGCCCATATCAGTAAGGAATCAGCAACTGGAACAGACAGATGCCTTCACATACCTAGGATGCATAGTAACACCAGCTCAATATGATACAAACACGACATTTCACGTCCTCTAACCTCAATATGACACAAACACGACATTTCACGTCTTCTAACCTCAAAATGACACAAACACGACATTTCACGTCCTCTAACCTCAATATGACACAAACACGACATTTCACATCCTCTAACCTCAAAATGACACAAACACGACATTTCACGTCCTCTAACCTCAAAATGACACAAACACGACATTTCACGTCCTCTAACCTCAAAATGACACAAACACGACATTTCACGTCCTCTAACCTCAAAATGACACAAACACGACATTTCACGTCCTCTAACCTCAAAATGACACAAACACGACATTTCACGTCCTCTAACCTCAAAATGAGACAAACACGACATTTCACGTCCTCTAACCTCAAAATGACACAAACACATGTTTTTAATTATGAGGTTGCCACCTCATGTACAACTTTTGTGGCCCCAGAGACCCATCGGGAACTGCACATACATATCTCCCCTCCCCCCCCCCCAACCCCATTCTCTCTCTGATTGGATCTCATTTCCTATCTATTTCTGGACCACTGGTTGTGCACTATATAACCTCAAATAGGTTTGACTTACAACACCAATGGCTAAATGCACCCCACCCCGTCTCCCAAAAAAAAAAAAAAAAGAAAAAAAGATGAGGGACAGAAGACAGAGAGTAAACTGGTCATTGGGATTTGAAAATTGCAATGAAGAAATTGACCAATCAAAACACCAGATACAGTAGGAAAGGTGGAAGTGTCATCGCCAATGTCACGTGACACGACACAATGTGACAGTAATGGATGTTAGTTAAAAATATTCATTCAAGAAAAGTATTTTATTTTATTTTTTAAATAAAATGTCTTTTTTATTCTGTTAAAACAGGATTTTCCATCTTTGTACAAGGCACATCCGGTTTCATCAGTTGATGGAATGCTTGTGTGAATAGTCACATACAGTTGGTCCTACTTAACAAAGCCAACACGTTTTGTAGATAGCCTACTTCAGCGACTTTTGTCCAATAACATTGATGGTTGATGCCACCAATCTTCCCACACATAATAAAGATGGCGCTTTGAAAGTATTAAGTGCATGAGCTGTTACTGTTATTGCTTGGACTAGGAACTGGTAACATTTCTGAGAAACTCAGGAGGCATCTTCTCGAATTTGAAGAAGGCGTTACCCCAGGTGGCAGTCGCGAACAGTAGGATGGGTACGCTAACACAGTTGAGAAACAGTCCGCTGATCACCTGTGAGATAGACATTGATTATTTTTTGGTTTGAGCATTAGCACAAGTGTTCAACTATCGATAAGTGGTGTAGTATCAGTAGTAGTTGTTGTTGTTGTAAAAATAGTCTTAGTAGTAGTAGTTGTTGTTGTTGTAATAGTAGTCTTTGTAATTGTAATAGTAGTCTTTGTAGTTGTAACAGTAGTCTTAGTAGTTGTTGTTGTAATAGTAGTCTTAGTAGTAGTAGTAGTAGTTGTTGTAATAGTAGTCGTAGTAGCATCAGTAGTAGCAGATGTACTAATAGTAGTCCTAGTAGCAGCAGTATTATTTGTTGTTGTAATAGTAGTTCTGGTAGCAACAGTAGTAGTGTAGTTGTTGTTGTAATAGTAGTTCTGGTAGCAACAATAGTAGTGTAGTTGTTGTTGTAATAGTAGTCATAGTAGCAACTGTAGTACTGTAGTTGTTGAAATAGTAGTTGTAGTAGCAACAGTAGTTGTGATGTTGTTGTTGTAATAGTAGTTATTGTAGCACCAGTAGTGGTGTAGTTGTTGTTGTAATAGTAGTTGTTGTAGCACCAGTAGTAGTGTAGTTGTTGTAATAGTAGTCATAGTAGCAACTGTAGTAGTGTAGTTGTTGAAATAGTAGTTGTAGTAGCAACAGTAGTTGTGATGTTGTTGTTGTAATAGTAGTTGTAGTAGCAGCAGTAGTAGTAGTTGTTGTTGTAATAGTAGTCTTAGCAGGACTAAAATTACTATTATTAGATGCAGTAATAATAGCAGTAGCAGTAATAGTAGTAGTAGCAGTAATAGTAACAGTAATCTGCTTCTTCTTTGATCCTTAGCCGCCGACCGTCAAAGCAGTCAGTGGCCATCACGCCTGGTGGCGTCTTGTAGGGCAACAACAAATTGATTCCACTTTGCTCTGTCAGTGGCCATCCTTCGTAGAGTGCCCCAACTCTGGTTCATTCTTTGCATCTCAGCCTCCACATTCCTCCGCCAAGTTGTTTTTGGTCGGCCTCTCTTTCGTTTTCCTTCAGGGGTCCATAGCATAGCTGTTCTTGTGATGGCATCGGGGTCTCTTCTGAGAGACATACATATATATATGTATGTGTTTAGGCTTTAAGCCGATAGATTATGTTAAGCCTTCTAAGTGTGGTATAACCATTTCGTAGTGTTCCTAAATATATGTGTCGAGTGACACTTTGGATAAATTGGCCAATAGATGTGGTATAGCCACTTCACAGTGTTGATAAATGTATGTGTCGTTGGACACTTGAATATGAATAAGCAGACAAGGATATGGGAGTCCGTAAAAGTGATTAAGCGTTAATATTAAAAACGCAGAGTAATTTAGGTACTGGGGAGATACCAGTATTGCGGCTACTTGTGTATTTTTATTGATGGCTAATATATGGCGAATATAAGATGGCGTGATATGCCAAAATAAGGACTAATATATTAAGACAGGAGCATTTTTAATACGATAGTATTCGTGGAATAAGAAGGAACATTCTAGCCCATACTTTTAACGGTTATGCCGAGAACATTAAGGTCATGTATAAGACAAACGTGATGGTTGACTTATCTTTTAATGTGAAATAATATAAATGCGTTCTTGTCACAGAGTGTTTTGAGGGTGTTTTGCATGTATGAATGCTCCCATGCTCCAGCGGGAGTTTAATTAGTCATTTGAGTTGTTGTGGGTTGGGAATGCTTGCCTTGTAATATTTTAGTTACAAGCAATGTTGTGAGCAGAGGTTAAGACAAGCTGTTAGCTATAGTTATGCGTGAATGAAGCTCAGTGGAGTGTGGAAGGTTTTCACGTGTTTGGTGAATACGAATGAAAGGGGTCAGTCAGAGAGAGATGTGTGTTGAGTCAGTAGCGTGTTGGGTCAGTAGAGAGTGGAGTCAGGAGACAGCGACGAGCGTAGAGAAGAGAAGGGTGAATGTCTATAGTAGTGCGTGAGTAGAGGGCCAGAGTTGTGCAGTGGATTTATGAAGTAGCCTATTTTGTGGCTGTAGTTATTCCGAGGATCAGAGTGATTGTAGAATACTCGGGATTTGTTATGTCTCCAATATTTGTAATGGCCCTGCGCCCATTGTGACTTATTTGTGATATTATATATTCACGGAAATTGATAAGGTTGTTGGAGTTGGTGTATTACTCCTTAGACAGTGTGCTAGATGAGCGGTGTATAAGCGTTGTCTGATCTTCTACATCCACCCACATACACCCTACTCGTCACAGTTCTTCACATTCATTTACGTAATTGGAATAAATTATATGGAGTCGTCTTCAACGGACTTATTTATTCACTGAATAATTGTTTGAATTTATATTCAAAACCAGTTTACTTATTCGTGTTACTATGGTTGATGCAGTTTAGCCTTGGTAAACTATGAACATTCTACCATTATTATATTAACTCAAAGAAAACGAAAGACATAGTAATTGCAGAAGAAATTATTTATATTTGTTAAGCGCTACAACTGTAAAGAACGATTGGATGATTCTACTGTACATATAAATTATGATATTGTCTATGACATTCATTGAAAACGATAAAAGACACGGCATTTCATGTTAGCTCAAGGTCGCAAACAGTTAACTGACAGGACTATATTCCAGTGCTGGCTAACACAGTTTAGTTTATGCTATTAAGACATGCATGCGGGCAAACAGTTTAGTTTATGAAAGTAAGATATGCATGCGGGCAAACAGTTTAGTTTATGAAAGTAAGACATGCATGCGGGCAAACAGTTTAGTTTATGAAAGTAAGACATACATGCGGGCTAACAAAGTTTAGTTTATGAAAGTAAGACATATTTAGGTAAACAATGTTTATAAACAGCGAGTGGCAGGTAAGCAGGCCAGCAGTACAAAACTTAAGCAAAGAAACAAACGAATTTTACTTTTCAGTAAATTGAGAACTGGGCAAGCACATTGACAGGTAAGATGGAAGGCACCTTGTTATTGTTATACAGAATTGACATCATTGCACTCCGGGCAAACCCATAGGTGCTCAGTCTCCATCAGTAAATGTCGAAGAGTGTGAATGCTAACTGTTGCAGGTGGAACTTATGGAAGGGGAAGTAATCTTTAGAATGTTTTGAACAAATTAAATTTCGAGTTGCAACGCTTGATTAAGCGGATACTTGTTTGACTTTAGGATAGAATTATCTTTTCCTATTTTTCGGGTGACAGAGTACAGATAAGCGTGTGAACGCTGTTTAATGTATTTATTCTGTACTGTTTTGAGTCATGTGAATAGCTCGCTAGTCTGCATGTGTTATCGAGAACGGTGTTCAAGACAGCCGAATCTCGTGACGTTTTTTTTGGCGGGACTAGTGTGTGATTTGGGGAGTTGTGTTTTGGGCGTGGACCGTGTAGGTCGAGTCCCAGTGTTTTTTGGATAATGTATACCTACGTAGGATTTGAGAAAATGTCGACTTATATATTTCGCGGTGTGTACAGCCTATGTGATACACTGCAGTGAAGATTTGTTTAGGCCATATGAACCTTATTATAGCTGCCGTGTGATGCAGGCTTTGCTATGTATTGAAGTACTTTTGTAGGCCATATTGTGAAGATTAATGAAGCTGCCGGGTGATGCAGGCTTCGCTGTGTATTAAGGTACTTTTGTAGGCCATATTATGTTTAGCTGCAGTATGAAGATTTGTGAAGCTGTTAAGCTATTATCAGTCCAGGATTAGGACAGGCCATATTATATATTAACTGCAGTGTGGAGATGTATGAAGCTATTAAGCTATTATCAGTCCAGGATTAGGACAGGCCATATTATATATTAACTGCAGTGTGGAGATGTATGAAGCTATTAAGCTATTATAAGTCCAGGATTAGGACAGGCCGTATTAGGTATCAATGCAGTATTATATATGATGACTCGTGTTTTTGCTAGCGAATGCGAGTACATTTATGCATATAACATTCATACTGAAACCACTCGGTTACATTTATGGTGGCCAGTAATAACAGTAACAACATTTCAGACTGAAACCACTTTTGTATCAGATGGTGGTTTTCAGTCAACAGGATCTGACATCTACGACTATTCGCGTCGATAGCCTAAGTGGCGTAGTTTTCGTATCATTGGATATCATTTAAGATGTGCCTGAGTGGCGTATACGATTAAGAAATTGTTACCTCTACAGTGATATGTACTTGAAGCAAGAGGATAAAGTGAATCAAATTTTGTCCACCAGACCATAACATATCTAGAGGATCAGTCACTACAAGTTTAAAATAATACATATGACTTGCACGTGACAAGAGTGTAGAACACTTGACTTTGTTATAATTGACCTTATGTAGGCGTGGCTTGAATCTCCTGTACTTCAGAACTGTGACCTAGTTATTATCTGCCTGGGTGGCGCATTTGAGAAACGACGCACGCTTTATTCGTGGTAGAAGGCAACTTTACACCAGTAGCAATTGACGTCCTATTTCATGCCTATAGACGACAACAGCGTCTGCAGTGGTCAAGAGCGTTCAATTGGACTTGGACAGTATTTGTACCAGCATTTGTACGGGTTGTGACGGATTCCTGCAATATTGGAGTTACCTGTGCCAGTTATCTCCATCACAAGCTCAAGATGTTATGATACACGGAGTTGCCGTGTACATTTCAGACTACAGAAGAGTCAAGAGTTGCAGTGTGTGCTGTATTATGGTTCCTGTCAACTTGTGCATTGTTAAGCACATATCATATTGACGAAATTACCTGAAGAGAAACGAATCAAGTTGCAGTGCTTTCCCGCAGTGGAGGTTTTAGCAGTCTATGTGATATCCAGTGTCGTGGCGGAAAAGAAGCGGGATCATTGACAGATAAGTGATTGTGTCTTGTGTAAATTGCTTATGGATCTTCGATTGTTTTCGTACCACTATATGGGTGTTGAGCGCGATCAGATATTGAAGAGTATACGTAAGATAATGCGCAACGACATTTCTGTTGATCAGAAAAAGAGGTTAGAAGATGAGGAATTAAGAAGAAAAAAACAACAAAGGGAAAACTTCTTAGAGAGCACCGCTGAAGTGAGTAAAGTACATGAAACAGTGTCTAGACTTACGGGTGAATTGCAAAAGTCAAACTCAGAACTTGCTAGTGTGCAGGCAAGTTTGGATTTAGCATTGTTGAAGATAAAGCAATTGGAAGTTCAGATGAAAGATAAGCATATTGAGGTAGAAAATATTACACAGGAGGTCCAACAAAATAAACAGATTTATGAGAATTTGAAAGTTGAGACCGATAAACGTGATAGAGATTATACAGAGTCACTTCTTGATTTAATGGATGATATTGCGAATCTTCGTCTCCAGCAGGAAGAAAAGAATGAGATGATTCCAGAAAAGATTGATGAGCTTAATGATAGCAATGATTATATTAAGAATCAGTCACTACAACTAGAGTTGACTCAGTTGAGAGCAAATAAAGAACAGTTAGAGAAAGAGACATTAGTGGAGTTGACGGCTGAGAAAGAGAAGATCGCTAAAATTGAAAATTTACTAGCAGAAGAAAGCGACAAAGTTTTGGCTGTTAAGGAGTTAAATAAAAGGTTAAGTGAAACGATTTCACTTAAAGATAATGAAATTGCGGAAGCAAGGGAAAGAATATTTGGCTTACTAGATATGGTTTTGAAAAACAAAAGGTGCTCTTCTGTCAATGTTCACAATGATAGACAGAAAGTTGCGAAAAGTCAACCCCATACACTTTTTGCTCAGAGAGATTTCATTCATGGTAAAGATAGATCTTATCGTGGTAAATACAACTTTAAAAGTTCTAATATTACTGGTAGTTCCAGTAATAATTCTTGGCGTCAGACCAACAAAGATTCTTGTGTAACAACCAGTTCCGTTGGTCAGGAAAAGAAAGGTGATAAATTTCAGGTCAAGACTCATAAGAACAAATATTTCTCTACTATTGGAAATACTCAGAAATTAATAGCGGGTGTTGAGACTATTACTACTTGTTCCAAAGATGAAACCCATATGCGGAACAATAGAGATACTATTGTTTCTGGCAGTTGTCAAACTCAGCACAGTCAGTTTGAAACTATTGGTAAATATATTCCCATAAGGGAGAAGAAAAACAGTTCTAGAAAGAGAGATAACCCCAAGATTAAACAGTACCAAGGGAGATCAGTAAATAATAATTTTCATTCTCGTAGATACTGTAGACAATTTAACAAATCTCAAAGTTTTGATTGTAAGAATGTTGGAAAGTATGAAAGAGATAATAGCTTTTCAAATGTTGCTTTACATCACCATAGTAATGTTCCTAAACAAAAGACTAAAGTCATTTTTTGTAAACAAGACAACGGTAATAATAAGTATTTTGATCATAGAACAAATAATAAGCGCAATTGTGCTAATTTTGTTCAACATGAGCCCAGAGTCATTTATAATCAAGGTAAACAGAGTAAAAATAACAGTGGATGCTTGAATACTATTGCCTGCTCTGGTTGTTGTTGTGAATATAACACTTTGTTTCAGCGTAAGGCAGCGGCGACATTCAAGGTCGGTCATGTTGTCCCCAAGAATTCTATGATATCTACATGTGATAGAGAGAGCTAGTGACATCGTGAAGAGACCGGGTTTTTACACAAGCCGGTACTGGGTAATTGTAAACGTGATTTTTACGTTTTTTTCATTAAATTTCACTATTGAGTAAAATGGAAATTTTCATTTGTATTTGTTGACAGAAGCTACGTTACGATAAGGGTCAAGGCTTCTGTGACATATTGACGGTCAGAAATGTGAGTCAACTTTTCCGCTCGAGTAGTCAACCGAAACCTGTCAGCGTCAAACTAAAATCTGAGGTGTTGCTTTCTGAAGGTCAAGCATGTTTACAAGAGAGTGGGAGACTTCGCGTCTGATTTATTTTTTTTTTATGTGAAGATAGTAAATATTTTTGTATTCTATATTAGTACATGACATGTTGTTGTTTTGAAATAACATATAATTTTGTTGTAATGATTATTTCTATGCATCATTTGATTGCCATAATTTTTTATTGTTATTTATATGTCTGTATTTTGATGATGTATTAATACATTTTTATGCTATTTATATATTATTGTGTTGATAATGTGTAGTATGTAACTATTATCCTTTATACTACTCTGTTCAACTTAGAATTTTTGCAACTGTGTTGTTTAGGATAGTTTTGTACATGATGAGATTGCACAAACTCATTTATTGTGCTGATGTAGTGGTTACTTTTAGATAGTCCCGAGTGTTCGTTATTCACTTAATTTATATTTTTCTCATGTTTTGATGTCATGATTAATTAATATATAGAACATACAGAGAAGATGTGTATTATCTGGTATGTTGTGAAATGTAATTTTGAAAATAGCTTGCATGTATCATACATGATCTTGTATTTGGATTTGTTAACTTTTTGTGAAACTTCGATTTTTCCAAAACTTGATTTCTTGTCAGTCAGGTATGCAGATTATTTTCCTAGCAGATTAATTTTAAAAAAAAAACTTATTTTTTTTTGTAGATATTTTTATAGAACCTTTTGCATATTTAATCTTAGGGTAGATTTATTTATAATGTACATCTTATCGATTTGAGTAAGAGATAAAGTTATAGCTAAATAGCATTTTACTGAGCTGAACGTAATTGTCAGCAGAAAGAACTTAAAGGATAAATTAAATTTACATGTGTTGATTTAAAGGTTTCTTCGGGATAGGATTTTTGTTTTATATTTCATTCATTTTGTTAAAATATTGATTTCATTATTAGGTTTTACTTAAAGATTTACTGAATTACTTAAAAATTAAATACTGTTTTTATGTAACTTATCGTAAAAAAATATATATATATATATGTTCGTACGGTACTTTTGAAAAAAAAAATGATTTTTTTTTTGGCATTGTAATTTTTTGTTGTGTGTGCCCAGCATTTGACTGCGTGATATCATTGATATGTAGATTGATTAGTTCTTGTAAAAAGTTGTTTTTTGTTATGATGTATTTTTATTTTAGCTCTTGATTGTGCGTTGGTTGTATTAGTTATAGCAATGCTATTACTTGTTTGTTGGATGCCTATAATTTATTTATTTCAGTTTTGTATAACTCTTGTAACTTGGTTAAATTACTTATTAGGTTTTGTTTAGTTATAAATTATTTTTTGGTGGTATTAGTATAGATATACTTTGATATTTTGTGTTCGTGCCTTTGCTTTCTATCTGTCTTTGGTAACTATTCTTCATTTCATTCCTCCTTTTCTGTTGTCTTTTCGGTATGGATTTCATATCTTGTTTATACTTTCGTACCTCATCTTCGTTTTACTTGATTCTATTTGTATACTTTGTCTTCTTTCAACACTTATACCTCTATTCTTTGTATTGTTGGAGTGGTTATATGACTTGATATAACATATCTACTTTTGACAGTTGTATTTATTTTACATGTAATTGTCCAACTTAATTATGAGTATATGGTATTGTTGAGATCTTACTTTCTTTTTTTTTAACAGATCATTCTTCTTTTGATTGATCTTGTGTTTTCTCTTTCGATCGGTTGTTGTCGGTTTGGTTTGTACTAAATATACGTAACTTAATTTTGGAACTGAAACTGATCATATTTGTATATTTAGCTAATTACTTTTTATACTTAGCTGGTTATGCTGTATGCTTTAATTGCTACTTTACACTTAAATGCTGATATTTGTTGTAGATATAATTTTGATTTAAAATAAGATATTTTTGTAGGCATACGTTACAGCTTAATTGTCTTCTAAATTTTTCGTTTTTGGGAGTTAATTTTTTCAAAAAAAATGATAGAATCATTTTTTTTCCCGGAGCGGGTGGTAACTGTTGCAGGTGGAACTTATGGAAGGGGAAGTAATCTTTAGAATGTTTTGAACAAATTAAATTTCGAGTTGCAACGCTTGATTAAGCGGATACTTGTTTGACTTTAGGATAGAATTATCTTTTCCTATTTTTCGGGTGACAGAGTACAGATAAGCGTGTGAACGCTGTTTAATGTATTTATTCTGTACTGTTTTGAGTCATGTGAATAGCTCGCTAGTCTGCATGTGTTATCGAGAACGGTGTTCAAGACAGCCGAATCTCGTGACGTTTTTTTTGGCGGGACTAGTGTGTGATTTGGGGAGTTGTGTTTTGGGCGTGGACCGTGTAGGTCGAGTCCCAGTGTTTTTTGGATAATGTATACCTACGTAGGATTTGAGAAAATGTCGACTTATATATTTCGCGGTGTGTACAGCCTATGTGATACACTGCAGTGAAGATTTGTTTAGGCCATATGAACCTTATTATAGCTGCCGTGTGATGCAGGCTTTGCTATGTATTGAAGTACTTTTGTAGGCCATATTGTGAAGATTAATGAAGCTGCCGGGTGATGCAGGCTTCGCTGTGTATTAAGGTACTTTTGTAGGCCATATTATGTTTAGCTGCAGTATGAAGATTTGTGAAGCTGTTAAGCTATTATCAGTCCAGGATTAGGACAGGCCATATTATATATTAACTGCAGTGTGGAGATGTATGAAGCTATTAAGCTATTATCAGTCCAGGATTAGGACAGGCCATATTATATATTAACTGCAGTGTGGAGATGTATGAAGCTATTAAGCTATTATCAGTCCAGGATTAGGACAGGCCGTATTAGGTATCAGTGCAGTATTATATATGATGACTCGTGGTTTTGCTAGCGAATGCGAGTACATTTATGCATATAACATTCATACTGAAACCACTCGGTTACACTAACTGTTGCTGTAGCTCGCTGGTTGTAAACACGACGGATGCATCCTCTCATACGTCCATCTCTACTAGCCTTACGTTTGATGCCAAATTCCAGCAGTCTTAACCTTGATGATTCATCTATTACAGTGTCATTCTCTAACAGGCTATCATTAATTGTTCTCAGTATCTCTCCCTTATCCATATCTAGTGTCCCCACTATGGGTGCTCTTGATGCTATAGCCTGTCAGCTCTTTCATTACCACATACCCCAGCATGATGTAGCGAAATCTGTGAAATAATCGCTAAATTCTGTAAGATTTTACTCCTATGATAATAAATAAACCCGCCCGTGTGTGGTTGCCTATCGTCGTCTCTACGCCAGTAGAGCGCTGAATTTTGTGCAGTGGTAATGCTTAGAAAATGATATCGCCGTCAAATCTTACACGCTTTCCTAGTTCGTCCTTGAGAATTAAAAATAACATTTTGCAGGGTCAAGGAGTATTTGTTCCAAGACCGAGAGAGAGAAGAAGGGAGGTGGATGAAGGAGCGACAGAAGAAATGCTACCATTGTCACGCGTTTGGGTTTTGAAACGCCAAATTGTAATGAGAGCGTGACAGTATTGCCTTTAGCAGATTTGAAAAACAAGACGCAAAGCCATGCATGCATCGTATTATATTCTCGCAGTTGATATGTATATACACACACAGTCAGCTCTCATTTCCTGTCTAGTAGTGTATTTCTGACGTAACCCAAACAAGTTGTTTTATTTTGAATAAAAATGATAGAGAAGGGGGGAAAGATGGCCGACTTGTGGAAAAGTATATAATTGACGACTAACAGTGACGAATATGAAAATCCAAACGACAATGAATATAGCCATAAAAATCATATATAAGGATAGCTTAGAGTCTCCTGAGCAATAATATGTTTTAATATACATAGTAGCCCAATTATTAACCCAGATATTGAAATAATACTATATATCTATGAACGATAAGACTGTTGTTTTTGCTCATTCTATTTATAACATTATTTGGGGACTCAAGTTTAAAAAAAAGAGGCATTAGAGTGATTCAAATCCGATTGGTTAGTATAGGAGTATAGGAAGGAGGGTATTGGTTGGCCCAAAAGCTAAAGATATTTTGCAGACTCACTCCTAGTTTGTTTGGAGTTTTTTTTTTTTTTCAAATTTGAATTGAATAGCTAGACCTCGCTGTGATTGGGCCAGTCTAGTAATATTGGCAAAAAGCTTCCAAGGCTTGTCGCCATTTGATACAAAATTGTTAGTATGCAAGCTGCGTTGAGAACAGCAGTGCTAAGAGTGAAATAAAATAAAAAACCTTGGCAGTCTGGACGAGGGCAAAGCTGAACTTATATATAAATGCTAATGCCAGTCAACGTATGTTTGTGATATTTCCACTGAATTGTGGTAAGAACGATATTTATTAACCTTGTTATTACTAAAATTTTGTTTATAAGATACTGCTTTATTGGGAATGTTTTGCGACTAAGTACATAGGTCCCCTAGCAGACTTATGCAGGGCCTATGGGGTTGCTCATACGCAGTAAAACTTACATGAGTTATACAACTTAAAATGATTTCCACGGTTACCAGTGGGAAGGCTAACCCACATTATTCTATGGGAGAGGATCATTGTTGCAGTGTCAGAGGCGTTGTAGCCATTAATGAGAAGAAAGGAGCACTGGTATGAGTTGATCAGATTGTTGAAATCAGAGGGAACCCTTTTCTTATACCTTGTTTCAGGTAGATTTTTTGAATCTTAACCTTGTTTCAGGTTTTTTGTTCTGGTACTAAGCTAGTGCCAGAACCCTGGTGTATTTTATCTTCGTGAGAAAAATTGAAATTTTTGCTGGTACACGCTGTCTACCACACTACACCAGGGACTGTGTCAGATTGGTCATTCGGTTGAAATTTTTGCTGGTACACGCTGTCTACCACGAATATCAACCCATGAAATATAGAGGATTGTCAGCATCATAACTACTACCAACAGAAAGATAAGTGCCATTGTGTCGGCACTAAGAGTTCATCCACTTATATTAAAACTTAATAAATAAAATAATTTACGGTTGAATAAACATTCCACAAGAGATAGAGAAAAGAGATGGTGTGATGAAAATACCCCAACCCACCATTAATTACCAGTGTTAACTTAGTCTATAGTAATACCTAAATATAATTAGATTGTAATATTGCTTTATATGGACAGAAGATCCATTGTGGTATTTAATTTTATGTAAATAAAACCATAATTTTCATTTTGTTGTTGGTCCTGACTCAGAAAATTCTGAATCAGGGCAAATAAAATTGTAATATAGACTATTACATAATATTCAGCCACAGACTTCTATAAGATATATCATAGAGTCTTAGTCTGTATGTGGTTGTTGTATTGACCCAGTCCTATTTATGTGATAGAATTAAAGTGTATTTGTATTGATTTGTCTTACACTGCATTATATCTTCATTACCATAGACACTTAGACGTAGTCACATAACTAATAAATAAAAATCTAGAGCCAAGTGAGATCATAGGGTGGTAGCAGCTAGGTTCCCTAAAAATACTTAACCATCAACTACTAAACTCAGGGGCCTACACAGCTGACCTCACTTGGTAGACAAATAATATTAAATAATAACATCTATAACACCAAATCCACCACACATGACCAGGACAGTATATCCACACCAGCTCTTGTAGACTGGAAGCTTCTATGAATGTTTTCCATTCATGCCGCAACCAACCACTTTGAACCTTCCGAAGCATGGACTGAGAGTCTGACTGAAGTTTCAGTTATCCACCTTAAGGCTGCAGTAAACAGCTGTGGTAAAGTGGGATGATATTAATATTTATAGGGGACTTAGTGTACTGACTGAGATCAGCTGTGAAGGTATCTGTATCTAATAAGTGTGGTGTATTACAGATGACCTTACTTGCTACCACATTTATACCTCAGTCAGAATTATTCTGGAATATTGTGATGACTACGTTGAATGTCTAGGGTTATGAAAATGATGAAGTGTAAGTCACAACAACAACAGACAGATAAACAATTTAATTTATTCCACAACACTTTACAACACTGTGACACTCACACACATATAACACTCTATAAGACTATCTTAAATGAGTCAAGTGTAAAGTTTCAAATATATATGTAATAATTCCTTCAATAATAGATATCCTGATTCAACTACACAGTGAACCAGGAATCACACTCAAATGTAATCACAGTTTATAAATATGATCTTTGTATTTGACATAATTTATTAGTATTATACTATGTGTGTAAGTTGTGAAGTAGTACTATGAGGTAATACTGGTTTTGTTTTTCAAGCTAGATTGTTGTTTGTCATCATGACTTCACGTGTTTGATTATCGTGGAAATAGTATTGGGAAAAGTTCACAGTTCCTGTCATTTGAAACAATTTATTGTCCCTCTGTGTTTAATATAATGTCAATTTTTTTTTTTGGGGGGGGGGGGGGGGGAGGCACATAATGTTGAGCTGCTCTGGCCACAGAAGCTTATCTTTCGTGATGGCGGCAGGAAAAGACTCCTCTGCTCGATTGCTTCACTGTGTTCTGGAGACACCTCACTGGTCGCTATCTGGACCAAGGAGTATGCTGTCAGCCTCTGGATTCAGCAAAACTCAGACCAGGGGCTGCTTCAATAACTTAGGACCACGGTCCCTGAAACAAGAAGGTTGTACCTCCTACTTCAGAACTAATTTATAATCTATTTCCACACTGAACACAATACATAACAAACACTGAGTTCAGAGCCGTAGGCCAACTGCTAGCTTCATCTGAAACAATTTACACCAGTATACTCCTCCCTAATGGTTACTACGCCTCTGCAATTCCAGCATTAGTTCTATCTAGTCAATAAGATAGGTGTCAGTGTACTGTTTGGCAATTCCATGCAGTTTTACTTTTCTCCGACACGTCCTGTTCAGGTTGGAGCACTATCTAGGCTTTGCCTCATGTTTGCTACTGAACCACGCACATATACAGACATAAATTATCAATTTACATTCAATTTTCATTAAAAAGATATCAAATATGTCAAGCTTACCACAATTCATGGAAATAATACACAAATACGTTGACTGGCGATGAATATGGCACAAATTCCGATCTGCCTCTGTCCCAGGCTTTTATTTAGAAAAAAATATAAGCTGGTTCTCAACGCACTGTTTCTGAGTAAGTTTATTTTAAAATGTGGCACTGAACTGACGCTCCTAATTGACTATATTGGGGGTCTAACCAATCGGGCCATGTTTACACAGCTTTTCAAAAAAAGTACCCCTATTACCGTTTCCCCTAACAACAAAAAATTAGTATTTGTAGTCCGACTAATCGTGTTTCGCCTTACATTTACTTCTATCCAATCAAATAGGATTTAACATGGTGGCCTATTTCCCGTAAAATGGTGGTTTCAAAACATGCCACTGTGCGATTATTATTTGGTGTTGTCTGACACCCTCACTATTTTCTTTTGGCTATAATTTGTTAATTCCTAGACTATTTGCGTAACACTTAACATATTCTTTGTCAACAAGTCCTAAGGAACCCAAATATATAAGTTTTAAGGGAGCTAAGTGGCGGCGTTCAAAATATGTATTTTCTTCTAGGATAGTCGTGCTGTTACCACCTCCTCACTTCCAAACTTTATGGTGTCTGCTGCTCGTAGTGGGTAGTGTTTTTTATCACTGTCTATTTGAAAAAAAAAGTTAGTACTTCATGCCTTACGCTTGGGGTGGCATTAATTATCGCGAGACGCGTGTTAGTGTTGCCGGCGTTCCTGCTTTCAGCCCTCCCTCTCTCTATCCTAATTCCATCTGTCTTTTCATCACGCAGTGTATAAAATGAAATTAATGCTAGTATTAATTTAGGTCATTAATCAGCTTGCGTATCTCAAGGTTTTCTAAGAAATACAGTACACGTTTTATTGTTTTGTGGAAACGCGTGTATGCTGCTGTAGGCTTTACAAGTAAACGTGCAAGCGTGAGAATATGCAGACGAAGCAGAAAAAGGGGGATCTCGAGTACAGTCATTGTGACAGCACTGTTCTTTACCATATTCTTTCCCTTTTATTGAATTTATGTGTTAGGCTTTACATTTACCTTTTAATTTATATATGTGGATTTAGAATGTTTTCACGACAACAGCCTCGACCTCCATTCTGTGTAGTCTACCACCTTCATTCTGTGTGGTCTACCACTGAGCAAGGTGCCTTCCAAGGTGTCTACAACTCTTCCTCCCACGCTATATTGTCATTTCATCGTATATGTCTTTTTTCCATCTTTTCTGTTGTCATTACGTGTATCAATCTTCCTCTACCCAAACAAGCATGTCGTTCATGGCGACTCATTAGGATGCTGTGCTCGGGGCTAGCTACCTCATCATGTAAAACAAATCCCCACAGCAACTACTTGTGCATGAGCGTGTGAATACTTGGCTCGGGCTTCCTGCCTGGGAGGGGAGAGTGGTGGTGGCACACGATCCATCGGCAGCACGAAAGAAAATAACCATGTTTATGAATTGGGGGGGGGGGGGGGGGGAAGAAGAGGGGGGAGTTATCATTGAAGGTGATGGAAGCAGTAGTAGTGATGATGGCGATAGTGGTAGCTGGAGGTGGTGACTGCAGACGCAGTTGTACAGCATCTTGTAGTAGTTTTACTGTAGTATTAGTGGTATAAGCAGTTGCGATAATAATGGTGATTGTAAAAGTGGTATCTTCTAGTAATGATCGGACTATTAGTGGTGTGTGACAACTTGCCCAATCTTCTCTTCATTTTTTTTATTATTTACGGACATCGTTTTTTTTCTCATCCTCAATGCATGATCGCAAAGTCCCGGGAATTGTCACTGGCGGAAATTCTCCTAGCATTCAGTATTTCCTCCTCGCTATTTTTAGATACGACGTCATTGTTGACCAATGACCTCGGTAGCTAGGAACCTGTTTTAATTTAAGACTGCTTAAGCTGATAAAACCAGTTTATGCCACTTTAGGAAGACCCCACGTGACTTTTAACGCTATTGATTGGAGCGTTTATTTGACGCTAAGGTCACATGATGCACGCTATGGATCACGTGTCCAAGCGGAAATGTCCCGCTAAAAGTGCGCCAAACACGGGCAATCTTCACTTGCCCGGAACCCTTGAGACAGCTAGGTCTAACCCAATTATCGGCGAATTCTCGCATTAAAAGCACTGAAGCCACGTGTCTAATTGCGGGTTAGCGTCCATCTTTGAGTAGGTAAGTGAAATCTCGCTAGAATATAATGTGATGAAATGTGTAGTACCTTGCAAAATCGACGCAAGATTGGTATGTTTACTTTATTCATATTTATGTTGTACGATCACATCCAGCCACATGTGATCGGGTATATTTTATGATCCCACGGGATATGTACATGTTCATAATAATGTATAACGGGAATATATATATATATATAGCTATTAATTTCCATATTATTTGATTATTTTCGACCCGACGTTTAAACTAACGGAAATTAATATTAACGATAATGTTGACAGACCGTGACATATATTCATTATAAATTATATGACGAGGCGACCAGACATGAAGTGTGTGATAATGTTGTCAGACAATTCTAAAAAACACGGATGTCCAATTATTTGTTTAAATTCATCATAATGACATGACGATTAGGCTAGAGGCACAGAACTAGAATACTGTTGCCGACATTTCTATGATAAATTTGGTGGGTTTAACTGACATTTATAATAATTCATCGGGTTAAGCTGACGATAAATCAGTCTAAAGAATTATAATACTGCCACTGGGGCAGAGTAATATAATAAAGGACAGACAGGAGAAACTTGAATTCAAGATTAGACTCTAGACATATGATGTTAGAGACTAAAATCTGAGGTGACAGGCAGAGGGACGGCTTAGGGAAAGACTGCTTTCTAAAGCTAGAAAATTAATGGAGCCGTCGTATTTGTCTTCAGTCTATGGTGGAGCCTTGCACGACAGTCCAATCTCAGCGCAGAATACGGAGTCGAGCACAGAGAAGGCAAATCCGAACCATTCAAGACCTACCGGGGCAACGTCAGGAGACCGGAGAACTAACCACACTTCACTATCAGCCGGGGGCTGAAAAGCTAAGTCCACGACAAAGGAAACTCACCTAATCAATGCCACAAAGTTTAGTCATCCATGATGAAAAACACGTGAATTGTGAGACACATAATACATACAGCAGACACTAATTCCATCGACAATACTATCATTCACCATCTATTCACTTTATTGCAATAAACCAATTGGGTGTATATACTGTACCCCACGCTTTGTTCCTTCCATTAGATGTTGAATATTGTCTATGTTTATCTTCCTTTATAAGGGAGGGGGGGCTCGTAAAATATAATATAATTTAAAGAATAATAATAATAGATAACTGAGAAGGGGACGACGGTAGCGAGAGACCAAATATCTCCTTACAATCTTTTCCAGACCTGTCGAGTTAGGAGAATTTACCCTCTTCGTCACCCTTTGGAAGTGGGAAAACCCAGCAGGGATTCCTTGAGCCAAATCTTCCACATCAGATCTATTATTTCCTCTAAATAATTCTCTTATCCTTTAAACGCTACGTGACACTGGTGTCTCGGTCCGGGATTTGAACTTATGTATTTTTATCATACCTCTGGGATAGTATCATCCATTCAGTCATTACAGTATACCATTTTAACACATGTATTTTTTCACACAGTGAGCTCTAGAAAGACAGAAAACATTTTTTTTCTAGAAATTCAGGCATTGATTGGTGAATCCCTTTATATATGTTGTGTTTAATTAAGTTAGTTCTTGATTTTGTATTTCATTGAATTACAGACCTTAAGTCTCCATAACTGTAGTAATTTCATTCTACAGCAGTCGGATAAATAATTAGTATTTACTTGTTGCTAGAAATACTATTGGAAGGTAGCACTAGCTTACTCAGTGTGGACTTTAACTGCAAAAGATGGCTGAAATAGTTAAGCTTAAGGCAGCACTAGGGGAGGCCGGTCGAGATCTAGGTTATAGTGGGGTGGACCTTGCAAATTATGTCAGTGTCGAGACTGATAAGTATTACGCTCGAGAAACAGCGAAAGCTGAAAGAGAAGAGCGAATAAAGTTAGCAGAAATAGATGAGAGGATAAAAGCTGTAGACGCTAGAGAAAGAAGCGAGAGAGATGAACGCGAGCATGCATTGAAGATGAAGCAGTTAGAGATGCAGGGACAAGCTCAAAGAGTTGAACCAGTAGCCGGTGCGACCGCATCTACCTCCTCAGGCAACCTATCGCCACGGTCAGATGATATGCCTTCCTTGCACGCAGGGGGCACCGGACCTTTGCCATCCTCACTCATGTCATGTCAACTTTGGGACCTTTGACGTTTCCATTTGAAGCTTTCTCGGAACAAGCCGACTCGATCGATAGGTACCTCGACAAATTTGAGAAGTTTGCCACCACGTTTGGTTTGGAGAAGAGCAAATGGAACCTGAAACTGTCGCAAGGGCTTAGAGGAACTGCTTATGACGTGTATAGCAAGCTTCCTCCAGGTTTACAGGATGACTACGACTCTTTGAAAAAGGCACTATTGGTTCGTTATGAGCTACATGCTGACGCCTATAGGAAGAGGTTCCGTAACTCTAGGAGGGAAGTCGGAGAGAACTTTGCTCAGTTTGCTGCGAGACTGGATTCCTACGTGGAGAAGTGGGGTGCCCTAGGGAATTTTACTCATGATTGGGAAGGCCTGAAGGAAATGGTCATGATCGAACAACTGAAGGACACCATGACTTCCGACATGAGAAGATTCCTGACAGAGAATGGGGCCAGCACTTTAGAATCCATAGTCCAGTTAGCGGAACGATATCAGGCAGCACTATCAGAGAATCCACCACCCAGACGGAAACAACCAGATTACGTACCTAGACAGACAGCTCAGTCACACATGGACCCCCAAGTGAAACCACCGTATACTAACTGCAAAAAGTATGACAAGCCAGACTACAAGACTACTCAGAGATCTAATTTCCAGCAGCAGAGGCAAGGGGAAAAATGGTGTAAGCACTGTAGAACCATCACCCACAATACGCAGGAGTGCAACCGGAAAAACCCACCTCATCATGCTGCCTGCTTACGTAAAAGTGCCGCAAGGGGAAATGGACCGGAAGAACCTCTGGACAAACCCCGACATCCCCCGGTCGTTGAGACAGTCCTCGTAAATGACCAAGAGGTGACCTGCCTTTATGATACAGGCCTTGCATTCGACGCAGTTGTCTGTGCATCCCTAGTCAAGCCTGACCAGATGACAGAAGACACTATAGAAATACAAGGACCTACTAAAAGTGCAGCACCTATGCGTTTGGCCATAGCCAAGATTAAGGTCAAATCAAAATATGTGACTGGGGAAATCCGTGCAGCGATCTTGGACGACCCTATTTATCCCTTGATCTTAGGGTGTAGGTATGTGTTCTTGGGAGAACCCATTCACCCTCTGGTTGTGGCGGCTGTCACCACTAGAGGACAGGCCAAACGGAATACGGAGTTGGAATCCCCACCCAACATCCTTCCTGAGGAATTAAAAAAGGCACAAACGGAGGATCAATCTCTAGCACCCTGCTACAAAAAACTACCGAGAGCGCACACTCCTCTCCAAAAGGGAGACTTCTACAAGAAAAATGGGCTGTTGCATCGGAAAGCAGGAAATGGAGGACAGGAACATGGGCAACTTGTGGTTCCATCAGCATACCGAGCCCAGGTCCTAGAAATGGGCCATGCCCTTCCGTTTAGTGGCCACATGGGCATAAGTGCCACGATTCAGCGTATTTCATGTCATTATTATTGGCCAGGTATCAACGCCGATATCCAGAGATATGTGAAATCATGCCCGCAGTGCCAGAGGACAGCGCCGAAACACTGGACGGCCCCAGCCACTCTGGGAGAAATGCCAATCTTGGGCACACCCTTCGAACGAGTAGCGGTGGATATTGTGGGTCCACTTACTCGTAGCAAAAAGAGAAAGTTATATACTCACGTTAGTGGATTGTTGCTCCATGTGGGCAGAGGCAATTGCTATGCCCCGCCTGTGATTCTAAGCATGTTGCTGAGGCTCTGCTCACCATATTTACTCGGCTAGGGTTTCCGTCACAGATCCTGACAGATAATGGTTCCCAATTCCGAGGAAAACTCACCGAGGAAGTGTTTAGGATATTTCAGGCCCGACATATCCACACCTCTCCCTACCACCCCCAGGCAAATGGCCAGGTGGAGCGGTTTAACGGGACCCTTATTTCCATCCTTCGGAAACTTGCGCAGGAAAAAACCAGAGAGCTGGGATCAATACTTACCCGCAGCACTATTTGCTTACCGCGAAGTACCCCACAATTCTACTGGGATGCCTCCTGCCACATTGCTGTTTGGTAGACCTATAAAAGGACCTTTAGAGGCACTGTTACGTACTTGGACAGATGATAAAGCTGATGAGACGGTCACCTCTGCATCCCAATACGTGAAGGAGTTGACCCAACGCCTTAAAACAGGATGGGAACTGGCAAAGGAAAATGTACGCCGTGCCCGTCGTAAACATGCGCGTTACTACAACCGCACTGCGAAGGATAGGGAGCTAGAAGTAGGAGAACAGGTATTATTACTCCTGCCCAGTAGCAATAATAAATTGCAAATCGGGTGGAGAGGTCCATATAAAATTGTTGAGAAAATGTCGCGCACCAATTACAAGATTGCCATAAAGGGGAAGCAGAAAACTTACCACATAAACCTGCTGAAGCGATATTATGAAAGACCAGGTGCAGAACCAGCACATTTCCTGACACTGGCTATTGCGACGGAAACTGAGGCAGAACCCCTGACCTCCTGTGATACCCTCTTCGTCAGTGCGAAACTCATCAAGATGTTCAGATTAGTTCAACTTTAACGGAGGATCAGCAGGCACGGGTTCAACAGTTGTTGAGAAAACACACTAGTACACTCACGGATAAACCTGGCATGACCAACCTGATAGAATTTGATATGAAGCTAACAGACCTCGCCCCGGTACGAGTTAAGAACTATCCTGTTCCTTATGCTAAAGCAAAGGCATTGAGTGAGGAAATCGAGTACCTGCTTAAGGAAAATATTATCTCAAAATCAGAGTCGCCTTATAGTGCGAGTGTAGTGTTGCTTAGAAAATCCACAGGAGAACATCGCCTCTGCATAGACTGCCGAAGGCTCAACGCTGTAACGGAATTTCAAGCGGAGCCCTTACCGGATCAGAATCAGCTTTTCACCAAGCTGAGTAGAGCACGATACTTTTCGAAGATAGACCTTAGCAAAGGGTACTACCAGATCCCGGTAAAAGAGGAAATTCGACATATGTTAGCATTTAGTACTTCTGAAGGCCATTACGAGTTTAATGTATTGCCATTTGGGCTAAGCAACGCCCCAAGCGTCTTTACTCGTATGATGAGGAAGCTACTGGAACCCCTGAACCACCCTGGGATAAGTAATTTCATGGACGACATACTTATTGCCACGAACACCTTTGAGGAGCACCTGGACGCAGTTTCCCTACTCTTCGAAAGACTTAGAGAAACAGGACTCACCGCTCGCCCTACAAAATGTCAAATTGCCTGCGAGCAACTAGAATTCCTGGGACACACTATCTCGCATGGATGCATGTTCCCAGATGCGCGTAATATTGAGAAGTTACAGCGGGCCCCACGACCCCAGACTAAAAAGGATGTAAGGTCATTTGTGTCTCTATGTGGCTTCTACCAGAGATATATTAAAGATTTTAATACCCTGAGTGCGCCATTGACCGCATTAACCAAGAATGGGAACCCGGACAAAGTAACCTGGACAGCGGAGTGCGAAAATGCCTACACGCTGCTGAAGGAGAAACTCACAGCTAGGCCAATTCTGCGACTGCCTGACTTAACTCTGAACTTTACGCTGCGAACAGATGCTAGCAATATAGGGATAGGAGCCACTCCTGCAGCCTAGTGATAGACCTTCTGCAACTCTATTCCCCATCGCATATGCTAGTAGGAAATTGAACCCTGCTGAACAGAACTACTCTACCATCGAACGAGAATGTCTGTCGCTAATATGGGCTGTGCAGAAGTTTCAACCATATTTATACGGGAAAAAGTTCACGGTGCAGTGTGATCACCAACCGTTGATATTTCTTGCAGCGCCGAAGAACCTTAATGCCCGGCTTATGAGATGGTCACTACTGTTGCAGCCATATTCCTTTCACATAGAATACATACCTGGGAAGAACAACGTAGGGGCAGATTTTTTGAGCAGACATCCGGACGCAACCGAGGAGATATGAGAAACTGGAAAAGAAGAGGAAGACAGGACAAGAGGAGTTGGACGGAACGTCAAACTTGAGGAGGGGCTTGTGTGACAACTTGCCCAATCTTCTCTTCATTTTTTTTATTATTTACGGACATCGTTTTTTTTCTCATCCTCAATGCATGATCGCAAAGTCCCGGGAATTGTCACTGGCGGAAATTCTCCTAGCATTCAGTATTTCCTCCTCGCTATTTTTAGATACGACGTCATTGTTGACCAATGACCTCGGTAGCTAGGAACCTGTTTTAATTTAAGACTGCTTAAGCTGATAAAACCAGTTTATGCCACTTTAGGAAGACCCCACGTGACTTTTAACGCTATTGATTGGAGCGTTTATTTGACGCTAAGGTCACATGATGCACGCTATGGATCACGTGTCCAAGCGGAAATGTCCCGCTAAAAGTGCGCCAAACACGGGCATTCTTCACTTGCCCGGAACCCTTGAGACAGCTAGGTCTAACCCAATTATCGGCGAATTCTCGCATTAAAAGCACTGAAGCCACGTGTCTAATTGCGGGTTAGCGTCCATCTTTGAGTAGGTAAGTGAAATCTCGCTAGAATATAATGTGATGAAATGTGTAGTACCTTGCAAAATCGACGCAAGATTGGTATGTTTACTTTATTCATATTTATGTTGTACGATCACATCCAGCCACATGTGATCGGGTATATTTTATGATCCCACGGGATATGTACATGTTCATAATAATGTATAACGGGAATATATATATATATAGCTATTAATTTCCATATTATTTGATTATTTTCGACCCGACGTTTAGACTAACGGAAATTAATATTAACGATAATGTTGACAGACCGTGACATATATTCATTATAAATTATATGACGAGGCGACCAGACATGAAGTGTGTGATAATGTTGTCAGACAATTCTAAAAACACGGATGTCCAATTATTTGTTAAATTCATCATAATGACATGACGATTAGGCTAGAGGCACAGAACTAGAATACTGTTGCCGACATTTCTATGATAAATTTGGTGGGTTTAACTGACATTTATAATAATTCATCGGGTTAAGCTGACGATAAATCAGTCTAAAGAATTATAATACTGCCACTGGGGCAGAGTAATATAATAAAGGACAGACAGGAGAAACTTGAATTCAAGATTAGACTCTAGACATATGATGTTAGAGACTAAAATCTGAGGTGACAGGCAGAGGGACGGCTTAGGGAAAGACTGCTTTCTAAAGCTAGAAAATTAATGGAGCCGTCGTATTTGTCTTCAGTCTATGGTGGAGCCTTGCACGACAGTCCAATCTCAGCGCAGAATACGGAGTCGAGCACAGAGAAGGCAAATCCGAACCATTCAAGACCTGCCGGGGCAACGTCAGGAGACCGGAGAACTAACCACACTTCACTATCAGCCGGGGGCTGAAAAGCTAAGTCCACGACAAAGGAAACTCACCTAATCAATGCCACAAAGTTTAGTCATCCATGATGAAAAACACGTGAATTGTGAGACACATAATACATACAGCAGACACTAATTCCATCGACAATACTATCATTCACCATCTATTCACTTTATTGCAATAAACCAATTGGGTGTATATACTGTACCCCACGCTTTGTTCCTTCCATTAGATGTTGAATATTGTCTATGTTTATCTTCCTTTATAAGGGAGGGGGGGCTCGTAAAATATAATATAATTTAAAGAATAATAATAATAGATAACTGAGAAGGGGACGACGGTAGCGAGAGACCAAATATCTCCTTACAATCTTTTCCAGACCTGTCGAGTTAGGAGAATTTACCCTCTTCGTCACCCTTTGGAAGTGGGAAAACCCAGCAGGGATTCCTTGAGCCAAATCTTCCACATCAGATCTATTATTTCCTCTAAATAATTCTCTTATCCTTTAAACGCTACGTGACATGGTGCTATAAGTAGTTGTAGTAGTGATGGTTATTGCGACGGTAGCAGTGATACTGAATGTACTACTGCTGCTAGTTAATGTACTGATAGTGCTTCTACTAATCAAGGTGACTGATTGTACTGCTACTAACAAATTGACTGACATTTCTTCTACAGTACTTTCAAGATAGCATTTTCCGCTGACAAACAAGATGTTGAACGCTATAGTTTCAGCTAGTAGTGGCGCATTTGTTGCTTATTTAAATAATTTTAAATTGTGTAAGATACCATGCATAATTTCTGATGTTTCTTGTATTTGTAGAAAACAGCATACCACCTACCATGTCTTTAACTCGGACTGTGCCGTGAGAAAACACAATGACGTTTGGAGGAGTGGCCACGGGCAGCATAAATGCGAATGATGTCGTAATGACCGCTGGGAACATCAGAAACAGCGGGTTGAGTCGAAGACTAATGGCCTGTATGGAAGATGAACCCAAATGTGTTAAGGGATTCAACAATATAAGGATACATATCTTGACAAGACAACATTGTAACAGTTACATGGACAGCGTAAACAATGGTGTATAACTGATTATGAGACATCTTCTTCTTCTTCTTCCTCGTTCGCCTTCAGACTTCCACATTTATGACTCTAATAAAGGCAGTAGTCAACCCAAGGCTCCCAACATCTCCAAACAGTTTATTATGAGACATCGAAATATTGAAATTTAACCTAATATGATTACTACTGTGGCAGGTTGGCAACAGCTAAGCATACTCGCTTAGCGTTACTTGCAAAGGATGTTGCTACATAATGTCGCTGGCCCACAGCATGTGCCCTTGTTTATCCATGACTTAAGTTACACTTCTCCGCGTGGCTACACGTTTTGCTACTATACTCTACATACCAGAGTTGTGTCTTGAAAGCTGATCACATATTCGATGCCCATCTCGTCAAACATCTTCTGTCTGACACAAGTGACTTGCATGTCTTGCTAACCGCAGACCCGACTGTGACAAAGTATCTGTAGCTTTATATTACAACTAAATCAATAAAGTTATTAGTTGTCACTGTTATGTAAGTAAGAGTATCTGTAGCTTTATATTACAACTAAATCAATAAAGTTATTAGTTGTCACTGTTATGTAAGTAAGAGTATCTGTAGCTTTATATTACAACTAAATCAATAAAGTTATTAGTTGTCACTGTTATGTAAGTAAGTGTATCTGTAGCTTTATATTACAACTAAATCAATAAAGTTATTAGTTGTCACTGTTATGTAAGTAAGTGTATCTGTAGCTTTATATTACAACTAAATCAATAAAGTTATTAGTTGTCACTGTTATGTAAGTAAGTGTATCTGTAGCTTTATATTACAACTAAATCAATAAAGTTATTAGTTGTCACTGTTATGTAAGTAAGTGTATCTGTAGCTTTATATTACAACTAAATCAATAAAGTTATTAGTTGTCACTGTTATGTAAGTAAGTGTATCTGTAGCTTTATATTACAACTAAATCAAAAAAGTTATTAGTTGTCACTGTTATGTAAGTAAGTGTATCTGTAGCTTTATATTACAACTAAATCAATAAAGTTATTAGTTGTCACTGTTATGTAAGTAAGTGTATCTGTAGCTTTATATTACAACTAAATCAATAATTTTATTAGTTGTCACTGTTATGTAAGTAAGTGTATCTGTAGCTTTATATTATAACTAAATCCATAAAGTTATTAGTTGTCACTGTTATGTAAGTAAGCGTATCTGTAGCTTTATATTACAACTAAATCAATAAAGTTATTAGTTGTCACTGTTATGTAAGTAAGTGTATCTGTAGCTTTATATTACAACTAAATCAATAAAGTTATTAGTTGTCACTGTTATGTAAGTAAGTGTATCTGTAGCTTTATATTACATCTAAATCAATAAAGTTATTAGTTGTCACTGTTATGTAAGTAAGAGTATCTGTAGCTTTATATTACAACTAAATCAATAAAGTTATTAGTTGTCACTGTTATGTAAGTAAGCGTATCTGTAGCTTTATATTACAACTAAATCAATAAAGTTATTAGTTGTCACTGTTATGTAAGTAAGCGTATCTGTAGCTTTATATTACAACTAAATCAATAAAGTTATTAGTTGTCACTTATGTAAGTAAGCGTATCTGTAGCTTTATATTACAACTAAATCAATAAAGTTATTAGTTGTCACTGTTATGTAAGTAAGTGTATCTGTAGCTTTATATTACATCTAAATCAATAAAGTTATTAGTTGTCACTGTTATGTAAGTAAGTGTATCTGTAGCTTTATATTACAAGTAAATCAATAAAGTTATTAGTTGTCACTGTTATGTAAGTAAGTGTATCTGTAGCTTTATATTACAACTAAATCAATAAAGTTATTAGTTGTCACTGTTATGTAAGTAAGTGTATCTGTAGCTTTATATTACAACTAAATCAATAAAGTTATTAGTTGTCACTGTTATGTAAGTAAGTGTATCTGTAGCTTTATATTACAACTAAATCAATAAAGTTATTAGTTGTCACTGTTATGTAAGTAAGTGTATCTGTAGCTTTATATTACAACTAAATCAATAATGTTATTAGTTGTCACTGTTATGTAAGTAAGTGTATCTGTAGCTTTATATTACAACTAAATCAATAAAGTTATTAGTTGTCACTGTTATGTAAGTAAGTGTATCTGTAGCTTTATATTACAACTAAATCAATAAACACAACGGGCTGATCACTCGTTTGCCAGTCACTTCGATTACGGAAACAACAGCAAATGGATTGATTTGCCTTTGCCCTAAAGACGCCACTAGGCGTGATGGGAAACAATGGCAAAGAAAACCTATCTGCTGTTGCCCTAAGACGCCACTAGGCGTAATGGCCACTGACTGCTTTGACGGTCTGTGGCTAAGGACGGAAGAAGAAGAAGAAATCAATAAAGCTATTAGTTGTCACTGTTATGTAAGTAAGTGTATCTGTAGCTTTATATTACAACTAAATCAATAAAGTTATTAGTTGTCACTGTTATGTAAGTAAGCGTATCTGTAGCTTTATATTACAACTAAATCAATAAAGTTATTAGTTGTCACTGTTATGTAAGTAAGCGTATCTGTAGCTTTATATTACAACTAAATCAATAAAGTTATTAGTTGTCACTGTTATGTAAGTAAGTGTATCTGTAGCTTTATATTACAACTAAATCAATAAAGTTATTAGTTGTCACTGTTATGAAAGTAAGTGTATCTGTAGCTTTATATTACAACTAAATCAATAAAGTTATTAGTTGTCACTGTTATGTAAGTAAGTGTATCTGTAGCTTTATATTACAACTAAATCAATAAAGTTATTAGTTGTCACTGTTATGTAAGTAAGTGTATCTGTATCTTTATATTATAACTAAATCAATAAAGTTATTAGTTGTCACTGTTATGTAAGTAAGTGTATCTGTAGCTTTATATTACATCTAAATCAATAAAGTTATTAGTTGTCACTGTTATGTAAGTAAGTGTATCTGTAGCTTTATATTACAACTAAATCAATAAAGTTATTAGTTGTCACTGTTATGTAAGTGAGTGTATCTGTAGCTTTATATTACAACTAAATCAATAAAGTTATTAGTTGTCACTGTTATGTAAGTAACAGTTCCTCTTATCTTCCTCTCCGAACATTTGTTATATATTCATGGAAACAAAGTAAGTGTGCAACACTTTATAGGGCACTGTGCATGATTTCATGGACGAAATTAAATAAAAGTTGGCACACAATGTGGTTGAATATTGAATAAAAGACCAAGTGATCACTATGATTTTAGTGAAAGTGTCATGAAAGAAAGATAAAAACTAAAGTCAGTGTGGCATCCCCACGAAAAAATGAAATCTTGATTTCAGTACTGTGTATGTCCACCTATTCCGCACTGTTCTGCACGACACGGGTCTTAAACCTGGAATGTTCCTGGCCTGTCATGCAAGTGCATAAGGCGTATGTAACGGTCTTGTGCAGAGGTGGTAACTCGTGGTCGGCCACTTCTATGGCGATCAGCAGTGGATCCAGTTTGGTGGAAACGAGCTTACGAGCTTGAATGCGTGATATAGTGTTCCTGTGAACATTGAAATGTTGTGATACAGTTAATATAGTCGCTCCAGCATCTAACATCCCTATAGCTATTGCTCGCTGTTGTTGGTTCAATCTTGGCATTGTCAAAAAAGATGTTTCTGTTGGACTCTTGGTACTCTCTATTTCAACGATTACGTTTTCACATGCTTGTGATTAGAGCTACACACTTACCTTCCTTTTATCTGTGATAAATTCTCCCCTACGGCACTTTTCACGTAATTTACATGCACCGTGATTATCTCCCCATGAATAGTGCGATCCAATTGTAATTGCACGGGTAAGTGAGCAACTCACACAGAAATTTGTGCCAACTTGCATTTGAGTTCACCCAAGAACACACGCACAGTGCCCTGTTTAGTGCTGCACACTTACTTTTTTCCATGAGTATATAATGTGGGGAAATGGAGGTGTGCTGAGGATGCGCTGTGCGAGCCATGGGGCCTGTGACCCGACAGAGTTTGGGAAGCACTGACAGTGACTGCTTATAACAAGCGCTGGCTCATTCCTGTTTCCATTTATTACAACCATCCTTAAATATGAGTGCTTGCTCTACGGCCAGCCCATCAACTTGCTGTTTGAGGGCACCACGTCCGTTGGTTTCCTTACAGAAAACCTGTTCCACAGCACGCAGTGTGCTTTAGCAGTGGTGATTTAAACATCAATTTGTCTTTCATAATGACGTTGCTGTGTTTGAAAAATTAGTGTCATTATAAAAAGTAAACGGGATTATAAATATCAAGATTGTTTGTATGGAGCTTTTCATTTTACATTCTGTGTTATAAACTGTCTTTGTAATGTGGTGGTTTGTTCTTTTTTTTAAAATAAAGTTTTGGCGAGGCGCGTCTCGTTCAACCCAGTCGGTTATATTAGGGCGCATGTCTAAATATAAAAGACCCTTAGATCTGAGATTTGTGGTAGTTTCTGAGTGAAGAGATAGTTTATAAAAACTTGTGTTTAAGTCTTCATGGACCCACCACTACATCTGGTTCCTCTGTCACAAAACTTGTGTTTAAGTCTTCATGGACCCACCACTACATCTGGTTCCTCTGTCACAAAACTTGTGTTTAAGTCTTGATGTAACCACCACTACATCTGGTTCCCCTGTCACACAACTTGTATTTAAGTCTTGATGTAACCACCACTACATCTGGTTCCCCTGTCACACAACTTGTATTTAAGTCTTCATGGACCCAACACTACATCTGGTTCCCCTGTCACACAACTTGTGTTTAAGTCTTGATATAACCACCACTACATCTGGTTCCCCTGTCACACAACTTGTGTTTAAGTCTTGATGTAACCACCATTACATCTAGTTCCCCTGTCACACAACTTGTATTTAAGTCTTCATGGACCCAACACTACATCTGGTTCCCCTGTCACACAACTTGTGTTTAAGTCTTGATGTAACCACCACTACATCTGGTTCCCCTGTCACACAACTTGTATTTAAGTCTTCATGGACCCAACACTACATCTGGTTCCCCTGTAACAACACTTGTGTTTAAGTCTTGATGTAACCACCACTACATCTGGTTCCCCTGTCACACAACTTGTATTTAAGTCTTCATGGACCCAACACTACATCTGGTTCCCCTGTCACACAACTTGTGTTTAAGTCTTGATGTAACCACCACTACATCTAGTTCCCCTGTCACACAACTTGTATTTAAGTCTTCATGGACCCAACACTACATCTGGTTCCCCTGTCACACAACTTGTATTTAAGTCTTGATGTAACCACCACTACATCTGGTTCCCCTGTCACACAACTTGTATTTAAGTCTTCATGGACCCAACATTACATCTGGTTCCCCTGTCACACAACTTGTGTTTAAGTCTTGATGTAACCAACACTACATCTGGTTCCCCTGTCACACAACTTGTATTTAAGTCTTCATGGACCCAACACTACATCTGGTTCCCCTGTCACACAACTTGTATTTAAGTCTAGATGTAACCACCACTACATCTGGTTCCCCTGTCACACAACTTGTATTTAAGTCTTCATGGACCCAACACTACATCTGGTTCCCCTGTCACACAACTTGTATTTAAGTCTTGATGTAACCAACACTACATCTGGTTCCCCTGTCACACAACTTGTATTTAAGTCTTCATGGACCCAACACTACATCTGGTTCCCCTGTCACACAACTTGTATTTAAGTCTTGATGTAACCACCACTACATCTGGTTCCCCTGTCACACAACTTGTATTTAAGTTTTCATGGACCCAACATTACATCTGGTTCCCCTGCCACACAACTTGTGTTTAAGTATTGATGTAACCAACACTACATCTGGTTCCCCTGTCACACAACTTGTATTTAAGTCTTCATGGACCCAACACTACATCTGGTTCCCCTGTCACACAACTTGTATTTAAGTCTTGATGTAACCACCACTACATCTGGTTCCCCTGTCACACAACTTGTATTTAAGTCTTGATGTAACCACCACTACATCTGGTTCCCCTGTCACACAACTTGTATTTAAGTCTTGATGTAACCACCACTACATCTGGTTCCCCTGTCACACAACTTGTATTTAAGTCTTCATGGACCCAACACTACATCTGGTTCCCCTGTCACACAACTTGTATTTAAGTCTTCATGGACCCAACACTACATCTGGTTCCCCTGTCACACAACTTGTATTTAAGTCTTGATGTAACCACCACTACATCTGGTTCCCCTGTCATACAACTTGTATTTAAGTCTTCATGGACCCAACACTACATCTGGTTCCCCTGTCACACAACTTGTATTTAAGTCTTGATGTAACTACCACTACATCTGGTTCCCCTGTCACACAACTTGTGTTTAAGTCTTGATGTAACCACCACTACATCTGGTTCCCCTGTCACACAACTTGACCACCACTACATCTGGTTCCCCTGTCACACAACTTGTATTTAAGTCTTGATGTAACCACCACTACATCTGGTTCCCCTGTCACACAACTTGTATTTAAGTCTTGATGTAACCACCATTACATCTGGTTCCCCTGTCATCAACTTGTGTTTAATGTTCCCCTGTCACACAACTTGTATTTAATGTTCCCCTGTCACACAACTTGTATTTAAGTCTTCATGGAATCTTGCTGTGGTGGTTTCTGTAACATGTTGTCTTACATGAAGAAATGACCAACCTCATGCTAAACCTGATATTTAAGTCTTTGTAACCACCATTAACATCTGGCCTGTCATCAACTTGTGTTTATGTTCCCCCCCTGTCACACATGTTCCCCTGTCACACAACTTGTATTTAAGTCTTCATGGAATCTTGCTGTGGTGGTTTCTGTAACATGTTGTCTTACATGAAGAAATGACCAACCTCATGCTAAACCTGATATTTGTGGCCTTCTAGGACATGCCTGACATGACACTAGTCCTATTTCTTCTTTGCCTCCCCTCCGAGAATAACAAAGAATTTTTATATTTGACCCCTGGGACTAACATAGAATTTTTATATTTGACCCCTGGGACTAACATAGAATTTTTATATTTGACCCCTGGGACTAACATAGAATTTTTATATTTGACCCCCAAGACTAACACAGGATTTTTATATTAGACCCCTGGGACTAACTCAGGATTTTTATATTTGACCCCCTGGGACTAAAACAGGATTTTTATATTTGAAAAACCAAATTTTTATTTACATTTACTGTCTACAATATTTGTTTACATCTACTGTATACAATCTTTGTTTACATCTACCGTCTTCAACCTTTGTTTACATCTACCATCTTTGTTTACATCTACCGTCTACAACTTTGTTTACTTCTACCATATACAAACTTTGTTTACATTTGCCGTCTACAATCTTTGTTTACATCTATCATCTACACTCTTTGTTTACATTTACCATCTACAATCTTTTTATTTACATCTACAACCTCTATTTATATCTACCGTCTACAATCTTTTTAATTACATCTACCATCTACAATCTTTGTTTACATCCACCGTCTACAATATTTGTTTACATTTGCCATCTACAATCTTTGTTTATAGTTAACGTCTACAATCATTGTTTATAGTTACCGTCTACAATTTTTGTTTACCTTTACCATCTGCAGTCTTTTTATTTACATCTATCGTCTACAATTTTTGTTTACATTTACCGTCTGCAATCTTTGTTTATAGTTACCATCTACAATCTTTGTTTACATTTACTGTCTAAATCTTTGTTTACATTTACCGTCTACAATCTTTGTTAATATCTACCATCTACAACATTTATTTTCCCTTACTGTCTACAATCTTTGTTTACATCTGCCGCCTACAATCTTTGTTTATGCTTACCATTTACAATCTTTGTTTACATCTACCATCTACAATCTTTGTTTATAGATACCGTCCACAATCTTTGTTTACATCTACCGTCTACAATCTTTACATCTACCATCCAAACCATTAATCTCTAGACTTGATCAGTTCTAAACAGAACCAGTTATATCCAGCTGATGAGACTCACCATCTGCGAGAGAATGGGCATCATCAGTGTAGCAATAGCCGTGTTACTGATAACTTCTGTAGCGAATGTGATGATGTAACAAATTATCATTAGAATAACCCAGTGGTTGAGGTCTCGAAACACCATTAGCTGGTCTCCCAGCCAGACAGACAGCCCTGAATCCTAGGGGGAAAAGTGAGGATGAAATAATGGACATCAATACAGGAAAATTATCTATTCTTGTATGACCTTTTGGGAGAAAAGATTGACGATACAAACTTTCAGTGACGTCTCTAAAATAATGAAAGTATAAACTTCATTGTGCCAGTTATGTCCCTTGTTGGAAGTGTTCCAAGGCTTAACTCTCTGGAGGCCACCGCCCTGTATATGATCCAATAATGTTTGACTGTATCTGTCTGTTTATCATAAAACATGTGGTAACGCTAATTTGGTAATATATCAGTTATTCCTTTAGCAGCTAAAAATCGTTTGGTTTAACAGCTACATTCTAAAGGAAATAATATGTCCTGAAGCAAGAAACAAGGTAAAGTATGAAGTATTCCTGCTTCAAATTTCTTGGGCCCATGATTGATTCCGGGCTTCTTGTGTAGTTATTGAGATGTTTATTCTGGGTGAATCTTTGGTGCTCTTCTGCTTGAATTGATCGTCTTTGTTTGTTCTGCTTTTGGTGGTGACTGAGTGTTTAAATTTTTTTTTTTTTAAATTAATGAAGAAAAATATCCCGTTCAACCTCTGATGGGTTATAATTAGGATATATATTGATTTCAATTCCAAATAATATGAACAACTGCCGATATGAGAAAGTGGCATCACATTTGTCAAATCATTGTAAATAGGGACAATCACAGTTGTGCTTATATGTTAAAAAAAAAACTAAACAAACAAACAAAATGAAGAAGAAACTCTGAACAAGAATAATATTAAAGTGGAGGGGTGTAAAGGCCTTGTGGTTCCAGTTATATAACTGACTTTTACAGATATTTAATTGACTTTCATCTGTTAAAAGTCATATGCATTGTAAGAACAGCATCAGACCTTCACATTCCCAGCCACTATATATTAACATTTGTTCGTGTTAAATATTGCTTGACTATATTATGCAGTTCCCTAGGTCTGTCTATTCTTAACACCTCTTCTATATTTATAGATAAGTTGGATGCTTGCAAATAATCTAATATTGGTATTCTCATTTGTTCTTACATTTTAACAAGAAATGTTCTATATTATTGTCTTGAAGACATACTGCACAGTAAGGTTCTTCTATTCTGAAATAGCCTTTTCCCAGATGTAGTCTGAGAAGTTTCTTATTACTGGGAATTTTCAATTCCCTAGATATCTGACATTTTCTTGTTGGAGCCTTGAACAACTTATATGCATGTCTTCCTTTCAGATTTTTATTCCACTCTGCTTTCCATTCATCTGTTATTAAATCTTTAATTAAGCTCTTAATCTCTGATTTACTCGTCCCTACATTTATTAGATTTTTATCAGATCTACCTTTCTTGGCTTCTTTATCTGCCTTTTCATTTCCTTCTATGCCAATATGTGAAGGTATCCAAGCAATTAAGACTGAACATCCTCTAGAATATAAGTATGTAGTAGCCAGAAATATCTCCTCTGCTATTTCAGGTCTACTACATTCTCGTAAGTTTCAAGTGCTTTAATTGTTGAAAGAGAGTCAGTTAAAACTGTTAGTTTTTTGGGAGGGTTATTAGAGAATATTTCTAGTGCTTTTAGTATTGCCACCATCTCTGCAGTGAAAATGGATGTATTTTCCGTGATGCTATATTCTTTTGCCATTTTCCATATTGGAATATATATTCCTATCCCCAATTTGCCATCCTCTCCCTTGGATCCATCTGTGTACACAGTAATGCTGTCTTTTAATATTTATTGTGTATATTTATTGGCTGTGTTTTTAATATTTTCTATATTATTTTATTTCTTAAGTATTTCTGCTAGGTGATAGTCCGTGTCTGGTTTCTTGATCTCCCAGGGCGGAATCACTGGCTTGTATTCACAACTGTTATTAATTGATGTAATTAACGTACCCAGATGGACAATTTCCTCCATACACTTCCATCCTGTAGGGTATCTATTGGTATTCATTGGATTGCCCTGAGTTGTTAGTTGGCATCTGGTAAAAGCTGTATGTGCTGGGTGAGACTTATCTAACATAACTCTGTTCATGTAATTTAGTCTTAACTCCTTTCTCCGTAATTCTAAGGTAGAATTCCTAAAGCCACATCTATAGATCCCACTGATATTGATCTGATTGAACCTGCTATTGTACATAAAGCCTGATGCTGAATTCTGTCTAATTTAATCTTGTTACTGTGTGCAGCAGAGTCATATATTATACTTTCATAATCTATTTTTCCTTTAATAAAAGATTTATAAAAAGTGAGCATTGTCTTAGTGCTTGCACCCCATCCATTACCTTTCAAATATCTTAATAAGTTAGTCAATCCTCTGCAATACTCCACTAGTTTATCTATGTGTTTATTCCAGTTCTGCTGTTGGTCCAATATCATTCCTAGATATTGAGTGGTTTGCACTGTATTAATGTTTTGCCCTTGGGTATTTATGTCTATAATTTTTTTTTTTTAAACCCTACCTTTACTGAAGATCATACCCAATGTTTTATTTGTGTTCAGCTGAAAACCCCATTTTGTCATCCATTTACATACTTTACTTATTTGCTTCTGTAGATCCTTATATAATTTTAGCAGATGTCTCCCAGTCCTCCATATAGCAACATCACCTGCAAACTGTGATAATTTATTTGTTATATCATTAAATTCCTCACCTAAATCATTTACCATTATTGTAAAAATTGAAGGAGACATTACTGATCCTTGAGGAATTCCATTTTGTTGTTCATACAGTTCTGATCTATCATTGTTTACCTGAACAGTGAAATATCTATCTTGCAGAAAATTCTCTAAATAATTATATATTTTACCGGCTACTCCTATCTTCTTCATTTTAAAGAGAGAACCCTCTCTCCAGCATTCATCATAAGCCATAGCTATATCTAAAAATACTGCCACAGTTTTTTCTTTCTTTTGAAATCCTGATTTTACTTCATGTTCCAATTTAATTATCTGATCCATAGTGCATCTGTTCTTCCTAAATCCTGACTGAGTTTGATTATATAAATTATTATTTTCCAAATAAAACTTTAATCTTTTATTTACTATGGTTTCTAATATTTTACCTAGATGGGAAGTTAAAGAAATTAGTCTGTATGAACTGGCATCATGGGCATCTTTTTCCGGTTTTAGTATTGGAATAATTACTGCTGTTTTCCATGTTTTGGGAATTTTCCTGTATTCCAAATTTTGTTAAAAAGGGATGTTATAATTTCTATGGTACTTTTTGGTATGTGTTTCAAGATTTCATAGCTCAAGTTGTCATGCCCTGCTGATGTATTTGTTTTGTCCTTTATTGTATTTTCAACTTCTTCCATTGTAATATCTGCATTTAAATATGATAAATTTTTAGCATTATAAGGTACTTCTTTACTGAGTTTTTTAAGAAGTGTTGCTCTTCTGTTGACTTCAGCCTGTCCTAGATTTTCCTTAGAACTAACTCTATGGTAGTATCTGGTAGTACCTGTCCAGCACTTTTGCTTTCTGCCAGTCAGTCACTGCCCTTTCAGGTCTTTTTATATTAGGTATTATCATATGTTTAGTTCTGCCTTTAATGGCTTTCAACTTATTCCACACATCTGTTGTAGAGTTAGTTGTAGGGTTCAGTGTTTGGCAGAAACTTCTCCAATGATTTTCTTTTGCCTTTAGTATTATTCTGTTTGATTCATTTCTTATGTTCTTATAAATATCTAAATTATCTTCAGATCTATGCTTTCTATATTCTTGTAGAGCTTGTTTTCTTTGTTTTTGAATTTCTGTACATCTAACTGTCCACCATGGTACTGGGTTTTTGTTCCAATGTTCATTCTTTTTTGTTTCCTTAATGCGGTGTGGAATTATGTGTTCTGGCATATATGCATTTGGTATATGTTAAACAGCTATTAGTAAAACAGCTATTAGTAAAACAGCTATTAGTAAAACAGCTATTAGTAATATTTCTTTTGTGAGATTATCTGCAAATACATCTATATTATCTTTTTCTATATGATTCATTTTTATCTCTTCCATTTCTACCTGAAAAGCTACCCACTCCTAGCTTTATTATAGTAAAATTTCGGTTATTCTACCAGTTTGTTAGGTTTGTAATAATCTTTTAGTGTTATTTCAATGGGTAAATGATCCGAATTTGTATCCCCAATAACTTCCCATTTTGCATTAGCAAGATTTGGTGTTACAATGCTTATATCAATAGCTGTGTCTTGCTGATTTGCACAAGGGTTAATTCTTGTTACTGATCCATCATTCAGTATTATTAGTTCATTGTTTTCAATGAAGTCCAACAGTAGTTTTCCTGATTTGTCTATTACATTGCCTCCCCAAGCTGTATGATGAGCATTGAAATCTCCCACTATGATAGTTCTGTTGTTTATTCTTTTATTCACGTCTGAGATATCTCTTTCCTTTATGTTTCCACTTGAACAGTAAAGGTTAACTATTTTTATTTCTTCTAACTCAGTAGACACTGTTATAGTTATTCCTTCAAAATTTTCTGTTCTAAATGATTCCCAGTCAGTTATTATATATGTTTTATTAACTAGAAATGCCACACCTCCTCCTTTTTGAGTTTCTGTCCTATCATTTCGAAAGACTTTATATTCTCTCTTCTTCTTCTTTGATCCTTAGCCGCCGACCGTCAAAGCAGTCAGTGGCCATTACGCCTGGTGGCGTCTTGTAGGGCAGCAACAAATTGATTCCACTTTGCTCGGTCGGCAGCCATCCTTCGTACAGTGCCCCAACTCTGGTTCATTCTTTGCATCTCAGCCTCCACAGTCCTGCGCCAAGTTGTTTTTGGTCGGCCTCTCTTTCGTTTTCCTTCAGGGGTCCATAGCATAGCTGTTCTTGTGATGGCATCGGGGTCTCTTCTGAGGACATGGCCAACCCAGCTCCAGCTGTAATGTTATGATGTATGTATATAAGCATTACCTCGTCATCTACACAAGCACACACATGTTTCAGAAGGCACTCAGTAAAAGCATGTTCAGTTTGTAGCCATGTTTATTTACAGGATGTCGTACATGTCAAGATTCGCATTATATTACAATGTGTGGTTCGTATTATTAATGTATTATATTACATCCCCCCTTTTTTGAAAAAAAAAATGTGTGCAAACATTTCCAACGAAGTGTTTCATGTGAGAAAGGATAAGTATGTGTAATGCTCAGTGTGAGTATATATATGTCACTGTCTGTATCGGCTGGGAGGTGTCACTGTACGACCAGAACGAGTGGTGTAAAGTGCTGGTGGTTCTGCGGAAGTCCCTGGTTTAGCTTGAGTTGGTTGTGATTCTGTCCTTGGTGGTTGCTGGTTTTGTGGGGTACCAAGGTCTGGAGTTACTGCATTGTCTGTTGAAAGCATGGGAATTCTCTGTTCTGTTGTATTCTGTGGGATTTCTCTTATGTCCACTCTGTTTCGCCTCAGGAGGTTGCTGCTGCTGTCTGGTCTTAAAGTATAGCTCCTGGGTTCAGGGTTTCTGGAAATGATTGTTGCTTTTGACCATGTGTCATTGTTGTGGTTGTAGGTAGTCACATGCTGACCAGGATATAATGGTGGTAAGTCTTTAGCACATTTGTCATAGTTGGATTTCTGAACTTGCTGACGATGCTGAAGTTGATCATATGTGCTGTCTCTATGTTGTGGACGGAAGTGGACCTTAGATGGTAGGAGGTCTTTAATTCTTCTATCAAACATAAGTTCTGCTGGACTGTCGATCTTACTGTCTACCGGTGTTGTTCTCCATCTCAAGAGTGCTAGGTGTACATCCTCTGTTCTTGTTTTCTTCATGATTGACTTGATAGTTTGTATCTGTCTCTCAATGAAACCATTAGATTTAGGGTATCTAGGTGATGATGTTGTGTGTTTGATCTTCCAGTCCTTAGTGAAGTTTCTGTATGCTTGACCTGAGAAATGTGGACCGTTGTCTGATCTAATTTCATCTGGGATGCCAAACATGCTGCAATACTTCTTTGTAATGTCTGCAATAACAGCTGATGGTGAGGGTCGTGGAAGTTTCTCAACGATGGGAAATTTGCTGTAGTAATCAGCAATAATAAGATAGTCATTATTGTCGATTGAGAAAATATCAGTTCCTATAATGCTCCAAGGGCTCAATGGTATGTCTGCTGGTATGAGAGGTTCTCTGCACTGCCTATTTGCATGTGCTTGGCAAATTGAACAGTTTTTACATAGTGTTTCTATGTCCTTGTTTACCTGTGGCCAGTAAACATCTTTCTTTGCTCTCAGTTGTGTCTTCACAATACCAAGGTGACTATTATGGAGCTGTTTAAGGATGATATCGCGTTGTGTTTCTGGTACAACAATGCGATCTCCTTTAAGGATCAGACCATCTTCGATGCTTAACTCGTCCCTCATAGAGTAGTATGGACGGATGTGTGTTGGAACTTCCCTGATAGAGCTTGGCCATCCATGGTATATCAGTTCTTTGAGAGAGTTAAGGACAGGATCTCTCATTGTGTCTTCTCTGATGTGTTCAAGCCGATTACCGCTAAACTTGACAAAATCAACTTTGATGTTTGGGGTAAGATCTGCTGTCTTGTTGGGGTTTGGTAGTTTGCTGAGAGCATCTGCAAGACCTATATCCTCTTTAATGTTGTTAATAGTTACCACACTCAGCTTTTCGCACATTGGTAAACCCAAAATTGCAGGTCCTTCAACATCTACCAAGTAAAATGTTGACGATGTCCATTCAGAGTCTCTGTATGAACATTCAAGTGTTACTGCTCCGAAACAGTCTATACTTGTTCCATTGTAAGCTCTTAGCTTTGTCCTGCCACTCCTACTTTTTACATCCCTTGTGGGAAATCCTTGCTCATCCACCTTGTCAGGCATGATCTGTCTGAATATTCTTAAGGGTAGAGTGTTACCTTGGGCACCTGTGTCTATCTTGAACCGAATATATCTTTCTTTGTGCATTTTAATTCCTGGTATTCGGAATTGTACCTTGCAGAAAGCCTGCGTTCTCTTTGGTTCATTACTGAAAGTTAGTATCTTCACAGTATCAAAAGTGGAAGGATCACTTTCTTCACTGGAGTCAAGGTCCTCAGTCATCATAGAGTGTGTTTGTTTTGACGACTTTCTGCTGTGAAGTTTGTGTTGAGCACTGTCTTGTTTCCTCTTGAAACATAATTTTATCCAGTGGCCCCTCTTTCTGCAGTAATGACACGTAGAGTCTTTAGCTGGACAGTGGTTTTGTATGTGGTTTAGGCCACAACATTTACACATAGCACCTCTGCTTGTGTTGTGTTTTTCTTGTTGCTTCGAACCAGTTGCTTTGTTGTGTCTAGGTTTATAGCTTTTCACTGCATCCACCTGGGCTGCTAATGTACCTTGCTGAATTTGTTTAATGTTTAGTGCTTGTGCCTCGTGTTTCCTGCCTTCATCCAGAAGTTGTTGTAAAGTTAGTGTATCACTCTGGCTCAGTAGCCATTTCTGGAACTCTGGCATTGGTGTGCTAAGAAGAATCTGTTCAATAATTCGCTCTTTTTCTTCTTCTTTGCTAAATTTACATACTCTTGTTTTCTCCTTAATGCGAGTAAAGAAATCATCTAGGCTTTCACCACGTTTCTGTCGCAGGTGGTGAAGTTCTAATCTTGCCGCTCTAAAGTTCGTGTGCTTTATTATCAGACGTTTTTCAAATTCGTCCAATATGGCTGCGGGGTCTGTCGCCGACTCCACAGGCATGGCGGTAGCAAAACTGTTGTAAATTTTCAAACCTTCATCGTCCAATGCTTCTAGGATATATGGAGTTAGGGTTTGTCCTTCCAGACCCGTGGTCTTGGAATATAGATCTATGCGTTGGCGTCATAACAAGAAAGCTTCACTCTTATCATCTTGACCGGCGAATCTCATTTGCGGTGCGTTGCGATATTGTTTCGCCGCCATGGCTGACCTCGATGATGAAAATTAGTCGAATAAACTGTACTCACGTGTTATCGTGTAGCTGTTTTGCGTCAGTCCGGTATCGACCGCTGCCACCATGTAATGTTATGATGTATGTATATAAGCATTACCTCGTCATCTACACAGGCACACACATGTTTCAGAAGGCACTCAGTAAAAGCATGTTCAGTTTGCACATGTCAAGATTCGTATTATATTACAATGTGTGGTTCGTATTATTAATGTATTATATTACACCAGCGTCTGCCAGCTATGATGGTGTGCATGTCCTCTTGCTTGCTCCGAGTAAGCAGATCTTGGTTGGTGATGATATTCGGCCTAAAGATTCGGAGAATTTTTCTTAGGCATGTTGTGTGAAAAGAGGACAATTTCGACATTTCCTTCTCTGTAACTCTCCAGCTCTCCGCGCCATAGAGAAGCACAGAAAGCACACAGCTCTGATATAATCCTAATTTTGTGCTTGTGCTGTACTGAGAGGACTTCCAGATGTTGTTTAGGCTAAAAAAAGGCTGTTCTTGCTTTGTTCATTCTGTTGTTGATGTCTTTGCTTGCTCCGCCGTCTGGTGTTACTATGCATCCTAGGTATGTGAAGGCATCTGTCTGTTCCAGTTGCTGATTCCTTACTGATATGGGCTGAGGGTTGCTCACATTGAGCTTCAAGACCTCTGTCTTCTTTAGGTTGATGTTCAAGCCCACCTGCTGGCTATACTTATTAAGTCTATCCGTTTTTTCCTGGATGTGTTGATGTGAATGTGCTAGCAGTGCAATGTCATCTGCATATTCCAGATCTTTCAATGTAGAAAATGCAGTCCATCTTATTCTTCTTGGATTGCCCTCTGTTGTCTGGCGCATCACCCAGTCTATGACTGTTAAAAATAGAGTGGTTGATAAGGGGCATCCCTGTGATACTCCTGTCTTCACTTCAAAGGTTAGGTTGTTCTGCCCAATGCTGCACATAAAGTTGGCATAAAGTTCTGTCCTATCATTTCGAAAGACTTTATATTCAGGGATGGTAAAACATGTTCTGATTTTGGTGGTGACTGAGTGTTGAGTTGGCTGTTGATGTTCTGAGTTTGCCGGTGACTGAGTTTTGAGTTGACTGTTGATGCTATGAGTGTGGTGGTGACTGAGTGTTTAGTTGACTGTTGATGCTCTGAGAGTGGTGGTGACTGAGTGTATAGTTGGCTGTTGATGTTCTGAGTATGGTGGTTAATGGGTGTTGAGTTGACCGTGGACTATTGAAATAAGAGGTACGTGCGAGATGAGTGGGTAAAAGAAAACACACAAACAAATACAAAGATGAATTAATTTTTACGAAAATAAGTGAAAAGAGAAACCACTTTGTCCTAAACACGAGGTTGAACAAGGCAAATAAGGACGTAAGGTTTGCAACTACAAACCTTTTAAAAGTTGCTACAAAAGCAAAGAGAATTTGTTCAAGCCAGATCAGTACTTAATGGATGGTTTTTGTGGCTTCCTTGTGCATTTTGTGTGCTACAAGAATTAATGATGACTTTAAAAGTAACAATCTAAAGAAATTTTACCGTAGCCGCACGTGCTAGGGCATAAGCACCTCCCAACAACAGATAGAGTGACCAGGGCATCTTCTCATGTATGTGTTTCCAAGTTAACAATGGGCTGATCCTGCAGTACGAAGCTGGAAGTGGAAGAAATCAAGTTATTGGCGGTAAACATGAACAGACAATTCCATTAGTGGACAACATCTAGGGCTGGTGTTCGTAGAATAATTCAACAGTTGAATTCAAAGTGGGACCCAAAGATGCAGCAAAAGAGAATGCAGTCAACGACCCATAGCTTGACTGCTTGCGTCAGGGTCAGCGAACCAGAGCTGACCAAGACCCTACTCCACCTCCACGTGGTGGTCCTGGAAACAGGCTGCATCACTGAAGTCTGGCTGAGAGAGTAGGGATCGAAGAGGGAAGGCGAACCCGGTCCCAAAAAATGCCGTGCTGAAGTCGGATGTGACGGCCAAAAGGCGCAGATATGGCAGCTCCGCTGTAAACAGACACAACGCAACCAACGTCTTTTTCAGGACGAACGAGGAAGAAGAATTCAAAGTGATAAGTAAACATGAACAGACAATTCCATTAGTGGACAACATGCAGGGCTGGTGATCGTAGAATAATTCAACAGTTGAATTCAAAGTGATAAGTAAACAAGAACGACAACATTGGTAGAAGTGAAATAAACGGATGATCTTTATAGACGGGATGTGCACGAGGAGATCAAAGATGCCATTAGACTGTGATACTCAAGGATATTCAACACTGAGATGGAGATGGAAGAATACTGTACACTGGGTTGAAAACGAAGCGCACCACACAGATAAGCTTGCTGTAACAAACTGATGTGAACTGCTGGATTCATGTCAGTCACAAGTAAAAATTGGTATGCAGAAGCAGCAGGAGAGGGCATTAGTTATCCCATCTCAGAAAGCTGAGACCTGTTGCAGGTGAGCTCTTTAACACATCTCTCCCTATGGCAGTACCTACTATAGATTATTTTACCTTTGAACCTATCTTGTTAGTGAGTTTATCCATGTACCCATCCTCCCTTCCTTTCATATTTTGATGAGCCTAATTTTTTTTTTGGGTGCAAGCGGCGGTCTGCCATTTAATGACACCTTGCTGATAACATCTGATCATTGTTAGTTATACCGACTATGCTCGTCAGCATTCAGCAGTTAATGCAGACAACATCAGACGTGGGTGTCGGAGTGGCTAAGACGTATGGCATCCGACTCCAATTCTGAAGGTACCGGGTTCGATTCCCAGTAGAGGGAATATAATTTAAGGAAATTTTTTTCAGACCCAATGGTCCTTATGATGTCATACTTCTCAATGGTCTTCTGGGTAGTTAAATCAGATGCCTAACTTTCTCAGATAAGGGCGAAGAAATAGGAGGTCCCGTGTGCAAGTTGCGCACGTTAAAAATCCCACGACAGTTGAAAATCGTAAAGAGTAAGCTATACGGCCGGGGCCATGGCACAATTTAAACATTAGAAACCTACCCACCTGTTGCGCACAGATTACTGTTGGTAGGCATGCAAATGTAAAGTATAACTATTTGTCTGATGAAAAGTATTTTATTTGAGAATCAATGATTCTTAGTCTAAGGGACAGAACCCTGATTGATCGATGTTATATTCGGTTATATGGGTTATCTGTTCTTTTGTCACAATCTGGCGTATGAATACTAGATTTACGTCATTTTGCGTCTGGTATGGCCAGAAACAAATTGGTCTTGCTTAAAATGTTTATGGCCCGAATTTATATTTATTGCTTGACTATTTAAGGTGATTCGGTCTTATATCTTTGTATCTTTGTATTTCTATGTCGGTCTATTGTTTGAGCTGAACTCTGGGGTCAAAGGCATTTCTGCGCATGCGTCGATTTTGGGTGTCGAGAGAGAAGCTGCTGTCATGTCGTCGCTACTATGGGCTTGTCGATTAGAATGTCTGAAGATTGGTCTCTGTGATTTATTCTAGGAAGGAGATTGTTTCTCTGTATGACTGTAGTATCAGAGATTCTCCTAATGTTCATTATTAACGCCAAGGAATGGCGTGCGTTATTCGCTAGTGTGTGTTTTCCTAAAGCCAGGTAAAACCAAAACCTTTTTGCTGAACATTTTTGCTAAGCCTAGATGGGAGACGTATTATCGTACATCTAGGATTGTTGACTACAGATGAAGATGACGTGTTTTCTAGCAGCACTAGATTACTTGATGTAACCAGCCTTATTGATAGCAGAAATGTATAGAAGCCCAATGAGGACATTTATGTACGAATTAATTCTGCTTCATATTTTTTCATCCTGGGTGAGCGAAGCTCAGGAGGAGAGCCATTTTTTGGATCCCGCCATTGTAAGCGGATCATCGTCGGAGAACAGAAAAGGTCCTATTATCTGATGATGGTACAGAGATCTATATATTATGAAAACACACTACTGTGGTTTAACATTGTTGCCATAAACATTTGATGAATTTACGGCTTGAGAAACTTAGCCAGGAGAAGGTTCTGACAGTGAACTATTGTTGATGATTATGTATCCACCTTAACTGACGCGATTAGTCAGTTGAAGCAAGAAACGATAGACAACCAGAATATTGAGTGCTTGTCTTCTATCGTTCCATTATATTTACATGCCACCTGAATGTACATCTGATATTGTCACCCATTTTTCAAGTATACGATGATTTTTTGCCAACCTGTTCAAGTGACTGTAATCGTGATGTCGAAGTGTACATCCATTATTAAATGTATGAAACGTCATCAGCAGTCTACCCTTTATTGACTTCTAACTATGATTGAGTGAGTGACTTGTCAACTCAACAGAACTGTACACACATTCGCGTCTATTACATCTACATTCTCACTCGATGTCAGCACTGTGTCGGGACGAGATGACCATTCATTTATGTGTCCAGTATAACCTGATGAAAGCTGTAACAACGTCACAACAAAGCGTTTATCACCACCACAAAAATATTTAAAGAATGTATCATCTTTATTTGAAGACACCTTGAACATGACATTGGAGGAGGCAGGAGGGCTGGCTAGAGATCGAGAGTCTTTCAAGCGGGCTGTGATGAGAGCGACGTTCTGCAAAGGACATGCTACATGATGAAGATCATCTTTATATTCTCGCCGGTGCTACGGAGTTCGTGCACTATGCTGAGATCCTCCTGATGTGATCTAAGGGAGGAGATCGGTGCACTGATGGGATTGTCCGTCTTCAATGAAGATAGTCCTTAAAATTAAAACCAAACCAAACATCAAACGTGAGTCGTCTACCAGACGTGATGACGTCAGTCGAGATCAAGAAGTCAATGGGCTAAGTTGTACAAACGTGAGTCGTCTAGCAGACGTGATGACGTCAGTCTAGATCGTTGACGTTTTTCTTCATTATTTATTGTGGACGCCACAGTGACAAAATGGTTACGCAAATGTGTAGGCACATCAAACAGTCATTATCACAGCAACATTCAATACAGCAATAAACGGTAGACAGCATTACAATGATGATGAGTCAGATGCATGTTATATTTCATAGTGCTGTAAATGTAGTCAGGTGGAAAACTCCATCCTTTTCTATAACAGCCAGGAGATAACCAGATGTATGAGATCAGTTCACTCTCCTTAGTTTGACTTCAGCAAGACAGACACGTCTGCCGAAGTATAAATAATGTCCTCAAAAATATCCTCTAGATAATAAAGGTTTTCCAAACCTAGTTCATTTAACAAAGTAGCAAGTAATGGTCCTTGGTACCTGCATCAACCGATGCAGTACAATGCAGCGACATGTGAGCTGGGAAAAAACATCTCGTGACGACGACGACTTTCGCAGACAGGCTATGAATCGAAATCGCTCACGACCCAAAATCAATAGAGTTAATGAAAGAGTCAATTTACCTTGCTTTCATGAAATACACAGAAATATCACGCCTCCCGACATGTGGGAAAACACTAGAGGTATTATCTCGAATAAACGAAATATCCATTAAGAGGACTACACATCCCTGACAGAACAAAAATAGCGGAGATCCCCCTCTTCAACGAGGCATCTCTTTCGCCATTCCAAATCGCTCACTCCCACTAGTGGTGGGCGGAAACCGATCGACAAAGAAGCAAGACAAGTCATGCGCAGTCCAGCGCAAAACGACCACAGCTCAAACTTAACTGCATTCGATACCAACGCGAGAAGACAAATGCTTACCGAGAAAAGTGACTATAAATTCCAAGCAGTTGTTGCCCTTGCGTTATAAAACAGATATTGAAATAAAACGATGTTGCGAGAATTTATCACGCAACATATCACCACCTCCTCCCGATAAAAAAAAAATGTGGAACATATTTTTTTTTTCAATATCAAAGAGCAAGCGATAAGCGGCTCAAAACGCACGAATTATGCGCTGATAATTAACTAAATTGCCAAACAATAGGCTAATTATAGAGTGTCTGGTGAGGATATACCTCAACAGAAAAATAAATATGTCTCAAAAAATATTCACATCGGGGAGGTGTCACCAACACACATCACGTTAGCATGTAAACACAATATACGTATGCAAGTTACTATAATCATCATTAAACAGCATACTCTAATATTGTCTTTAAAAATGGATGTACAAATCTGATAGGAAAATTTAAATAGTACATTCTTTGACATGTAATGACATAAGTACATAGTAAAGTTAAACTACATGACGATCCAGGACATATGCTCTGGTATTCCGAGGGTAAGTACACAATCTAGAACTCGTAAGGTAAGTCCTCAGCTCAACAATGACATTCTGAGAAAGTACAAGCAATATAATGCTAATTAATAACTAATATGCTTCATAAGGTACAATACATTATTAATAATTGTGGCTGTTTAGTAAACTAACGGCCCTTATATTAACTACTCAGTCCTCCTCTATCATCTTAAAAAACGAACAGAAGAAGAAGATGACAACAACAAAGCACGATAGTGTGTACATATAAAGTAAGTACAGATGTGCTAATCTATTGTAGAAATATAGGTGTGTTATGACTCTGTAATATATGGAAATATAGGACAGAAGTATTAGTTGGAGTCATGTGGGCATCTAGACAAAATGTCAGCCATCACATTATCCGCACCACGGATAGCTCGTACCGTGAAGTGAAAAGGGTGAAGAGCTATAGCATATCGAGTGGATCTCGAACTCTTCAAATTCTTAGTCTGAATAGCTGTGAGAGCTTTCTGATCAGTCTCTAGAATGAAATGTGCGCCCAGGAGGAATCTTTGTAGCTTTAGAATTGACCAAACCATCGCTAACAACTCACGGTCTAAAACCGAGTAGTTCCTCTCTGCCGCATTTAGTTTTCTAGAAATGTACATAACAGGATGCAGAGTATTTGCATATTCTTGCATCAGTGCTGCTCCAATCCCAGTGGATGAAGCATCACTCCGAAGAACAAAAGTCCTATCAAGAGTAGGTAATCTTAAGATGGGAGGAGAAGAAAATATATTCTTGATTTGGTCTAGTGAAGATTGGCATTCTTCAGACCAACGGACCAGATTAGGCGAACCTTTCTTCAACAATGTTGATAGAGGTGCCATGATCGAAGATAAATTTGGAATAAATCTCCCATAAAATTGAATTAAACCTAAGAGACTCCTAACTTGTTTCTTCGTTTTAGGAACAGAGATGTTCAGTATTTTGGAAGTATTGTGGTCTTCTGTCTTCAAGAGACCATGACCAACACGATGACCCAGGAAAGAGATTTCACCAAAACCAACAAAAGCTTTAGAAGGTTTTGCTGTCAAATTATTCTCACGTAGAGTGGACAGTAAGTCATATAACCCTAAATAGTGATCTTCCCAGGTATCACTGAAGAGACAGATGTCATCTAAGTATGCGATGACATCCGAACGATGTGACAGAATTCGACGCATCATGCGAACGAAAGTGGCAGGGGCGTTCATGAGACCAAAAGGCATAACATTCCATTGAAATAGACCCCTAGGTGTAGAAAAAGCAGTAAGAGGTTTGGCATGCTCTGCTAAAGGCACTTGCCAATAACCTTTAGACAAGTCAAGTTTAGTGAAGAATCTAGAATTAGAAAGTCTAATCAGTAGATCTTCTAACAAAGGCATCGGTTCAGCGTCGAACTTTGTGACCTGATTCAATTTGCGATAATCAACGCAAATTCGTATGTTCTTATCCTTCTTCCGGACAATAACCATGGAAGAAGAATATGGTGAAGTCGATGGTTCAATTATATTTAATTGAATCATTTCATCCAATTCCTTTTCCACTTGCGACTGAAAGTGTATAGGAATAGGATACGGCCTAACCCTAATTGGATTATTGTCGGTAAGAATTATGTCATGTTCTATGACATCTGTGTGTCCAGGAATGTCAGTGAGAACATCCTGAAATGTTTGTAACATCGACAAGTCTCGTCGATGTTCGTCACCAGAAAGATTAGGAGAAACAGAAACGTTTTTCCAAGATTCCGTGGAATGTAATGGAACCACTGGAAGGGGAAGGTTGACATCAGAGAAGGTAGCTTCCTCATCCTGAATGACAGACAGGGATGAATAATGACCGTGAGGTGCAGGAGCATCATCCGTTGCCTGGAAAATAGGCAGCAAATAGTCCGGACGTTCGTGAAATTCCGAAAGCATGTTTATGTGGAAAGTTTTATGCTTTCCATCAATATCGACCACATAGTCAACATCGGAAATCCGAGAGACTATTGCATACGGACCTTTCCATGCAATAAGAAGTCTATTTTCCCTACTGGGGAGTAGGACGAATGCTTTGTCACCTGGACAAAGTTGTCGTAGACATCTATTCTTGTTAGCAAACTGCCTTGCCTTCTCTTTAGCAATTTCTGATGAAGCAGTTGCTAGCTTACATGCCTCAATGATCTTTTGTCTAAGAGCAATGACATACTCATATGAGGATTGAGTTTCATCGCTAATATCATCGGCAGTGATGAGATCGTGTAATAAAGACATAGGGCCGCGTGGACGCGCGCCAAAGACAAGTTCGAAGGGAGAAAATCCTGTGTGTTCATTAGGGACTTCTCTATAGGCAAAGAGAGCCGCGGGTAAAACCCTGTCCCAATCTTGAGGATGATCTTCAGTTATCTTACCAAGCAAAGTCTTGAGCGTTCTATTCAGACGCTCAACTAACCCATTAGACATAGGATGGTAGATACTACTGAGAGATCGTTCAATATGTAAGGTAGACATTACCTGTGACATAGTGTCAGATATGAGTTGAGTGCCATGGTCTGACAATATTTCTCTGGGGAACCCCAAGCGAGAAAATATCAACCAAAGAGCATCTGCGATATCTGTAGTAGATATGCTCTTAAGAGGAATAGCCTCTGGCCAACGTGTGCACATATCGACACATGTAAGGATAAACTGATGTCCTCTGGCCGACTTGACCTTAAAAGGGCCAATAATATCTATGGCCATTTTCTGAAACGGCCGAATAGGAATGTCAGCAGCCTGGATAGGCGCAGCATGTCGTGGTCCTCTAGATTTGACCTCCTGACATACCTTGCATGATCGGCAGTAAATACGAATGTCCTTATTGACAAAAGGCCAAAAGAAAGCCGCAAGGACTCTCGACTTCGTACGGGCAAAACCCATATGTCCAGCACATTGCGAGTCATGAGCATGTTGCAATATTTGGACTCTCATGCTCTTGGGAACAAGAATTTGCGAATGTGCCGACGTAGCCGAATCTTGTACCATACGTACAAGTACGCCGTTTCTCATTGCAATCCAAGATTTTCTATTTGTATCCTGATTCGGATCACCTTTCTTCGCAAGAACGAAGAATTTTTTTAAAGAAGAATCTTCTTCTTGCAATTTTATGAAAGAGTCACGAGTGATTACTAAGTGACTATCTTGGCTATCAACTTCATTATCACTATTCAGTGAAGTTTCGGGTGTTTGTAGAGCTTGTGCTCTTGTAACTACTGCATTTGTAGCTTGCATGTTATTATCTTCCCAAGCAGCAATCTGCTGTGGGGTACACTCCCTAACTCCGTGAATACGACCAATAATAAGGTCCGCAATAGGATTAGGTAAGAGACAAGCATGCACATCTCCAGTAAAGAAAGGAGTGGCAATGCGAATTACAGCAGTAGGATATTTTTCTAGAGTGCCGCCAAATGTGACACATTTAATAACCCTTCCTGTAGCACAAGATGGATCTACAAGCGATTGTCTAACACCAATAGTGGTGCATCCGGAATCGAAAAGTAGTGAGACCGGAGTATCATTAACAAGACCCTTATGTAGAATTAAAGAACCCCTCCCGTCATGCGCAACAGCAGCAGGAAGAGCGGGAAGTGGGTGACCACAACTCAAAGTAGTTATGGTACCCGGTTCGAATAAAGTACTGCATTGGGGGCATTTGTTTGCTCTCTCAAAGTCAAAAGCAGAACTAGTGACAGCGTCAAAGTTTTTACTATCAACAACATGATTACAGGCTGCCTCAGTTTCCTGTTGTACAGCATTAGCCTGCTGATATCTCTTTTTTTTGTGTTGAGATCTACCCCGACTATTATTACCTCTGAAGTTATCAGAGTTATTATTATCTCTGCAGTTATTATTGTCTCTATTGTAATTGTTATACTGGTTCGAATTCCAGTTTCCACGATTACTATCATGTTCACATTGATGCGAACATCTATTTGTTTGGTTTTGAGGTCTTCGGCAGGAATAACCTCTATTACCATATCCTCTTTTGAAATGCTTATAATTATTAGGGTGATAGTAACGAGTACTATCAGGTTGTCTCCAATTCTTCGAAGAAGAATCACCATGAAATTGATTTCCATGATTTGACAGAAATTACCGCTACTCTTTCTATCAAAATTTTGTTGGGATCTACGAGCAAAGTTTTGACCATACGGAGCTGCCGAAGCAACTGGTAAACCTTCTTTCACCTTAGAGTTACCCATGGTTATGTGTGGGTGCGCAGTTACGTATTGGCAACAGAAATCTTCCATTTCTTTTATTGTTTTAGGTTTACGTTCATGAAGGAAAGCAAGGAAAGACTCATTGACAGACGACATGACTTTGTCTCTAAGTATTAAGTCCATAAGTCCTTCATAAGTTTTTTCCGTCTTAGATAGTTCAACCCATCGTGAGAAAGTAATGCGTATTCTTGCAATAAACTCGGAGAATTCAACTCCATTTTCAGGTAACATGTTTTTAAATTGTAGACGATAGCCGTCTTCGTTAAGCTGATATTTCTTTAACAAAGCGGCCCTGACAACCTCATAATTGTTCTTGTCAGGTTCATCCACCATATTTAATATACTTAGAGCTTTACCTGTCAGTATCCCTGATAACTGATAAACATATTTTGCTTTGTCTATGTTATGAGCTGTACATGCTTGTTCAAATCTGTCCAGATAGAACATTATGTCATCGCTGGAAGGACTAAATGTTGGTAACTTAATCTTAAAAGTATCATTATTAGCCTTACCAGAAGATGAACCCTTGTTTGAATCATTACCATTACTCATGCTTGTCAATTTCAATTTTTCCAACTCTAAAGCTAAGACCTTTTCTTCATGTTCCATTTTTGCTTTCTCTTTCCTCTCATCAGACTCTCTCTGTAATCTTCTTTCCTCAGCCTGAGCCTCTTTTTGAAGTCTTTCATTTTCAGCTTCTTTTTCAAGTCTTTTATGTTCAGCCTCTTTTTCAAGTCTTTTATTCTCAGCCTCTTTTTCAAGTCTTTTATTCTCAGCCTCTTTTTCAAGTCTTTTATTCTCAGCCTCTTTTTGAAGTCTTTCAGCTTCTAGCTGTAGCTGGAGTTTTCTCTCCTCAGCTTCTGATTCCCTTTTTTTTTTTTTTTCATTTCCATTTGGAATCTTTTTTCATCCACCTGCATCTGCAGTTTCTTTTGTTCAGCTTCCATTGCTTTATCATATCGAGCAGTTGCAAATTCTTCTAACTTATCACCAGTCTTCCCAAGCAATTTACCCTGCTCAATAAAGTGCTCAAATGTAGACATGTTGTCTAACATATGAGTCCAAAACCTGAAATAATTAACTAATTTATTTCAAACCTAAGTGTAACAAGTCTTAATTAAGCACTTGTATATTCACATCACCTTATATTATCCCAGTCTCTGTGGGAAACAAGTCTCCAATCAAAGAACTTGTATATGAAATATCAGCACTCAATTCTTGATCATAAGTGCACTTCTCATTCAATAGTGCACGACACTATTCATCATTCATTTATCATCAGTATAGTAGTAACAGTGCATTAGCATAGCCCATTAACTAATTACTATAACTGTAAACAATGACTATGTAAACACATGCAGAATGTAAACATTGAAAATGTAAACAATACAAACAATGTAAACAATAACAATGTAAACAATAACAAAGATCAGCAACAATACAAAAACTTTCGCAGAAATCAACTAAAAATAAAGCAGAAATTAATGAAATATCACAAAAAATGTGACGATATCTGCGATAGAATTAAACAAAATACATGACACCACAGTGTATAAACAAAAATGTTGTATGAAACTAAATTATAGACAAGAGTAGGCTAACAAACACAAACAAATCAAAACAAAACTAAAGAATGCGAAATAATAACGAAAACAATATTAAAACATGTCATCACAGCTAACATAAATAGCAACAGAAGTCGCTTAGCAAATTCCAGTATTGGAAATTTGCAAACCTTACAGAAAACGCTCACAATAGACGACCTCTATGACGTGGCATAATCTAACGGAGACACCACCCAACCGAGAACCCGCTGAAATATAAACATATAAATATACAAATAACATATAAACATAAAACATATAGAATGAGATGATACACAGAAGACTCAGCAGAAGTATAAGGGCACAGTTTACATACAAACAGGCCACTTAACTTATAGGCTTCCAATCGTAGAACAGCAGAAAAACGGATGTCAATCAACGTCCTAAAGAGCGAAGCTCCAACGATGATGGCACATCTGAACTGCTTCCACTGCTAACACGATGGTACAAGAGCTTCTGACATACTGTGTGTTGAGTTGTTTCGGCACTTGACCTTCTAATCCAAAAGTAAGTTGATGGAAATCGGTACTTGGCCTTCTTCAGAAAACAACCCGTTTCAACCGGCACTTGACCTTCTCAAAAAACGACAGCACTGGAACCTTGACAGCAGCAACTTGCTTGACTTGCGTAAAAGATAACAGCAGTCCGAGTTATCCGGCAACATGTAACAACGCCGGGTACTGTCAAATTCTTGTTTCCGTCAAAAAATTGAAATTTGACTTTTACCGGGCAACGCCGAGTACTTTGAAAATTTTGAAGATGTTGACTGTATTGAAGAATGTTAATTTCTTGAAGGATGCTGATGAATTCTTGTTGAAAATGAAGTGGGTAAGGGACCCCGTGTTTGCTGGTACCAGAATCAAACCAGCTTATGGCCACCAAATGATGCGTGATGCCATATGATGATGGATGGCATCCGCATGTCTGGTTTTGTGTAGTGTGTAGATGTGTTCAGTCAAAACAATGTTCATGCAACAATAACAGGGCAATCCACATAGGACGTCAGTAAACTCACGACGTATAAAGTCAATGAGTCTTGAAACAGCCGTTGACGTTTTTCTTCATTATTTATTGTGGACGCCACAGTGACAAAATGGTTACGCAAATGTGTAGGCACATCAAACAGTCATTATCACAGCAACATTCAATACAGCAATAAACGGTAGACAGCATTACAATGATGAGTCAGATGCATGTTATATTTCATAGTGCTGTAAATGTAGTCAGGTGGAAAACTCCATCCTTTTCTATAACAGCCAGGAGATAACCAGATGTATGAGATCAGTTCACTCTCCTTAGTTTGACTTCAGCAAGACAGACACGTCTGCCGAAGTATAAATAATGTCCTCAAAAATATCCTCTAGATAATAAAGGTTTTCCAAACCTAGTTCATTTAACAAAGTAGCAAGTAATGGTCCTTGGTACCTGCATCAACCGATGCAGTACAATGCAGCGACATGTGAGCTAGGAAAACATCTCGTGACGACGACTTTCGCAGACAGGCTATGAATCGAAATCGCTCACGACCCAAAATCAATAGAGTTAATGAAAGAGTCAATTTACCTTGCTTTCATGAAATACACAGAAATATCACGCCTCCCGACATGTGGGAAACACTAGAGGTATTATCTCGAATAAACGAAATATCCATTAAGAGGACTACACATCCCTGACAGAACAAAAATAGCGGAGATCCCCTCTTCAACGAGGCATCTCTTTCGCCATTCCAAATCGCTCACTCCCACTAGTGGTGGGCGGAAACCGATCGACAAAGAAGCAAGACAAGTCATGCGCAGTCCAGCGCAAAACGACCACAGCTCAAACTTAACTGCATTCGATACCAACGCGAGAAGACAAATGCTTACCGAGAAAAGTGACTATAAATTCCAAGCAGTTGTTGCCCTTGCGTTATAAAACAGATATTGAAATAAAACGATGTTGCGAGAATTTATCACGCAACACAGACGTGATGACGTCAGTCAAGATCAAGAAGTCAATGGGCTAAGTTGTACAAACGTGAGTCGTCTAGCAGACGTGATGACGTCAGTCGAGATCAAGAAGTCAATGGGCTAAGTTGTACAAACGTGAGTCGTCTAGCAGACGTGATGACGTCAGTCGAGATCAAGAAGTCAATGGGCTAAGTTGTACAAGCGTGAGTCGTCTAGCAGACGTGATGACGTCAGTCGAGATTAAGAAGTCAATGGGCTAAGTTGTACAAACGTCAGTCATGTACCTAAGTTTGAGAAGCTATTGAGAAAATTAAAGACTTAACTGTGAGGTCATGTATAGAACAGGAAGTGGATGGGTTAAGAGGACGATGAGGTACATGGATGTTTCCATACATATACATAACCTCCCCCAGGAGCATAGACTTTCAACTCACTTATGTCAAGTCTTTCTCTGTCCTGTCATTATGTCAAGTCTTTCTCTGTCCTGTCATTATGTCAAGTCTTTCTCTGTCTTGTCATTACGTCAAGTCTTTCTCTGTCCTGTCATTATGTCAAGTCTTTCTCTGTCCTGTCATTATGTCAAGTCTTTCTCTGTCCTGTCATTATGTGAAGTCTTTCTCTGTCCTGTCATTATGTCAAGTCTTTCTCTGTCCTGTCATTATGTCAAGTCTTTCTCTGTCCTGTCATTATGTCAAGTCTTTCTCTGTCCTGTCATTATGTCAAGTCTTTCTCTGTCTTGTCATTATGTCAAGTCTTTCTCTGTCCTGTCATTATGTCAAGTCTTTCTCTGTCCTGTCATTATGTCAAGTCTTTCTCTGTCCTGTCATTATGTGAAGTCTTTCTCTGTCCTGTCATTATGTCAAGTCTTTCTCTGTCCTGTCATTATGTCAAGTCTTTCTCTGTCCTGTCATTATGTCAAGTCTTTCTCTGTCCTGTCATTATGTCAAGTCTTTCTCTGTCCTGTCATTATGTCAAGTCTTTCTCTATCCTGTCATTATGTCAAGTCTTTCTTTATCTGTCCTGTCATTATGTCAAGTCATTATGTCAAGTCTTTCTCTGTCCTGTCATTATGTGAAGTCTTTCTCTGTCCTGTCATTATGTCAAGTCTTTCTCTGTCCTGTCATTATGTCAAGTCTTTCTTTGTCCTGTCATTATGTCAAGTCTTTCTCTGTCCTGTCATTATGTCAAGTCTTTCTTTCTCTGTCCTGTCATTATGTCAAGTCTTTCTTTCTCTGTCCTGTCATTATGTCAAGTCTTTCTCTGTCCTGTCATTATGTCAAGTCTTTCTCTGTCCTGTCATTATGTCAAGTCTTTCTCTGTCCTGTCATTATGTCAAGTCTTTCTCTGTCCTGTCATTATGTCAAAGTCTTTCTCTATCCTACCATTAGGTCAAAGTTTTTCTCTGTCCTACCATTAGGTCAAAGTCTTTCTCTGTCCTACCATTCTGTCAAAGTCTTTCTCTGTCCTACCATTAGGTCAAAGTCTTTCTCTGTCCTACCATTAGGTCAAAGTCTTTCTCTGTCCTACCATTAGGTCAAAGTCTTTCTCAACCCTTTGAAAATAAAGTTCGTTCGTTCGCTCGTTCGTTCTCTGTCCTACCATTAGGTCAAAGTCTTTCTCTGTCCTACCATTAGGTCAAAGTCTTTCTCTGTCCTACCATTAGGTCAAAGTCTTTCTCTGTCCTACCATTAGGTCAAAGTCTGTCCATGTCTTCGTCATCCCCCACATTTCTGTCTCCATGTGTGTCTCTCTATTTCTCGTACCCTGGCAATTCCAGTACAAAAAGATTGACTGGTAATAATATAAATAAATAAATAGTATACACATAAAGGTATGGATCAGGCGCTAGTGAGATATAAAGGTATGGGTCAGGCGCTCGTGAGATATAAAGGTATGGGCCAGGCGCTCAAGAGATATAAAGGTATGAGTCAGGCGCTCGTGAGATATAAAGGTATGGGTCAGGCGCTCGTAAGAAATAAAGGTATGGGTCAGGCGCTCGTGAGATATAAATGTATGGGTCAGTCGCTCGTGAGATATAAAGGTATGGGCCAGGCGCTCGTGAGATATAAAGGTATGGGTCATGTGCTCGTGAGATATAAAGGTATGGGTCAGGCGCTCGTGATATATAAAGGTATGGGTCAAGCGCTCGTGAGATATACAGGTATGGGTGAGGGGCTAATGAGAAATAAAGTATGTGTCAGGCGCTCGTGAGAAATAAAGGTATTGGTCAGGCGCTCGTGAGAAATAAAGGTATGGGACAGGCGCTCGTGAGAAATAAAGGTATGGGTCAGGCGCTCGTGAGATACGAGTATAAAGGTTTGGGTCAGGCGCTCTTGAGAAATAAAGGTATGGGTGAGGCGCTCGCGAGAAATAAAGTTATGGGTCAGGGGCTCGTGAGATATAAAGGTATGGGTCAGGCGCTCTTGAGAAATAAAGGCATCAGTTCCACACTAGTGATCTTGTCATCAGTTCTACATTAGTGAACTTGTCATCAGTTCTACATTAGTGAACTTGTCATCAGTTCCACATTATTGAACTTGTCATCAGTTCCACATAAGTGAACTTGTCATCAGTTCCACACTAGTGAACTTGTCATCAGTTCCACATTAGTAAACTTGTCATCAGTTCTACATTAGTAAACTTGTCATCAGTTCTACATTAGTGAACTTGTCATCAGTTCTACATTAGTGAACTTGTCATCAGTTCTACATTAGTGAACTTTTCATCAGTTCCACACTAGTGATCTTGTCATCAGTTCCACACTAGTGAAATTGTCATTAGTTCCACATTAGTGAACTTGTCATCAGTTCTATATTAGTGAACTTGTCATCATTTCTACATTAGTGAACTTGTCATCATTTCTACATTAGTGAACCTGTATTTTCACTTAAATTCTACAGCACTTGTCTGCATCTTGTCATCAGTTTCACATTAGTGAACTTGTCATCAGTTCCACATTAGTGAACTTATCATCAGTTCCACACTAGTGATCTTGTCATCAGTTCCACATTAGTGAAATTGTCATTAGTTCCACATTAGTAAACTTGTCATCAGTTCCACATTAGTAAACTTGTCATCGGTTCCACACTAGTGAACTTGTCATCAGTTCCACATTAGTGAACTTGTCATCAGTTCCACACTAGTGATCTTGTCATCAGTTCCACATTAGTGAAATTGTCATTAGTTCCACATCAGTGAACTTGTCATCAGTTCCACATTAGTAAACTTGTCATCGGTTCCACACTAGTGAACTTGTCATCAGTTCCACATTAGTGAACTTGTCATCAGTTCCACATTAATGATCTTATCATCAGTTCCACACTAGACAACATGTTATCAGTTCCACATTAGTGATCTTGTCATCAGTTCCACATTAGTGAACTTGTCATCAGTTCCACATTAGTGATCTTGTCATCAATTCCATATTAGTGAACTTGTCATAAGTTCCACATTAGTGATCTTGTCATCAGTTCCACATTAGTGAACTTGTCATCAGTTCCACATTACTGAACTTGTCATTAGTTCCGCATTAGTGATCTTGTCATCTGTTCCACATTAGTGAACTTGTCATCAGTTCCACATTAGGGATCTTGTCATCAGTTCCACATTAGTGAACTTGTCATCAGTTCCACATAAGTGATCTTGTCATCAGTTCCACATTAGTGAACTTGTCATCAGTTCCACATTAGTGATCTTGTCATCAGTTCCACATTAGTGAACTTGTCATCAGTTCCACATTAGTGATCTTATCATCAGTTCCACATTAGTGAACTTGTCGTCAGTTCTACATTAGTGAACTTGTCATCAGTTCTACATAGTGAACTTGTCATCAGTTTCACACTAGTGATCTTGTCATCAGTTCCACACTAGTGAAATTGTCATTAGTTCCACGTTAGTGAACCCATCATCAGTTCTACATGAGTGAACTTGTCATCATTTCTACATTAGTGAACCTGTATTTTCACTTCAATTCTACAGCACTTGTCTGCATCTTGTCATCAGTTTCATATTAGTGAACTTGTCATCAGTTCCACATTAGTGAACTTATCATCAGTTCCACACTAGTGATCTTGTCATCAGTTCCACACTAGTGAAATTGTCATTAGTTCCACATTAGTGAACTTGTCATCAGTTCCACATTAGTAAACTTGTCATCGGTTCCCCACTAGTGAACTTGTCATCAGTTCCACATTAGTGAACTTGTCATCAGTTCCACATTAGTGAACTTGTCATCAGTTCCACATTAGTGATCTTATCATCAGTTCCACATTAGTGAACTTGTCGTCAGTTCTACATTAGTGAACTTGTCATCAGTTCTACATAGTGAACTTGTCATCAGTTTCACACTAGTGATCTTGTCATCAGTTCTACACTAGTGAAATTGTCATTAGTTCCACGTTAGTGAACCCATCATCAGTTCTACATTAGTGAACTTGTCATCATTTCTACATTAGTGAACCTTTATTTTCACTTCAATTCTACAGCACTTGTCTGCATCTTGTCATCAGTTTCATATTAGTGAACTTGTCATCAGTTCCACATTAGTGAACTTATCATCAGTTCCACACTAGTGATCTTGTCATCAGTTCCACACTAGTGAAATTGTCATTAGTTCCACATTAGTGAATTTGTCATCAGTTCCACATTAGTAAACTTGTCATCGGTTCCCCACTAGTGAACTTGTCATCAGTTCCACATTAGTGAACTTGTCATCAGTTCCACATTAGTGATCTTGTCATCAGTTCCACACTAGAGAACTTGTCATCAGTTCCACATTAGTGATCTTGTCATCAGTTCCACATTAGTGATCTTGTCATCAGTTCCACACTAGTGAACTTGTCATCAGTTCCACATTAGTGAACTTGTCATCAGTTCCACATTAGTGAAATTGTCATTAGTTCCACACTAGAGAACTTGTCATCAGTTCCACATTAGTGATCTTGTCATCAGTTCCACACTAGTGAACTTGTCATCAGTTCCACATTAGTGAACTTGTCATCAGTTCCACATTAGTGAAATTGTCATTAGTTCCACACTAGAGAACTTGTCATCAGTTCCACATTAGTGATCTTGTCATCAGTTCCACACTAGTGAACTTGTCATCAGTTCCACATTAGTGAACTTGTCATCAGTTCCACATTAGTGAAATTGTCATTAGTTCCACACTAGAGAACTTGTCATCAGTTCCACATTAGTGATCTTGTCATCAGTACCACACTAGAGAACTTGTCATCAGTTCCACATTAGTGAACTTGTCATCAGTTCCACATTAGTGATCTTGTCATCAGTTCCACATTAGTGAACTTGTCATCAGTTCCACATTAGTGAAATTGTCATTAGTTCCACATTAATGAACTTGTCATCAGTTCCACATTAGTAAACTTGTCATCAGTTCCACATTAGTGAACTTGTCATCAGTTCCACATTAGTGAACTTGTCATCAGTTCCACATTAGTGAAATTGTCATTAGTTCCACATTAGTGAACTTGTCATCAGTTCCACATTAGTAAACTTGTCATCAGTTCCACATTAGTGAACTTATCATCAGTTCCACACTAGTGATCTTGTCATCAGTTCCACACTAGTGAAATTGTCATCAGTTCCACATTAGTGAACTTGTCATCAGTTCCACATTAGTGATCTTGTCATCAGTTCCACACTAGAGAACTTGTCATCAGTTCCACATTAGTGAACTTGTCATCAGTTCCACATTAGTGAACTTGTCATCAGTTCCACATTAGTGAACTTGTCATCAGTTCCACATTAGTGAACTTGTCATCAGTTCCACATTAGTGAACTTGTCATCAGTTACACATTAGTAAACTTGTCATCGGTTCCCCACTACTGAACTTGTCATCAGTTCCACATTAGTGAACTTGTCATCAGTTCCACATTAGTGAACTTGTCATCAGTTCCACATTAGTGAACTTGTCATCAGTTCCACATTTGTAAACTTGTCATCGGTTCCCCACTAGTGAACTTGTCATCAGTTCCACATTAGTGAACTTGTCATCAGTTCCACATTAGTGATCTTGTCATCAGTTCCACATTAGTGAACTTGTCATCAGTTCCACATTAGTGAAATTGTCATTAGTTCCACATTAATGAACTTGTCATCAGTTCCACATTAGTAAACTTGTCATCAGTTCCACATTAGTGAACTTGTCATCAGTTCCACATTAGTGAACTTGTCATCAGTTCCACATTAGTGAAATTGTCATTAGTTCCACATTAGTGAACTTGTCATCAGTTCCACATTAGTAAACTTGTCATCAGTTCCACATTAGTTAACTTATCATCAGTTCCACACTAGTGATCTTGTCATCAGTTCCACACTAGTGAAATTGTCATCAGTTCCACATTAGTGAACTTGTCATCAGTTCCACATTAGTGAACTTGTCATCAGTTCCACATTAGTGAACTTGTCATCAGTTCCACATTAGTGAACTTGTCATCAGTTCCACATTAGTAAACTTGTCATCGGTTCCCCACTAGTGAACTTGTCATCAGTTCCACATTAGTGAACTTGTCATCAGTTCAACATTAATGAACTTGTCATCAGTTCCACATTAGTGAACTTGTCATCAGTTCCACATTAGTAAACTTGTCATCGGTTCCCCACTAGTGAACTTGTCATCAGTTCCACATTAGTGAACTTGTCATCAGTTCCACATTAGTGAACTTGTCATCGGTTCCCCACTAGTGAACTTGTCATCAGTTCCACATTAGTGAACTTGTCATCAGTTCCACATTAGTGAACTTGTCATCAGTTCCACATTAATGAACTTGTCATAAGTTCCACATTAGGGATCTTGTCTTCAGTTCCACATTAGTGAACTTGTCATCAGTTCCACATTAGTGAACTTGTCATCAGTTCCACATTAGTGAACTTGTCATCAGTTCCATATTAGTGAACTTGTCATCAGTTCCACATTAGTGAACTTGTCATCAGTTCCACATTAGTGAACTTGTCATAAGTTCCACATTAGGGATCTTGTCTTCAGTTCCACATTAGTGAACTTGTCATCAGTTCCACATTAGTGAACTTGTCATCAGTTCCACATTAGTGAACTTGTCATCACTTCCACATTAGTGATCTTGTCATCAGTTCCACATTAGTGAACTTGTCATCAGTTCCACATTAGTGAACTTGTCATCAGTTCCACACTAGTGAACTTGTCATCAGTTCCACATTATTGAACTTGTCATCAGTTCCACACTAGTGAACTTGTGGTACCACTTCAATCCTTGTATTCTACACAGATTAACCCGTTTATGAAAGCCTAGCTTTTTGGTTGTTGTTTTTGTTGTTCCGCATGTTTCAGAGCCATACAATATGGCTGACTTGACATTTGAGTTGAAGATTTATTGGAGTTTTTCTCTGGCTTAAAATTGTATACAGAATGGAGTATCTGGCCCGATGCCCAATCATCCTTAGTGGCGTTTTATGACATGCACGTTCAGTTACAGAGTTACTATCATTTGCTCCCATTTCGTTCCCGGTACCACGCAGGTGACATGGACGTAGGGGTGCGCTATCGAGTCAGTGTTAAGCCAGTAATTAGGGCTATATTTCAAGTACTAGTTAGGCGCATCTTTTGCAAAGCGCATTTCAATTTACATTAATAATTTTTGATTAAATACGATACTACACTAGCTTTGAACAGTGTGTGTATCTAAGGGGGGACATCATTAATCGTCCGCACGAAGTCCCAGATGGACGTTTGTGTTTATGAGTTCCCGGTTATGGAACATGTTAATAGTAACTAATAATCGCAGCCAGTGTTTGGCTTGCTGATGAACCCGTTGGCCGTTATCTATGATTTATTAGCCACGTCAGGCAATAAGTACGTACGGTGCGTGTTAGCCACCAGTTAAATTTATTAATTTTAATACGGGCCACGGAGATATACGTTTTTGTCTGACCGCATACTTCAACTAGGGCATATGATGCCTAGTTACTTATTTAGTTAGTCGTTCCCCTTCTACCGTAAGGTGTAGAGGTTTGGAAGAGAGAGCGCCAGACTATCCTATCGGCTGTCTTCCTCCTGGCCTGGTTCCATTCTAGTCCTCCTGTCCTTCAAAGATTGTCTAATGTTGTCCTCCCAGCGGATTCTGGGTCGTCCTGGGGGTCTGGATCCCTAGCTCTTTGTTTCCTATGCTTGTCGTGGTAGCCGATCTTCTCCCATTCTACAGACATGGCCAAACCATCTTAGTTGGGACTGTTATACATGGGTCTGCAGGGGGTGGGATTTTAGGCCTTGACGTATCGTCTGGTTGCGGATCATGTCTCTTCTTGTTACTTCAACCACCTTCCTAAGATACCTCATTTCTGAGGTTTGGATCTGGCTTTTGTGGGTTGTAGTCATTGCCCATGACTCTGATCCCTAATGTCAAGACTGGGACATAGGTAGAGCGGTATACAGCCATCTTCGTTTTCTTACCAACCTCTCTCTTGCTGAGGAATCCTCGATTTGTGGCCTGAAAAAGTCTCCCAGCTGCTGCTTTTCGAGTGGCCAACTTTGATGCCCCCATTTCGGTCTATAATAGCTCCGAGGTATTTAAAGTGATCGACCTGCTCCAGGACCTGTTCTCCCAGCTTAATCTGATGTCTTCTTTCTTCTCGCGATATCACCATGGATTTTTGTTTAGAGCTGCTGATGCCTAGTTGCTAGTCTTAATCGGCCAAGACCAGTTTGAAGTCTATTTTTTAAATTTGTGCTGATCGTCAATTGTATGAAATGTCATGACTGTAATATGCTGATCGTCAATTGTATGAAATGCCATGACTGTAATATGCTGATCGTCAATTGTATGAAATGCCATGTCTGTAACATGCTGATCGTCAATTGTATGAAATGCCATGTCTGTAATATGCTGATGTCAACCGTGAAGACGTTTAATAAATGTGGTCAAACTTGTCGATAAGCGTCCCCTGCAGTTATTGACCAGTTCCAATGTTCTATACATCTGTTGGTATCTGTATACACTGAAGACGAACCGTATCACGACATTCGTTATAGTATTATTAGTCAAGTCAACTACCACATTCTACATCATGTCAGCGACAAACTATTTGACAATAACAGAAAATATGTGGTCAAATGATATTGAACAAGACACACGATGATCAACAAAGGAAGGTACTTACCCGAGCTATCACGTTTGTTTATGAAAGACGTCGGGAATGTAGATGGTAAAATAAACATCAGCGCACCGAAGAACAACGAGGGTGTGGAGTCACTGACATACCTAATGGTGACAATTGCGCGAACAGTAATCAAGATAATAATACTTTTCTTTCTCATTTTCTTCTGTTTAGTGTTGTTGTGTAGGGTGATTGTTTAAAACTGGCGTCTTATTGGGCTATACATGTTTTATATCATAGTAGTAGTAGCAGACGTTCTGACAGTCATTGGTGGCAACAATAAATACAGAGTGACGGACAGAGGTAATAGAATTGTAATATAGTGATATGGCAGAAATAGTATTGTTATATAGTGTCACGGCAGAAGTAATAGAATTTTAATGTATTGATATGGCAGAGGTAATAGAATTGTAATATGGCAGAAGAAATAGATAATTAATATATTGATAGGGCAGATGCAATAGAATTTAATATAGTGATATGACAGATGTAATAGAATTGTAATGTAGAGATATGACAGAAATAATAGAATTGTAATAGTGATATGGCAGAAGTAATCGAATTGTAATAAAGTGTTGCGGCAGAAGTAATAGAATTGTAATATAGTGATATGGCAGAAGTAATAGAATTGTAATATGGCAGATGTAATAGAATTGTAATATAGTGATTTGGCAGTGGTAATTGTGACGGTATTGCCTCCCTTGCTTTGCAGTAGTGGTCCAATAGTCACCAAAACTCAAGTATTATAGGCTTAAATGAAGTCTATCTTTACACAAGATTACTCTTGGCAGAAATGTAGATTCGTCTTCTTTGATCCTTAGCCGCCGACCGTCAAAGCAGTCAGTGGCCATCACGCCTGGTGGCGTCTTGTAGGGCAACAACAAATTGATTCCACTTTGCTCGGTCGGCGACCATCCTTCGTACAGTGCCCCAACTCTGGTTCATTCTTTGCATCTCAGCCTCCACAGTCCTCCGCCGGGTTGTTTTTGGTCGGCCTCTCTTTCGTCTTCCTTCAGGGGTCCAAAGCATAGCTGTTCTTGTGATGGCATCGGGGTCTTTTCTGAGGACATGGCCAACCCAGCTCCAGCGTCTGCCAGCTATGATAGTGTGCATGTCCTCTTGCTTGCTCCGAGTAAGCAGATCTTGGTTGGTGATGGTATTCGGTCAAAAGATTCGATGAATCTTTCTTAGGCATGTTGTGTGAAAAGACGACAATTTCGACATTTCCTTCTCTGTAACTCTCCACCATTCCGCACCATAGAGAAGCACATAAAGCACACAGCTCTAATATAATCTTAATTTTGTGCTTGTGCTGTATTGGGAGGACTTCCAGATGTTATTTAGGCTAAAAAAGGCTGTTTTTGCCTTATTCATTCTGATGTTGATGTCTTTGCCTGCCCCGCCGTCTGTTGTTACTATGCATCCTAGGTATGTGAAGGTATCTGTCTGTACCAGTTGCTGATTCCTTACTGATATGGGCTCAGGGTTGCTCACATTGAGCATCATGACCTCTGACTTCTTTAAATTGATGTTCACGCCCACCTGCTGGCTATACTTATTAAGTCTATCCGTTTTTTCCTGGATGTGTTGATGTGAATGTGCTAGTAGTACAATGTCATCTGCATATTCCAAATCTTCCAATGTAGAAAATGTAGTCCATCTTATTCCTCTTGGATTGCCCTCTGTTGTCTGGCGCATCACCCAATCTATGACTGTTAAAAATAGAGTGGTTGATAAGGGGCATCCCTGTCGTACTCCTGTCTTCACCTCAAAGGTTATGTTGCTCTGCCCAACACTACACGTAAAGTTGGCATAGAGGCTTTTTATGATTGACACTATGCAGCTTGGAATTCCATAAGCCCTCAGTATTTTCCATAAACTGTCCCTATGTATGCTGTCAAAAGCCTTTTCAAATTCAACTAAATTAATGTACAGCTGTCTTTGCCATTCTGAGCACTGCTCTATAATGTTCCTGAGGGTAAATATATGATCTACACATCTTCTGTTCTTTCTAAATGCTGTTTGTTCTTTCCTCAGTTTGTGGTCTACTGCTTTTGAAATTCTCTGTATAATTATCCTGCCTAGTATTTTGCTGGGAACTGAGAGAAGAGTGATTCCTCTCCAATTATTGCAGTCTGCAAGATCTCCCTTCCTGGGCAATTTGACAATTATTCCTTTGTTCCACTCTGATGGTGTTGTCCCCGTTTTCCAGACTTGTGCAAATAGTGGTTCTAATAGTTCTGCTGCTAGCTCAGGGTCTGTCTTAAATAGCTCTGCATTTAAGTTATCATGGCCAGGAGCTTTTCCGTTCTTTAACCCTTTGATTGCTGTGATGATTTCTTCTTTTTGAGGAATGTCTGTATTTACATCTAGATATGGGGAGCCGCGCTAGCGTAGTGGTTACAACACCGCTCTGGCGACCGGGTGATTCAGGATCAAACCCGGGCGACGGCATTTGAGGATTTTTCGTCGACCGGGAATTGGACTGGATTAACTCGAGACCTGGCAACCACATTTGAAGGAGTGTTGTCGACCAGGGATTGGCGGCTCCTGAGCCGACCCAGCTGCAATGGGTACCTCCGAAATCGGAGAGTATTTGCCTGAATGGCGAGGGACACCTGTCTCTGTACAAGTAAAAAGGGATACTCACGTAAAATCAATGTCAGGTTAGACATAGTAATAACCTGAGATTTCGCCTCGAGTATTAGCGGGCGTACGAAAAAAAAAAAAAAAAAAAAAAAAAAAACATCTAGATAGTTTTCAGCCTCAGGAACATTCAATTGTGTCTCTGGTGGTTCCTTGTTCAGAGTTTCTCTGAAGTGCTCTGCCCATGTTGCTTCCTGTCCCTCTGCTGTCGTGATGAGATTTCCTTGCTTATCTCTTACTAATGTAATATTGTTTGCACCTCGTTTTCCGCTGATGAATTTAGTTATTTTGTATACTGTGCGTTGTTCATTTCTCAGTGCTGCCTCTTCTGCCTGTCTTGCAAGATCGTCTAGGAAAGTCCTTTTGTTGGCTAGGGTTTGCCGTTTAACTTCCTTGTCCAGCTGACTGTACTGTTCGCTATATAGTTTCTTTAACCTGGGGGACTTCACTTCTGTTTTCTTTCTTTTCATTTCCTTTCTCAGTGTTATGGTGTTTAATGTTTCTGGTGTTATCCAGTCTTGCTTCTTCCTTTCCTGGAATCCCAAGCATGATTTGCTGCTTTCCTTATATATTGTTGAAATGGTGTTGAATTTCTGGTCTATATCATCAGTCAATGTCTTTTCCTGACTTTTGGCGAATTGATATCGTTTCTTTATGTCAGCCGCAAAAGCTTTTCTGGTAAGGGGGTCCTTCAATTTGCTGATGTCAAACCTTTTTTCTGTGTAGTTACAGTTGGTCCAGCCCTTCTTCGTTTCACTTTCAGTTTTGCTACTACTAAATGGTGATCACTTCCCACATCTGCACCTCTTCTTACCTTCACATCTTGTAATGCATGTCTCCATCTACCGTTAATCATGATGTGGTCTATCTGGTTTCTGTCCCGACCATTTGGTGATTCCCATGTTAATTTGTGAATTTCTTTATGTGGGAAAAGTGTTCCTCCAATGACCAGGTTGTTAATACTACAGAAAGTTATTAATTTATCCCCATTTTCGTTTGCTGTTCCGCTGCCGCATTTCCCCATTACTCTTTCATTATATGTATTATGTGTACCAGCTTTCGCATTGAGGTCTGCCATTACTATAATAAGATCATATCTAGGTGTGTCTTCCATTTCTTTCTGCAGTTGTTGATAGAATTCATCCTTGACCTCTTCATCGCTGTCATTCTTTGTTGTGTAGCATTGTATTATTGTAGTGTTGGTGAATCTACCTCTCAATCTTAATCTTATCAGTCTGTTGTTGATGGGTTTCCACCCCAGTAATGTCCTCTCAATTCCTTTCTGTAGAATAATGGCTACACCTTCATTGTGCTGTCCATCCTCTCTTCCAGAGTAAAGTACTATTTCTCCTGCTGCTGTTTTAACTTTTCCTGCTCCTGTCCATCTGCTCTCGCTTATCCCTAGAATGTGTAACTTATAGTTTCTCATTTCTGCCGTGACCTGTTTTAGTTTACCCATCTCATTCATTGTCCTGACATTCCAAAATCCTATTCTTGTATCATGTTTTGCGGTCAGGACATCCATTCTCATTTCAGTGGCTTCCTTTCGGCTTTCACCACTGACAGTCATATGAGCCTCAGACTCCGGATGTCCGTCTCGCAGCAAAGTTTGTTTATTCGTTGTTGTTTCCGTAACTTCAATTTTTTTTTTTACATAGACAGGGGTGTCAGCCCTATGCTAAAACCCCCAACCTGGAGGACCAGGGTGTCTTCTTTAGTCTGACCCCTGCCCGCGCAAACCTGTCCAGCTTGGTAGAACCTTCCAGGAGTAAAACTCCCACTGGCATAGCTCTGGGGATAATCAGGGTACGCAAGCCGCTATACCTCGACAAGGTATTGACACCGGTGATGGCAGAAATGTGGATTGAAGAGTAGTAAAGCTTCTATCATATGGGAGTCTTCACAAGATATTCAGATATTTGAAAACAATGCTGGCTGTTGCTGAGCACGTTAATTATGTAATCTGCCGACAACTTTTATGAAGAATTTAAGCAATGGTTTATTCTAGCTCCTTCAGCCCCCACCGCTGATTTAATCAGTGGAATTATTATTATAATATAGCTCTGTTTAGAGTGTGTGTTTAGTAACTTTGACTGAGACAAACATGTAGTACAATTAAAATGATTAAATCGAAGTTAAATTGGTATAATTACAAATTAAAAAATTTAATAATCAAGTTTAACAGTTTAAAAGAAAGGAATAATAGTTAATTACAAAATAAAGTTATCATCACTCGGGTGATGGTTTTTTATAAGAGGTTCAAGTGGCAGCATATGGGTTAACTTAGCTGTCAGTGACGATTCTGATCCTCCTCCTCCTGATGAGTTGGTTTTCTGTATACTGCGTTCACTCGTCTCTGGTCAAGGTTCGTACGGTGAAGCTCGTTTCCCAGGAAAGTCTAAGAGAGTTTTCAAAGCTGTTCTTCCGTCTTAAAGCGTACCCACTCGTCCCTTCTTGTCCCAGAAATGGTCCTTTTTGCTGGTACCACCAATAACTGGTAATAGAACTAGAAACGAGACGCTCTTCTGAATATGGCGTTTTTCGACACATAGTTATGGTTCCCCCCCCCCCGCCCCCCTTTCTATTCTACCATCTCATGTCAGAATTTACCCGCCATGAGAATTAAATTTAATCCCTCGGAATAAAACTTTCTTTACATTTAAACTCAGTAGCTTTAGCTTTACATTACATTTAAATGAAAAGGTTAAGCGTACAGATAAATTTTCCTTTACATTTACATCTCCACTGTTTGAAAAGTGTTCACAATATAAATTCATTTATATTTCCTTTATATTTACACTTGTTGAAAAGTTTGAAACTTCTTTTACTTTAAAATGAATATTTTCACATAGACGTTTACACTGGTTTAAATCTTGAACACTTACATTAATTTTAAAGTAAATATGTTTATATGGACATTTACACTGCTTTGAAAATGTAAGTATTATACTTAGAATGTACATCATTTCTTTCATCTTTCCCTTCCTGCTCCATAGGGAACATGGAACTACTTTATGCTTTTAGTTCTCTTTACGAAACTATCAAAAAAGCAATCACCAGTCCGTGCAGTGGTGGTTCATGAATCATTATTCTATACGCTGAGGTTGCCAGCCCCAAATGACTTTGACATCCAATAGCATTTTTCACACATTACAATTCACATGGTAATATATATATATATATACAAGTTCACATGCTAGTAATAAAATATGAAATATAAATCACAACTTACGCATGTTAGTAATAAAATATGAAATGTAAATCACAACTTACGCCAATCTTCGCTACAGACTTGTTGCTCAGATGAAAAAAAGAGACGAGTCGGTCTCTTACACGCAACTGGGGGGTCTTTATTTGACAATAGATTCCATCTCTGACTCCGTGTGTTTCTTCAGTTTCCTAATCCCGGTGTTCTTTATCAAAATGTAGAGATTTCCTGTGCTTTGTAAGTCTTATTTGGTTCTCTAATAAAAGGTCTGGTTAACAAAAGGAATTATAAATCTAGTCTTCACTCTGGCAAGGTCTGATGTTGTCTTAGCGAGCGTTAAATTCACAGTGAATTAAAACTGCGAAATGGTCAGACAATATTCCCTCTCTTCCCACGCCTTCGTTTGTTATGGAGTTAAAAAAAAACGCTTCAATCATATTCAAACAGGTCGGGTGTGGTACTTTCAAAATATTTCCGACATGGAAAAATTTTGCAAAGGTCACTTCTCCCATATATGGTAATATGATGTTCGATGCCCTTGTGTACAAACAACCAGACGGATCGGGGAACTCACATGACAACATGTGTAAGCTGTAATACTTATTTTCTTTTAAGCAAGTGACCGGAAGCGATTATGTCACACTTGTCTGCCCACTTGTGTCACACAGAACGTAATCTCGTTATCTGTCGTATGAGTACGCAAAACTCCGTGTCTGCCCATCTGGGTTACCACACAAATCGTCTAATCAGCTGTTCAATCTAAACACGCCGGCGACTATCTTATCTCAGGTGACATCACAGAGAGGAGTGTCAACAAATGTTTGCACCTTCAAGATATTTGCCACACAAGCAGAAAAGAAAGAAAGAAAAGTGTGATAATTGACAGCACATAATAAAAATCAGTACCACAAATGTACCGATACCGCCGGAGAAAAACAAAGATCGATAGTGGCCGCCCCGTTTTGTCACATACCCCCTCTCCTAAGAGATTTGTAGAATATCTAGCTATGGAGCGGTCACTTCTCGATGGGTTCTACTGTCTACCGGGTTCTATCTCTCTCTCTCGTAGAGTTATCCTCCGTTCCTTTATTGGGTGGCGAGTGACTGAGTTTCTCGCTTGGCAGTGTGTGCATTTTTCAATATACTTACGCACATCTGCCTAGCTTCTAGGCCAGAGTAATCATCTTTAAGGTTACTCATGGTATTTCCTACTGAAACATGTTCTCCTGATGATGATACATCAGCCACTTTCATGACGGAGGGTGTTAAGGGGAGAGGCACCACGAGTTGCTTCCCTTGCCTCGTCCGTCGAAAAATAATTCCATCTTCGGTGTGGAACGTTCCAGCTGAAGCATGGTTTATTTTGAGCTGACTCTGTTCAGAGTATGGCGCTAAAGTAATGTCTTCCATCTGCGCTCGTCGTAACTCTGCTTTACTACATAGAAATGTTGGGTTGAGGTGCGAGTTATCCAACTTTGGTTGTTGGTTACTCTGCTCAAACTCTTTCTTCGTAGTTTCATCCTTCTGGTTGTCCGGGCTATGGCTAACAGAGCAATCTCGCACAAACTGTCAAACATCATGTCGCAAACCTGGCCAGAAGTAATTCAAGGAGACCTGTTTTACCAGGGCATATGAACTTTTAAGGGGATGGGGAATGGTTAAACGCATTTCCTGCATTAGGCGGGTGCGATAGGGTAATGGGACAACTAGCTGCCTCTTATTCCCCACCCGTCTATATACCAAACCTCTCTCTCTGTAATATGCTCCCTGGGAAGTATGAGAGTAATTTCCATACAACTTGGAAAAGCAAGGCTTTAGGCTTTGATCGGCCCTCTGTGCCTGCTTTAGATCTGAAATATTCAGGCTGTGTGAAAATGACAACTCAGGATCCGCTGAGGCGTGTCCTGGGTTCTCTACCTTTTGTGTCGGCCTGCAGTCATCTGAGGGATCTCCAAGAAATACATATTTCCTCCCTAAAATGAGACCAAATCGTCTACCACTGCGGCATTGATTTTTCCCCGGACGTATCGGGTTGAAACATCAATTTCCGCAACCGGAAGAAGCATGGGTTTTATACTCTTCCGAGGCCCCTGTATTTCTACAGTTTCACCTGTGTATTGGTGGGCCTTTACCAAAGATGGACAAACTAAAGCTGAATATTCTAAGCCCGAATCATTCAGGCACCGTATGGTTTGGTTGCCAACGGTTACTTGCTCAGTAATAGAAGGATAACTAAGATTTTATTAGTATGCCTGGGGGTCATGTTTCCCTATCGGCCCCCTGATCAGGCAAGCGAAGTTATAAGGGCCGGATTTCAGCCTCTTACAATCCGATGTAAAATGCGTGTCAGTTTTGCATGATTTACAATATCGTCTTCCAGTTCCCTGGACTGAATTGCTCTGTTTCTGCCTCTGGTGATCTTGTGGTTGTTGTTGTTGTTGTTGGTGGGCTGTTTCGTGTGTTGTTTTGTCCGTACTTTTGGAGTTATCATCTGGGTGATCCTTCTGTTTAGGGTGACTATCGTGGTGGCGCCTCTTAGACGGATTCACTTCCGACTGGGCGCTCTGTACCTATCAGCAAATAATACCACCTGCTCAAGAGTTTTGGCCCCGTGTTCAGCCAGGAACAGTCTTATGTCAGGATTGAGCGAGTCCTTGAACTGCTCCACGACAATCATCTCCTGCAACCCTTCATAAGATTCATCACAGGTGCTGAGAGATCCCCACTTCTCCAAGTACGTTTCTAGTCGTGAAGCAAATTGTCTATACGATTCATCTTTCTGTCGTTTCGCATCACGGAATTTACCTCGAAAAGTCACTGCATTGAGCATAAAACGCTGTAGCAGAGATTTCTTCAACATATCGTAGTTGTTCTGTTCTTCCATGGGCATCTTGAGAAACACATCATAAGCAGATCTCCTACGACTCTGGGATAGCTTCATGTTGTATCTCTCCCTCTCCAAGCCATACGTAGCTGCTAAGGATTCAAACCTAGAGAGATATATGTCTATTTCTTTTGAAGCCTCAGAATAGACATCCAGTTGGAAGGATACTGCACTAGGTGCCACCACCTGAGTGGTTCTTCCTCCCTCGTTATTTTGAGAAAAGCCAGACCAGCCATTATGAGAACTAGAATACACTCTTCTTCCTTCGAGTTCCAATTCCTTCATTCTAATAGCGTTGGCTCTGTCGACCTGTTCCTTCCTTTCGGCTCTCTCGGCCTATACATTTTTTTCTTGGAATGCCCTCTCGGCCTGTTCCTTCTTTTCTTGGAATGCCCTCTCCTGTTCCTTTTCCGCTCTTTTGGCCTGTTCCTTCTCCTTAGCGAATGCCCTTTCATTTTCTCTCTCTGCGGCTTCAAAAGCCCTTTGCTTTTCCTTCTCTTCAGCTTGGGTTTTTTCGTGTTCCCTGGCCATCCTTCTCTCTTCCCTCTCAGCTGCCTTCTCCTCACGGAATGCTGCTTTCTCTGCCTCCATCCTTTCCTTTTCCTCTGTATCTTTTTTTTCTGTTCTCTCACCGAAGTAAGCACGAAGTCAGAAATTTCTTTGGCTGAAAACCCTAGTTTGCGGCCTAGATTAAGCTAAAAGGCATAAAGGTTTTGGAACTCTGCCATTCTGAGCGAAAGGTCTGTTTACAAAGCTACGCAAAGTTACAACAGCTACTAACAACTAAATTACAAAGTTACAACACTTAATTTGCCACACCAAGTGAACTTCTGATTTAACTATAACTTTAACTTTAGTGACAGAGATTTTGTTTCTTTCAATTATTCAATTATTCTTTACAAAGTTATTTTTACTGTTATTTATACATACAATGAATGCTCAGTCTTACAATTACACATACTCTTGACACGATTCTTTCAGTAAATCTGAAATTTATGTCAGTCGTCTAGTGGAATTACTAGACAAGTTCTATAAACACGGCGCGTGTCGCTCAACTGTGAATTATCACGCTTGTGCGACCGCGTTCGATCCCAAGTCGAGATCCCTATTGTGACGGTATTGCCTCCTCTGCTTGGCAGTAGTGGTCCAACAGTGGCCAAAACTCAAGAGTATCTATTATAGGCTTCAATGGAGTCTATCTTTACACACGATTACTCTTGGCAGAAATGTAGATAGAAGAGTAGTAAAGCTTCTATCATATTGGAGTCTTCATAAGATATTCAGATATTCGAAAACAATGCTTGCTGTTGCTGAGCACGTTAATTATGTAATCTGCCGACAACTTTTATGAAGAATTTACGCAATGGTTTATTCTTGCTCGTTAAGCCCCCACCCCTGATTTAATTAGTGGAATTATTATTATAATATAGCTCTGTTTAGAGTGTGTGTTTAGTAACTTTGACTGACACAAACATGTAGTACATTTAAAATGATTAAATCGAAGTTAAATTGGTATAATTACAAATAACAAAATTTAATAATCACTTTAAGTTTAACAGTTAAAAAGAAAGGAATAATAGTTAATTACAAAATAAAGTTTTCATCACTCGGGTGATGGTTTTTGATAAGAGGTTCAAGTGGCAGCATATGGGTTAACTTAGCTGCCAGTGACGATTCTGATCCTCCTCCTCCTGATGAGTTGGTTTTCTGTACACTGCGTTCACTCGTCTCTGGTCAGGGTTCGTAGGGTGAAGCTCGTTTCCCATGAAAGTCTAGGAGAGTTTTCAAAGCTGTTCTTCCGTCTTAAAGCGTACCCACTCGTCCATTCTTGTCCCAGAAATGGTCCTTTTTGCTGGTACCACCAAAAACTGGTAATAGAACTAGAAACGAGACGCTCTTCTGAGTATGGCGTTTTTCGACACATAGTTATGTGCCCCCCCCCTTTCCCCCCCCCCCCCTCTTCTATTCTACCATCCCACGTCAGAATTTACCATCCATGAGAATTAAATTTAATCCCTCGGGATAAAACTTTCTTTACATTTAAACTCAGTAGCTTTAGCTTTACATTACATTTAAATGAAAAGGTTAAATGTACAGATATAATATGCTTTACATTTACATCTCCGCTGTTTGAAAAGTGTTCACAATATAAATTCATTTAATTTTCCTTTATATTTACACTTGTTGAAAAGTTTGAAACTGCTATTACTTTAAAATGAATATTTTCACATAGACGTTTACACTGGTTTAAAGCTTAAAAACTTACATTAATTTTAAAGTGAATATGTTTATAGGGACATTTACACAGCTTGGAAAATGTAAGTATTATACTTAGAATGTACATCATTTCTTTCATCTTTCCCTTCCTGCTCCATAGGGAATATGGAACTACTTTATGCTTTTAGTTTTCTTTACGAAACTATCAAAAAAGCAATCACCAGCCCGTGCAGTGGTGGTTCATGAATCATTATTCTATACGCTGTGGTTGCCAGCCTCAAATGACTTTGACATCCAATAGCAATTTTCACACATTAAAATTCACATGGTTATATATATATATATATATATATATATATATATATATATATATATATATATATATATATATATATATATATATATATATATATATATATATATATATATATATATGTTAGTTCACGTTAGTAATAAAATATGAAATGTACATCACAACTTACGCCAATCTTGGCTACACACTTGTTGCTCAGATGAATAAAAGAGACGAGTCGGTCTCTTACACGCGTCTGGTGGGGGGGGGGGGGGGCTTTTTGACAATAGATTCTCTCTCTGACTCCGTGTGTTTCTTCAGTTTTCTAGTCCCGGTGTTCCTTATTAAAATGTAGAGATTGCCTGTGCTTTGTAAGTCTTATTTGGTTCTCTAATAAAAGATCCGGTTGACAAAAGGAATTATGAACCTAGTCTTCACTCTGGCGAGGTCTTATGTTGTCTTGGCAAGCGTGAAATTCACAGTGAAATAAAACTGCGAAATGGTCAGACTATATTCCCTCTCTTCCCACGCCGTCGTTTGTTATGGAGTTAAAAAACGCTCCAATTATATTCAAACAGGTCGGGTGTGGTACTTTAAAAATATTTCTGACATGGATAAATTTTGCAAAGGTCACGTTTCCCATATATGGTAATATGATGTCCGATGCCCTTGTGAGCAAACTTACACACAGATCGGGGAACTCATATGATAACATGTGTAACCTGTAACACGTATTACTTTTAAGCAAGTGACCGGAAGCGATTATGTCACACTTGTCTGCCCACATGTGTCACACAGACAGTAATCTCGTTATCTGTCGTATGAGTACGCAAAACTCCGTGTCTGCCCATCTGGGTTACCACACGAATCGTCTTATCAGCGGTTCAATCTAAACACGCCGGCGACTATCTTATCTCAGGTGACATCACAGAGAGGAGTGTCAACAAATGTTTGCACCTTCAAAATATTTGCCACACAAGCAGAAAAGAAAGAAAGACAGAAAGTAAGAAAGTGCGATTATTGACAGCACATAATAAAAATCAGTACCACAAATGTGTCGATACTGCTGGAGAGAAATAAAGATTGATAGGGGCCGCCCCGTTTTGTCACAGTAATAGAGTTGAGATATGGTGATATGGCAGAGGTAATAGAATTGTGATATGGTAGAAGTAATAGAAATGGAACACAGTGATACGACAGAGGTAATAGAATTGTAATATGGTGATATGGTAGATGAAATAGAATCGTAATATAGTGATAAATCAGATGTAATAGAATTGTAATTTAGAGATACAGTAAATGTAATAGAACTGTATTATAGTGGTATGACAGAAGTAATAGAATTGTAATATGGTGGTAACGCAGGGCCGGATTAAGCCAAGAAAGGTCTCTAATCTGTTTGATCTTTGGGACTCCTGCCATCTAATAGATAATAATTTTGTTATTTCAAATACTTTAGCATGGTGATGGTATATGTTACCATGGTGATGGTATATACTTGTATTATTAATAGACTGGTTTATTAGTGTGTTAGCTTGGTGATGGTATATACTTGTATTATTAATAGACTGGGATATTAGTTTGTTAGCATGGTGATGGTATAAACTTGTGTTATTAATAGACTTCATGTATTAGTTTGTTAGCATTGTGATGGTATATACTTGTATTATTAATATACTGGTATATTAGTTTGTTAGCATGGTGATGGTATATACTTGTATTATTAATAGACTGGTATATTAGTTTGTTAGCATGGTGATAGTATATACTTGTATTATTAATAGACTGGTATATTAGTTTGTTAGCATGGTGATGGTATATACTTGTATTGTTAATAGACTGGTATATTAGTTTGTTAGCATGGTGATGGTATATACTTGTATTATTAATAGACTGGTATGTTAGTTTGTTAGCATGGTGATGGTATATACTTGTATTATTTATTGAAAAGTCTGTGCATTCAACTTTTTTTTAAACTTATTCACGGATCCTCAATAGCTCCAGGCCCCTAGTCTTCAGCCTACTTAGCCTAATGGGTAATCCGACCCTGGTGATACGGCAGAAGTAATATAATTTTAATATTTAGAAAAGGTAGATGCAATAGAATTGTAGTATAGTGATAAGGTAGATGTAATAAAAGGGTAGTATAGTGATAAGGCAGAAGTAATAGAATTTTTATTTAGTGATAAGGCATGCTTACCCTGCAGGGAACAAGATTTTCCAGCCGCCAGCCTCCCCGAGGTCACGTGTAACCCAGGTCAAGATTAAGGTAATAAAACTGACCAGCACCGTACTTTGAGCGTACCTGTGATGAATACAAAACTGAATTATGGGTAGGACTATTTTTGTGTTGTCTGCGGTGAATTAAATGTAACAATCAAACAAACAAAATTCGTGGTCGATGTAAAGTGTTCATGTTAATCGTGTCTGGGGTCATATTAACTTCTAAAATGGCGATCGTGTCTCCAAGAGATTAATCAAACAGAAATCACGCGGTCAAGATCAGATACAAAAAAATTATCCGAATTTCCGGTCTGGTACAGGTACCGTCATCTCCGAGGGCGGCCTTGTTGTGGCGTGCGTGCCTCAAGCCGCGGACCCTCTGGCTGCACAAGAGCCTCTGTCCAAATAGAAACCAGCATTCAGTCTCGGGTTAATTATACGGATGTATCTTTTGTCTATGTTGACCTGAGCGTGCCTCACCAAAAACGAGGCAAAACTCGTAATCAAAATAATAATAATAATAAAAGAACGAACGAATGAACAATCAGAGGAAGCATAACCATCTGTTTTCATTTGAAAGAATAAATAGGCAAGGTAAGAAACAGGCAGGCGGGCGGACAGACAAACGGGTAGATAGACAAAACAAACAGACATGCAGATGTATATATATATATATATATATATATATATATATATATATATATATATATATATATATATATATATATATATATATATATATATATATATATATATATATATATATATATATATATATATATATATATATATATATATATATATATATTTGTAGATAGATTAGATAGATAGATAGATAGATAGATAGATAGATAGATAGATAGATAGATAGATAGATAGATAGATAGATAGATAGATAGATAGATAGATAGATAGATGGATGGATGGCGGGGACGGACGGATAGATAGATAGATAGATAGATAGATAGATAGATAGATAGATAGATAGATAGATAGATAGATAGATAGATAGATAGATAGATAGATAGATAGATAGATAGATAGATAGATAGATAGATAGATAGATAGATAGATAGATAGATAGATAGATAGATAGATAGATAGATAGATCACAGGATAGTGTGTTCATTATCCAACTTTCTTCCATAATATTACTGTATCATTGTTTGTGAGGGCATGGTTCACTTCTCCTGGACATTCTCTCATTCACAAAAGGGATATCATGAATACAACCTGGTTTTCAAAGTCATTAATTTAAATGTCAATAGACATTCCTTTGTTGGTGTAATACAACAATGACAGTTGTATTACTATTCAACGAATTTCAGATACGAGCTGATAATAATGTCACATAAACAAATATTGTTTAAAACTCAGGGTCAATATTCCAATCAGCTATGATAGTAACAACTATTACCGGCTACATTCAAATCAGCTCTATCAGTAACAATCATTCACAGCTATATTCCAATCAGCCATATCAGTTGCAATCATTCACGGCTATATTCCAACCAGCCATAGCAGTAACAATCATTCACGGCTATGTTCTAATCAACTATGACAGTAACAATCATTCACGACTATATTCCAATCAGCCATAGCAGTAACAATCACTCATGGCTACATTACAATCAGCCATATCAGTAACAACTATTGACGGCTACATTAGAATCAGCCATATAAGTAACAATCATTCACGGCTATGTTCTAATCAGCTATGACAGTAGCAATCATTCATGGCAATATTGCAATCAGCCATGGCAGTAACAATCATTCCGCGCTATATTCAAATCAGCTATGACAGTAGCAATCATTCATGGCTATATTGCAATAAGCTAATCAGTAGCAATGATTCACGGCTATATTCCAATCAGCCATATCAATAGCAATCATTCACGGCTATAGTCCAATCAGCCATATCAGTAGCAATCATTCAGGGCTATATTCCAAACAGTTATGACAGTAACAATCATTCACTTCTATATTCAAATAAGCTATATCAGTAACAATCACTTACAGCGATATTAAAATCAGCTATGATAGTAGCAATCACTCGCGGCTATATACCAGTCAGCTATGGCAGTAACAATCTTGAACGGCTAAATGCAAATCAGCTATATCAGTAACAATCATTCACGGCTATATTTCAATCAGCTATATCAGTAACAATTATTCACAGCTCTATTTCAATCAGCTGTATCAGTAACAATCATTAACAGCCATATTTAAATCAGCTATGACAGTAACAATTATTCACAGCTATATTTCATTCACCTATATCAGTAACAATTATTTACAGCTATATTCTAATCAGCTGTAGTATTACGTGAATGTCAGGTGTCCATTACTGTATCTGCACCTACGTCATCGCGGTACACTGATCTTATATTACGTGAATGTCTGGTGTCCATTACTGTATCTGCTCCTAGGTCATTGCTTCTTCTTCTTCTTCTTCTTCCGTCCCTAGCCACCGACCGTCAAAGCAGTCAGTGGCCATTACGCCTAGTGGCGTCTTAGGGCAACAGCAGATTGGTTTTCTTTGCCATTGTTTCCCATCACGCCTATTGGCGTCTTTAGGGCAATGGCAAATCAATCCATCTGCTGTTGTTTCCGTAATCGAAGTGACTGGCAAACGGGTGATCAGCCCGTTGGTTAGGTCATTGCGGTACACTGATATTACGTGAATGTCTGGTGTCCATTACTGTATCTGCTCCTAGGTCATTGCGGTACACTGATCTTATATTACGTGACTGTCTGGTGTCTATTACTGTATCTGCTCCTAGGTCATCGCGTTACACTGATCTTATATCACGTGACTGTCTGGTGTCTATTACTGTATCTGTTCCTAGGTCATCGTGGTACACATTCACTTATATCGCGTGACTGTCTGGTGTCTATTACTGTATCTGCTCCTAGGTCATCACGGTACACTGATATTATATTACGTGACTGTCTGGTGTCCATTACTGTCTCCGCTCCTTGGTTATCACGGTACACTGATCTTATATCACGTGACTGTCTGGTGTCTATTACTGTATCTGCTCCTAGGTCATCACGGTACACTCATATTATATTACGTAACTGTCTGGTGTCTATTACTGTATCTGTTCCTAGGTCATCGTGGTACACATTCACTTATATCGCGTGACTGTCTGGTGTCTATTACTGTATCTGCTCCTAGGTCATCACGGTACACTGATCTTATGTCACGTAACTGTCTGGTGTCTATTACTGTATCTGCTCCTAGGTCATTGCGGTACACTGATCTTATATCACGTGACTGTCTGGTGTCCATTACTGTATCTGCTCCTATGTCATCACGGTCTACTGATCTTATATCACGTGAATGTCCGGTGTCCATTACTGTATCTGCTCCTAGGTCATCACGGTACACTGATCTTATATGACGTGACTGTCTGGTGTCCATTACTGTATCTGCTCCTAGGTCATCAAGGTCCACTGATCTTATATCACGTGACTCTTTGGTGTCCATTACTGTCTCTGCTCCTAGGTCATCACGGTACACTGATCTTATATCTCGTGACTGTCTGGTGTCCATTACTGTATCTGCTCCAAGGTAATGACGGTCCACGGATCTTATATGACGTGACTGTCTGGTGTCCATTACTGTATCTGCTCCTAGGTCATCATGGTCGACTGATCTTATATCACGTGACTGTCTGGTGTCCATTACTGTATCTGGTCCTAGGTCATCACGGTCCACTGATCTTATATCACGTGACTGTCTGGTGTCCATTACTGTATCTGTTCCCAGGTCATCACGGTCCACTGATCTTATATAACGTGGCTGTCTGGTGTCCATTACTGTATCTGCTAGCTCATCACGGTCCACTGATCTTATATCACGTAACTGTCTGGTGTCCATTACTGTATCTGCTCCTAGGTCCTCACGGTCCACTGATCTTATATCACGTGACTGTCTGGTGTCCATTACTATATCTGCCCCAAGGTCATCACGGTCCACTGATCTTATATCACGTGACTGTCTGGTGTCCATTACTGTATCTGCTCCTAGGTCATCACTGTCCATTGATCTTATATCACGTGACTGTCTCTTGCGCTCTCAAACAATTATTTTGCTATTATTTTCATCCTTAAGAATAAAGGTCATTGACCTTTCATATTTTGTTCCTTGACAACGAGTTGCATTGTTCTGTGCCATCCGTTAAGTTAAAGGTATATTTGTATATTGTTTACCTCTTTCATATTTGTTTCCATCTGCTTTCTCCAGTGTGTTCTTGTCTTACACTCCCTCTCTTACCCCGGGGGTTCCAGAACAAGTGGTGTCTTGTAATACTATCAACTGGTTTCTTCAGGGTGTGTCCTATTTATCGTCAATGTCTTCTTCTAATCTTTTGTTCCACTGGCACTTGTCTGGTTCTTGTCATCAGTTCCACACCAGTGAACATGTCATCAGTTCCACACTAGTGAACTTGTCATCAGTTCCACACTAGTGAACGTGTCATCAGTTCCACACTAGTGAACTTGTCATCAGTTTCACACTAGTGAACGTGTCATCAGTTCCACACTAGTGAACTTGTCATCAGTTCCACACTAGTGAACTTGTATCAGTTCCACACTAGTGAACGTGTCATCAGTTCCACACTAGTGAACATGTCATCAGTTCCACACTAGTGAACTTGTTATCAGTTCCACACTAGTGAACTTGTCATCAGTTCCACACTAGTGAACTTGTCATCAGTTTCACACTAGTGAATGTGTCATCAGTTCCACACTAGTGAACTTGTCATCAGTTCCACACTAGTGAACTTGTCATCAGTTTCACACTAGTGAACGTGTCATCAGTTCCACACTAGTGAACGTGTCATCAGTTCCACACTAGTGAACTTGTCATCAGTTCCACACTAGTGAACTTGTCATCAGTTCCACATTAGTGAACTTGTCATCAGTTCCACACTAGTAAACTTGTCATCAGTTTCACACTAGTGAACGTGTCATCAGTTCCACACTAGTGAACTTGTCATCAGTTCCACAGTAGTGAACTTGTCATCAGTTTCACACTAGTGAACGTGTCATCAGTTCCACACTAGTGAACGTGTCATCAGTTCCATACTAGTGAGCGTGTCATCAGTTCCACACTAGTGAACGTGTCATCAGTTCCACACTAGTGAACGTGTCATCAGTTCCACACTAGTGAACTTGTAATCAGTTCCACACTAGTGAACTTGTCATCAGTTTCCCACTAGTGAACGTGTCATCAGTTCCACACTAGTGAACTTGTCATCAGTTCCACACAAGTGAACTTGTCATCAGTTCCACACTAGTGAACGTGTCATCAGTTCTACACTAGTGAACTTGTCATCAGTTCCACACTAGTGAACTCGTCATCAGTTCCACACTAGTGAACATGTCATCAGTTCCACAATAGTGAACTTGTCATCAGTTCCACCCTAGTGAACGTGTCATCAGTTCCACCATAGTGAACGTGTCATCAGTTCCACACTAGTGAACGTGTCATCAGTTCCACAATAGTGAACGTGTCATCAGTTCCACCCTAGTGAACTTGTCATCAGTTCCACAATAGTGAACGTGTCATCAGTTCCACACTAGTGAACGTGTCATCAGTTCCACACTAGTGAACGTGTCATCAGTTCCACAATAGTGAACGTGTCATCAGTTCCACCCTAGTGAACGTGTCATCAGTTCCACACTAGTGAACGTGTCATCAGTTCCACACTAGTGAACGTGTCATCAGTTTTACACTAGAGAACTTGTAATACCATTTCAATCCTTTTGTTCTTCGCAAGCCCCCGTTTATAAAAGTCACTAACCACGTGGTTGTTTTGGTTGTTCTCCATGTTTCACAGCCATACAATAGGAATGACCTGACATTTAAGTTAAAGATTCTGATTTTTGCGTTGGACATGATTTCCTTTGATCTCCATGTGTTTCCCAATGTAATAAAAGTATACACACACAAAGAAAACGTAAAATTGTACGCACGTGATAGATCCTAATTTCATGTACTCATCTCTGATCATGTCATTCATTTTCTGTACTTGTTGATCAACTCTAGACCTGGGCCCGCAACATCTACAACAGCTACATCCACCTCTGAGAAATGTCGCTGTTGCGTTAGTAGTTATGATGGTTGTAATGATAATGAGGTAATGGTTGTGATGTTGGTTGTTGTGATAAATGTAATAATACTTGTGATGATGGTAGCAATGATGATCGTGACAATGATTGTGATGGTTCTGGTAATGGTGATTGTAATAATGGTTGTGATATTGGTTGCAATGACGATTGGAATAATGATTGTGATATTGTTGTAATTATGATTATAATAATAATTGTGATGATGGCTGCAATGATGATTGCGATAATGCTTGTGATGATAATTGTAGTGATGATTGGTGGTAGTGCTCATGACGATAGTGGTGGTGATGATTGTTATAATGCTTGTGACGATGGTTATCACAATGATTGTGATGTCAGTGAGAACGCGAATATTTCATGATAATTGTGATGTTACAGGTCACGATGTTTTGATGACGGTTCTGGTGATGATTTTAATGATAGTTGTGATAATGGTTGTGGTCTTAATCGTAATGATTGTTATGACAATAATTTTAATAATTTGTGTAGTGACGGTTGTTAAATGATTATAATAATAGTTGTAATAATTGATGTGATGACTTTTGTAATAATAATGACATTAATAGTTGTAATGTTTCTGATAATGATAGTTATAATGATGATATAATAATTATTACAATGATAGTTATAATTGTATCAACATAATTGTAATGATGGATAAGATCATTATTGTAATGACGGTTATGAAAACGATTGTAGCACTGACTGTCATGATTGGTTGCCATAGTGTTTGTAATGATGTGGTTGTAATACTGACTTCAGCGATGTTGGTATTAATGACTAATTATGGTTGTACTGATGGCTGCCATGGGTGAGAAGGTGAAAATAAATATAATGAAAGCTGTAGTTTACGAAAGGAAAAAAATTACGGTATGATACCTACAAGCTGCAAATTTACGAGCTGACAAAGAAAGACAAGAATTTATATCTGATAGCAAAACCTTTATCAGAAAGATAGATAAGGTGTTATCTCAGAAAGCGATACATTTCTGAGAAAATGTAGATTTGATATCCGACAGCAAAAATTTTGTAAGAAAAAAGAACGCGATTATTTGATCATATCAGAGCGATAAACTGATGAGATAGAAACATGAGACGACATCTGAGAGCGATAAATTGATGTAATAGAAAGACGAGACAACATCTGAGGGCGATAAATTGATGGAATAGAAAAATGAGATAAACTGATGAGATAGAAGAAAAAAACGTGACATCTCAGAGCGATAAACTGATAAAATAGACAGATAAGAACATCTGAGGGCAATAAATTGATGGAATAGAAAGATGAGACGATATCTGAGAACGATAAACTGATGAGATAGAAAAAGGAGATTTGACATCTCAGAGCGATAAACTGATGAAGTAGAAAATAACGAACTTCAATGTTAGAGATAAATCAAGAAGAGAAGACACAAATTGATGTCTTACCTGCATCGGAGAAACACCGTTGCCATATACAGCCACATGACGATGACTAGAAGGAAGGACAGGGGTGCGCCGTACACTAGCCAGGTGCTAAAGGTGACAGGTGAACGTAGGCCTACATCCTCGAATAATCTAGTGGTAGAGTAGATGAGAAGTGGGGGTGGGCAGAGTGCCAGCAACACATATCTTACTTACTTAGTCGTTCCTTTTCTGCCCAGGGGTGTAGAGATTTGCCAGAGAGATCGCCATTCTATCTTATGGGCTGTCTTTCTCCTGGCCTGGTTCCAATCTAGTTCTCGGTCCTTCAGATATTGTCTGTTATCCTCCCATAGAACTTTGGGTCGTCCTGGAGGTCTGGATCCCTGGCTCTTGATTTCCCACATTTCTCTGTGGTAGCTGATCTTCTTCAATTCTGCATACATGGCCAAACCATTGTAATTGTGACTGTTCTACTTGGGTCTGAAGGGGCTGAATTTTTAGGCCATGACGTATCGTCTGCTTGCTTACCATGTCTCGTTTTGTTACTTCAACCATCTTCCTCAGATACCTCATTTCTCATGTTAGGAACTTGCGTTTGTGGGTTGAAGTCATTGCCCATGACGTGCATCCATAAGTCAAGACTGGGCCATAGTTGGAGCGGAGTACAGCTATCTTCGTCTTCTTGCCAATTTCTATTTTACTGAGGAATACTTGATTTATGGCCTGAAAAAGCCTCCCAGCTGCTACTATTCGAGTAGTCAAGTCTTTTTTTATGCCTCCCTTCCAGCTTATGACAGCTCCAAGGTATTTAAGGTGGTTGACCTGATTCAGGACCTATTCTCCCAGAATAATCTGAAGCCTATTTTCTTCTCGTGAAATCACCATGACTTTTGTTTTAGAACTGCTGATGACTATGCCTCTCTTCTTTAGCTCCCTCTTTCCAGATTTGAGGATTGAAGATGTGCCTGATTTAGCAATCAGGGCAACATCGTCGGCAAATGCCAGCTCTGAAATACAGACCTGTCTCATCATCCAGTACCCCTCTGAGTACTTTCTTGTCCTCTCCTTATATGCTTTGATGACATCATCCACGAGGAGTGTGGTAAGATAAGGCGTTTTACATCAGATATAAGTAAAAAAAACCTAACTCCAAGGTCACTAGGACATTACACGTCTTCCACGTATGATATAGACCAATGACAGAAAATATTTTTTAAAACTCACTGTATACCAGTGTAAGAAGAGTCCTCTTCTCTGTTTTGTTAAATGTAATTTTCTTAACTGTTATACACCACTGTAATGCTTTAATGTTTTGTAATAAATATATACAGTACATATAAATATTGGTAAATATTATTGATTATCTATATGATATAGCTTCCATCAGTCATAACTGATTATGGGACTGATGTCACCCCTGAGGTGAAAGAACTCAGCTGCTTTTTGACCTTGTGATCCTTTCAGTGTGTTCTGTTCTCTTCTGCTTGTTGTAAGAGCTTCGTTTTGCTTAATCTGAGGTGGCGCGGTAAGGAGCATCGTCACATAGTGCGATCAGCTGCTTCGTCCTCCCAGGTTGCTGGATTTATGTCCAGTGCTTTCATGTCTCTCTTGCACACATCTTTGAACCCCAGATGCGACCGCCAGACTGTTCTTTTGGCATCTGCCAGTTGTCAGTAGAAAACATCTTTGGGGGTGCGACCACCGTCCATGCGGCGGACATGGCTTAGCCAGCGCAGATTGCGCTGTCTTAACAGCGTATACGTAACGGGATACCAAGGAGGTAGTGTAAATGTAAATGCAAAATATTGAGCTTTTTTTTTTTGTTTTCTTATCATAAGTTCTCCATGTCTCGCTGCCAGGTAGTAGAGCGCTGGTGTCGCAGGCAGTACATAAAACAGCTTTGGTCTTCATTGTGAGTTTGGAGTGTCCCCAAACACGTAACTATGGATACAGCTTTGTGAGTTTGGAGTGTCCCCAAACACGTAACTATGGATACAGCTTTGTGAGTTTGGAGTGTCCCCAAACACGTAACTATGGATACAGCTTTGTGAGTTTGGAGTGTCCCCAAACACGTAACTATGGATACAGCTTTGTGAGTTTGGAGTGTCCCCAAACACGTAACTATGGATACAGCTTTGCCAATGAGGAGCCACGGTAGCGCAGTGGTTAGTGCACTGGCATCAGAGTTGAGTGGTTCATGGTCAAGAAAATATGGGCCTAACGCTATATTCCCAATATGCCTCACTGGGCATGTAACGGGATCCTTCCCCCCACCCCCCACCCTTTTGCCATCGGGTCTGTCAATTTCTGAGTCTATATATTAATATATATATATATATATATATATATATATATATATATATATATATATATATATGAGAGTGTGTGTGTGTGCGTGCGTGCGTGCGGTGTGTGTGTGCGTGTGTGTGTGTGTGCGTGCGTGCGCACGCGCGTGTATGGAATTGCAGCTTATTCTATTTTCTTACAAAAGAATTGTAACCTTGACATAGTTACCTACTTTTGAGATGCAGCAAACAAAACCAAGTTGGGACCAGTTCCTGTCAGGCTGGCAACCCCTCCAATGTTTGCAGCGTAGGCCACTGTGAGAGATAGTGCCTTGGCTAGGCTGGTGAATTCTGCGTCGGCTATTGCTTTCTGTTTCTTCACGTCTGCCCTTTCAAACGTCCCCATGTTCTGTTTTGGTGTCTGTCTGTAGGCCACATTAGAGAATAAAGATCTTCACAGATAAGTAGAGTCAAAATTTAAAAACAAAACATTTTAAAATAGATTTTGATCAGATAGATGACCTAGTCAGACAGTCAGTGATTTATTGATTGTCAGCATACTCTGGATTCATTCTTCTTCTTCGTTTGCGTTCGATCTTTTAGTCATGCTAAATCTGCAGTCCTGTGCTAAATCTGCAGTCCTGTGACCAGGACGAAGATCATTGTCTTTTCCAGGATCTGTGTACGCGAGATTCTCGTCTGATAGCTGGGATAATACTTGTTCTCTTAACGTTTTTAACCAAAATTATATTTATTTTCAAAACAAAGACAAGAATCGTCGAGACAATAGCAGCGAAACAATTATTGCAAGCTCAACATCTCGTAGCTCGCGATTTTAAACAAACATGAATTGGCGAGAAGCCAAAGTTTCCTTAGAAAATGTGCTTTCATATGACGTATTTTGTTTTAAACAAACATGAATTGGCGAGAAGCCAAATTTTCCTTAGAAAATGTGCTTTTATATGACGTATTTTGTTTTAAACAAACATGAATTGGCGAGAAGTCAAAGTTTCCTTAGAAAATGTGCTTTCATGTGACGTGTTTTATTTTAAACAAGCATGAATTGGCGAGAAGCCAAAACCATTTTATTAACTGCTGTATTCCTTGGAGATTGAGCTCATGTATTTCACCATTACTCGCCATTTTTCTTTATTTGTCTCTGTCATCTAGCTGATTGATCTTGGTTGATCAGAGAATATCCCTGATTGATCTTGGTTGATCAGAGAATATCCTTGATTGATCTTGGTTGATCAGAGACCATCCTTGTAATATATCTGTTAATACGCGCAAATAATTCCTTTCTTTCTAAACAATAGAAAGATGATTCCATTGACTACAGTGTTTCTAGTCTGTGCACAAGGAACTGTCCCACAACAAATGTTATGGTAGGCCCTTGACACATTCCATGCATGGAAAGAGATTGCAGCAAAGCTGAAGTTGTATTTCACATGGATATTTGTCAGATTTTTAGAAAGAAATTACACAAACAACATGGATAGACCAGCCAGTTGGACCTGCAATAGGATGCATCATTTCGCCTTTACTGTTCGTGTAAGCTATGCAGGTAATTTCCTAGACATTTGGAGGACGTGAGAGAGGTTCAAAACATGAAGGTGTATGCCACATGCCACCGACTCTTTAGCTATGATGCGTAAGCTGATAGTAACAACTGGAAAGAAATACCCATGAAAGAAAGTATGGGAGCTGGCCGCGAAACTCTCCAGCTAAAAAAGGTGATTGGTTACAATCAGACTAATAAACGGGGATTTAGCCTTTGCCATATCCATTAATGGCCTGCAACATCAAACACGGAACGTAGAGTTAAAGTTGTTCAGGGAATTCGAGTAACAAGGGATAATAAGGGGGCGTATCGCTGGTTGTCTTTCCTGCTATGCAGTAGTGGTTCACTAATGGCCAGAGGAAGATAAGGGGAAGTGCGGTAAGACGTGAAGTACAATGGATGGGTGTGAACAAAAATCGAAAAAAGGTGATTCCTCTTACGAGGACAAAAGATAAAGAAAATAGTCAACGTTGCGGCCACAAGAACTTCGTCAGGGAAAGGAAAGAAAGTGAGGGCTAGATAGGACACATAAGAATCTAAAAAAAGGTAAAAATGAAACCTGGGTACTTCCCTAAAGCCAGCTAAGACCTAGCACGCCCGCAGAAGGGAGAATGTGTCACAAGAAAAGGAAATGACTGCAACTTCCGGATGTAAACAGTACATACTAAGAAGCTAAAAAACGAAACTGAACAAGAAACTACCCAAACGTAATAATAATGAGGACTGGAGATAGAGGAGGACCTAATGAGTTGGAGATAAATAAATAATTAATTAAAAATCAAGAACGGGCGTTTGACAGGGTTCCCTGGAGCAAACTTTGGGACTGTTTGGCAAGAAAGAACATTCCAGCACCTCTGATTCGTGCTATACAGAGCTTCTACAAGTCTTGCAGAAATTATGCGAGGACAGCTAACCATAAGTCAGAAGAGATCAGGACCACCACTGGTGTAAGACAAGGTGATGTCCTGTCACCTTATCTTTTCATACTCCTCATGGACGATATCATCAAGGCATGAAAGGAGAGAACAAGAAAGTATTCAGTGGGGTACTGGAAGATGAGACAGGTCTGTATTTCAGAGCTGGCATTTGCTGATGATGTTGCCCTGATTGCTAAATCAGTGGCACATCTCCAATCCAACCTGCAAGTCTTGAAGAAAGAGCTGAAGAACAGAGGGATGGTCATCAGCAGCTCTAAAAAGAAAATCCATGGTGATATCACGAGGAGACAGAAGGCATCAGATTATGCTGGGAGAACAGGTCCTGGAGCAGGTCTACCACTTTACATACCTCGGAGCTGTTATAGACCGGAAGGGAGGCATCAAAGAAGAGTTGGCCACTCGAAAAGCAGCAGCTCGGAGACTTTTTCAGGCCATAAATCGAGGATTCCTCAGTAAGAGAGAAGTTGGTAAGAAAACTAAGATGCCTGTTTACCGCTCCACCTATGTCCGAGTCTTGACATATGGATGCGAGTCATGGGCAATGACTACAACCCACAAAAGCCTGATCCAAACCTCAGAAATGAGGTATCTGAGGAAGGTGGTTAAAGTAACAAAATGAGACATGGTCCGCAACCAGACGATACGTCAAGGCCTAAAATCCCACTCCTTGCAGAACGAAGTAGAACAGTTCCAACTAAGATGATTTGGCCATGTCTGCAGAATGGGAGACGATCAGCTACCACGACAAGCATGGGAAACAAAGAGCCAGGGATCCAGACCCCCAGGACGACCCAGAATCCGCTGGGAGGACAACATTAGACAATCTTTGAAGGACCGAAGACTAGAATGGAATCAGGCCAGGAAGAAGACAGCCGATAGGATAGTCAGGCGCTCTCTCTTCCAAACCTCTACACCTCACGGTAGAAGGGAAACGACTAAGTAAGTAAATTATTGTATAGCTCTGTTTAATTGTATTTAAGAAATTGTCTGAGACATACGGTTGTAGTACATTCAAAATGATTAAATAAACTTTAGATTTGTCTTTATAGAAGTTACAAATTTAATAATCAATCATGTTTTAAAAGGTATAAGAATGAATAATTTTTTAACAAACAATAGTCATCTTCGAGTGATGTTATGGAGTTTAAAAAATTGGATAGTTAACCTGGCAGTTTTTATGTTTCTACTTAGCTGCCAATGAGTTTGTCTGTTCTGCTCCAACTGATGTTTGGGTCTTTGCAGATAGATGACTGAATCACACTCTTTACTGGTCAAGTTTGAAAGTTGTAGCACGTTCCAAGAAGTGTCAGGGAGTAACTAACAAGCTGGTCCCGCGTCTCTTAAACCCGTCTGATGATGGTGTGTAGCGTTGACTTCAGGCCACTTATACCCTCACTTGTTCTATAGATAGTCTCCTCAACTGGTACCATCAACTAGTATTACAAAAGAAGAGAAACAAATACCTTCTCAGTATTGAGTTTCCCAACACATACTTATGTGTCCCCCTCTTCCTATTCCACCATCCTATCTATATCAGAACTTTTACCCTCGCTGAGAATTAAAGTAATCCCATTGAACGGAAACACTTTCATTACATTTAAGTTGAATAGATTTATATTTACCTTTACATTGGTTGAAAAGGTTAATAATATAAATAGAATATGTTTCCCTTTACATCTTCTTCTTCTTCTTTGCTCCTTAGCCGCCGACCGTCAAAGCAGTCAGTGGCCATTACGCCTGGTGGCGTCTTGTAGGGCAACAACAAATTGATTCCACTTTGCTCGGTTGGCGGCCATCCTTCGTACAGTGCCCCAACTCTGGTTCATTCTTTGCATCTCAGCCTCCACAGTCTTCCGCCAAGTTGTTTTTTGTCGGCCTCTCTTTCGTTTTCCTTCAGGGGTCCATAGCATAGCTGTTCTTGTGATGGCATCGGGGTCTCTTCTGAGGACATGGCCAACCCAGCTCCAGCGTCTGCCAGCTATGATGGTGTGCATGTCCTCTTGCTTGCTCCGAGTAAGCAGATCTTGGTTGGTGATGGTATTCGGCCAAAAGATTCGGTGAATTTTTCTTAGGCATGTTGTGTGAAAAGAGGACAATTTCGACATTTCCTTCTCTGTAACTTTCCAGCTCTCCGCGCCATAGGGAAGCACAGAAAGCACACAGCTCTGATATAATCCTAATTTTGTGCTTGTGCTGTACTAAGAGGACTTCCAGATGTTGTTTAGACTAAAAAAGGCTGTTCTCGCTTTGTTCATTCTGTTGTTGATGTCTTTGCTTGCTCCGCCGTCTGGTGTTACTATGCATCCGAGGTATGTGAAGGCATCTGTCTGTTCCAGTTGCTGATTCCTTACGGATATGGGCTCAGGGTTGCTCCCATTGAGCGTCATGACCTCTGTCTTCTTTAGGTTGATGTTCAAGCCCACCTGCTGGCTATATTTATTAAGTCTATCTGTTTTTTCCTGGATGTGTTGATGTGAATGTGCTAGCAGTGCAATGTCATCTACATATTCCAGATCTTCCAATGTAGAAAGTGTAGTCTGCTTCTTCGTCTTAGGAATAGTGATGTTCAGTATCTTGGAAGTGTTGTGGTCCTCAGTACGCAAGAGACCATGGTCAACACGGTGACCCAGAAAAGAAATTTCACTAAACCCAACATAGGCTTTAGAGGGTTTGGCTGTCAAAATATGATAGGGTAGAGTAGACAACAGCTCATATAAACCCAAATAGTGATCTTCCCAAGAATCACTGAATAGACAGATATCGTCCAAGTATGCAATGACATCTGAACGATATGAAAGAATTCGACGCATCATGCGTACGAAAGTAGCTGGGGCATTCATAAGGCCGAAAGGCATGAAGTTCCATTGGAACAAACCTCTAGGTGTTGAGAAAGCAGTAAGAGGTTTGGCGCATTCAGTGAGAGGAACTTGCCAGTAACCTTTAGACAAGTCGAGTTTGGTAAAGAACCGAGAATTAGAAAGTCTAATAAGTAGATCCTCCAATAACGGCATAGGTTCAGCGTCGAATTTCGTTACCTGGTTTAGTTTACGGTAAGACGCAAAGGCGCATGTTATTGTCTTTCTTTCGAACAATAACCATAGACGAAGAGTATGCCGAAGTAGATGGTTCAATTATTTTCAACTGTATCATATCATCTAATTCTTTCTCGACCTGTTTTTGAAAATGTATAGGGATAGGGTAAGGTCTGACCCGGATAGGATTATTGTCAGTAAGTATTATGTCATGTTTAATGACAGATGTGTGTCCAGGAATGTCCGTAAGAACATCCTGAAATGTTTGTAACATGGAAGAGACCTGTAGCTGTTCCTCAGTAGATAATTTAGGAGAAACAGTAACATTTTTCCATGATTCCGTAGAATGAAGCGGAATCATAGGAAGAGGAAGATTAACGTCCGAGAAAGTAGATTCTTCATCCTGTATAACCGACAGAGATGAGTAATGACCATGTGGTGCTATAGGATCGTCCGTCGCCTGAAAAATAGGCTGTAGGTAGTCTGGACGTTCATGAAGCTCTGTAAGCATGTTTATATGAAGGGTCTTATGCTTTCCGTCTATATCAACAATATAGTCGACATCAGAAATTTTAGAGATAATCACATAAGGACCTTTCCATGCAATGAGAAGTCTATTTTCCCTGCAAGGGAGCAATACAAGTGCTTTATCGCCAGGACAAAGTTATCGTAGGCATCTATTTTTATTTGCAAATTGCCTTGCTTTCTCTTTAGCAAATTCAGATGCGGAAGTTGCTAATCTGCATGCTTCAATAATTTTCTGCCTGAGAGCGATGACATATTCAAACGAAGATTGTGTGTCATCACTGATATCATCAGCAGTTATAAGATCGTGAAGCAATGCCATGGGGCCGCGCGGTCGCGCGCGAAAGACAAGCTTAAAAGAAGAAAACCCTGTATGTTCATGTGGGACCTCTCTATATGCAAAGAGAGCCGCGGGTAAAACCCTGTCCTAATCCTGAGGATGATCCTCAGTTATCTTCCCAAGTAAGTTCTTGAGCGTTCTATTTAGACGCTCGACTAACCCATAGACATCGGATGATAGATACTACGCAGAGACCGTTTAATATGAAAAGTAGACATCACCTGCGACATAGTGTCAGATATTAATTGGGTGCCATGGTCTGACAAAATTTCTTTGGGAAATCTCAGTCGAAAAAATATCAGCCAAAGAGCGTCTGCAATATCGGCAGTAGCATTGCTCTTAAGAGGTATAGCCTCTGGCCAACGTGTACACATGTCAACGCATGTTAGAATAAATTGATGTCCTCTGGCCGACTTGATTTTAAAAGGGCCGATAATATCTGTTGCCATTTTTTGAAACGGACGAATAGGAATGTCCGCAGCCTGAATAGGTGCTGTATGGCGAGGACCTCTCGACTTGACTTCTTGACAAACTTTGCATGAGCGACAATAAAGACGTATATCTTTATTTACGAATGGCCAAAAGAAAGCCGCCAGAACTCTCGACTTAGTACGGGAAAAACCCATATGCCCAGCACACTGAGAGTCGTGGGCATGTTGCAGAATTTGAACTCTCTTACTTTTAGGCACGAGAATTTGCGAATGCATAGATGTATTCGAATCTTGTACCATACGCACTAGTACCCCATTTTTCATACTGATCCACGATTTGCGATTTGTGTTCTGATTAGGATCACCATTTTTGACAAGAAGGAAGAATTTTTTTTAAAGAGGTGTCGTCTTGTTGAAGTTTTATAAAAGAGTCACGCGAAATCACCGAGTGATCATCTTGATTAATCACTTCATTACTTTCGGTCGATGAAGTATGAGGCATATTATGAGCTTGCGCTCTTGTGATAACTGCATTAGCAGTTTGAATATTTTGTTCTTCCCAAGCAGCAATCTGCTGTGGGGGTACACTCCTTAACTCCGTGTATACGCCCGATGATAAGATCCGCAATAGGATTCGGTAGTAAACACGCGTGGACATCTCCCGTAAAGAAGGGAGTGGCTATGTGGATGATAGCAGTCGGGTAATTTTCAAGTGTGCCAAAAAATGTCACACATTTAACCACTTTTCCAGAAGCACAGGAAGGATCTATAAGAGATTGTTTAACCCCAATAGTAGTGCATCCAGAGTCAAAGAGGACTGAGACTGGATTATTATCCACTAGACCTTTATGTAGAATAAGAGCTCCTCTCCCGTCATGCGCAACTGCGGCAGGAAGAGCGAGTAGAGGATGACCGCACCTCAAGGTAGTTATAGTAGTAGGTTCGAACAAAGTTTTGCACTCAGGGCACCGAGATGCTCTCTTAAAGTCGAAAGCAGAGCAAGCGATAGCACCAGAGTCATTATTATTATTGTTCACCTGATTATCAACTCCTTGAGACTCTTGCTGAGCAGAGTTAGCATGGTGACATGATCTATTATTGTTGTATTGCGATCTTCCGCGATTATTATTTCCTCTGAAATTATTATTATTATTTCCTCTGAAATTATAGTTTTGGTTTGAACCGCAGTTTCCACAGTTGCGATTGTCATGTTCCCTTTGATGAGAATATCTATTAGATTGGCTTTGTTGTCTCCGGGAAAAATTATGATAGGTTGGATAGTTTTTATTGAAGCTACCCCTGCGAAAGTTTCCAAAATTGTTGGAACCAAGATTACGAGGACTGTCAGCTCGCCTCCAGTTCTTTGAAGAAGAACCATCACAGGATGGATCGCCTTGATCCTGTCCGAAATTACGATTACTCTTCCTATCAAAGTTGCGTTGAGCACCCTGAAATTTACGATTAAAATTAGGACATAATGGTGCCACAGAAGCAACCGGTAAACCTTCTTTGATTTTAGAATTGCTAACAGTTTGTTGTGGGTGTGCAGTGACATACTGGCAACAATATTCTTCCATATCTTTTAAATTCTTAGGCTTACGCTCATGTAAATAGGCAAGAAAAGACTCATTAACAGATGACATGACTTTGTCCCGAAGCAACAAGTCAATAAGTGTGTTCAGTCTTAGACAGCTCAATCCACAGTGAGAACGTAAGACGTATCTTTGTAATGAATTCTGAGAATTCTACCCCAGTTTCTGGTAACATAGTTTTAAAGCGAAGACGATAACCGTCTTCATTAAGTTGATACTTCTTTAATAAGGCTGCTCTGGCAACATCGTAGTTAGTCTTGTCAGGACCTTCTATTGACATTATAGTATGTAATGCTTCACCTGTAAGTATTTCCATCAGGTTTCCGACATATTGCGCCTTATCTACCTTATGCGTTTCGCGTGTAAGTTCAAATCTATTAAGATAGAACGTTATGTCGTCCTTTGCAGTGTTGAAAGGAGGTAATTTGACTTTATAAGAATTAGCATTTGTCTTATTTGTTTGGTTATTTGAATCATTTTGCGAATTACCCATATTCGCCAACTTCATCTTTTCTAACTCCAAAGCTAACATCTTTTCGTCATGTTCCATTCTCTGTTTCTCCTTTCTCTCTTCAGCTTCTAGCTTCTGTTTTCTCTCCTCAGCTTCTAGTTTCTGTTTTCTCTCCTCAGCTTCTAGTTTCCTATTTTCAGCTTCCCTTTGTTGCTGAATTTCAAGTTTTTTCTCTTTAGCTGCAGCCTGTAGTTTCCTCTCTTCAATCTCAGCCTGTAGTTTTTTCTATTTAGCTTCTTTTTCTAATTTTTTATTTTCAGCCTCCATTTGTATCAGCATTTGGGTTTTCCTCTCCCCATCCTCTATTTGCATTTGGATTTTCTTCTCCTCTGCTTTTTGCGCCTTGTCGTATTGAGCAAGTGCAAATTCTTCTAGTTTGTCACCCGTCTTACCAAGGGCTTTCCCTTGCTCAATAAAGTAATCCAATGTAGACATAATGTCTAATAATTTGTTATCAGTACTTCTAAAATAATAACAACCTTTATACCAACCTCAGTGGGAGACAAGTCTTTGTCAAAGACCTTGTATAATTACCTTCTATATCTAAAAAACGTTATAATATAAATAGTGCATGACCAAGTATATATATATATATATATATATATATATATATATATATATATATATATATATATATATATATATATATATATATATATATATATATATATATATATATATATATATATATATATATATATATATATATATATATATATATATATATATATATATAGACTGTGTATGACAACAATGCATAACATTAATCAAAACAATGAACAAGCATACAGAACAAACGAAAACATTCGCAGAAGTCAAATAAACAATACAGCGAAACTAAAGGAAATGTTACAAAGTATGTAATGATAACTGCGAATAGTACGATGAAACAATGACAACACAGTGTATAAACAGAAAGGTGTATAAAAATAAATGATAGGAAAGAGAAGGAAGACAAATACAAACAAAACAACTCAAAACTAAAGAACGGAGAAAAATAGACGAAAACGACACTAACACATCTCGTCACAACTAAACAAAAAAAAAAAAAGCAACAAAAGTCGCTAGCGATTTCCACTGAGGAAAATTCGCAATGGTCCCTAAAGAACGCTGTCGTAGGCTCTCTGTAACGTGCGATACCCTACAACAGACACCGCCCAACCGAAACCCGCTGAAATATAACACTTAAATTACATTTAACACAAAGGAACATGTGACATATAAATATATAGGATATAAATAGGGTGTATTGAGAAGAAGGCTGAGTTACATCACAATACAAAGGCACAGTTTCCGAAAACAAACAGCCACTTATCTTAGAGACTACAATCTTGGCCTTGAGAACAGCAACAACAAAGTTCCACTCTAGACAGTCCAATCACAAGAATATCCACCGTTGAAGGATATCGGAACTTGCAACAATGGCACCGAGACTGGTTTCCAAAATGACAGCAATGATGAAATTCTAAGCAACACAGTTCAGATCAGAAGATCCAACGCCGATATATATATATATATATATATATATATATATATATATATATATATATATATATATATATATATATATATATATATATATATATATATATATATATATATATATATATATATATATATATATATATATATATATATATATATATATATATATATATATATATATATATATATATATATATATATATATATATATATATATATATATATATATATATATATATATATATATATATATATATATATATATATATATATATATATATATATATATATATAGCGATGTCTGCTTGACATTGCACGTGAAGCAATAGCTGTAACTGGTATCAGTGGTTGACCTCTTAATATTTCTCACTGGAATCTGTTCTCCCAAATTGTTGACAACTATAACAGCAGGGCGTAATGGCCACTAAAAGGGTTGCAGAGCTGTTTGTCCATATGTTCAAGCCACCGTAAGTGTTGTCTATAGCTTGCTGTGACATTCCCGCCCAGACAGGGCTACTGTAAAACGCTGTGCTACTTTGTTATGTCTGGTATGTTGACAATGCGAATGTTGGTATCACGACCCGTTAGTTTTGTCCACAATATGTTGATGGAGATGATTTGGTGACAGAACCAAACTATGCTGGCCACCATAAATGTTGCACCATAAATGTTGTAGCAGTATATATGTATATCTTACTGCTGTAGTGAGCAGGTTGCTACCACCTATGTAGCGTGTTGGTACATAGAACAATACGTAGTGACGATCAACATGGAGAAGTCAATAATGTGGTAAACGACTGTTGACGTTTCCAACAATTTAATACAGGACGTACGACGACATCAAATGCACAGTCAATTGGACAAGGTTCCTGGACATCACAGACATGATAATGGTTGAACACATCCGACATCAATAAATCACCAGCAGCTTATACCACAGAATGCTCATGGTCTGTCAGTCTATGTTCTACTGATACTGACTAAGCGCGTCAGGTACCTCTAGCAAACATGCCGCACACAAAGGGCGGTTTCCCATGTACTTAACAATAGTCTGACTCCTCTGACCTAACACGTCAGGTGAAAAATGCAGGCCGCAAAAGAGCGGGTTTCTATCATATGGTAACCTCTGGGTTATCTCCAACCATCAAGGCATCAGTCCATGCCTATATCGTACCGCCTGAATAGCGGGTTCCAAACAGTACTATGATCTCTGGGCTTCTTTTAATCAAATAATACATATCAGTCTTGGATATCATATCACTCTTCTCCGCACAGGGAGAAAATCGCCTCAAAAAATGTCAATCGGCCATCATCATCATCATCAGTTGCCATCTCCACAACGAAGGTTGGCTGTAATGGATCTCCAACGTCTTCTGTCTCTTGTCTTGATGGTGCACTCTGACAGACTCTTTCCTGTCCATCTCTTGATGTTGTCTTCCCACTTATAGCGCTGCGTCTGTCTGTTTTGCTAATTATCATAGTTTTTGTTTTCTCAATATTAATGTCGAGTCCATATTCATGACTTATACTGTTCACTTGCTTCACTAGTTCCTGTAACTCCTGTTCGCTTTCAGCTAACAACACGGTATCATCTGCATATCTAAGGTTGTTTATTGACCTTCCACTGATGTTCAGTCCTGGTATTTCCTGTATCTGTTTGAAAATTTTTTCAGTGTATAAATTAAATAGGCAGGGGGACAGCACACAACCTTGTCTGACACCTCTTTTTATGTCTATGTATGGTGAATAATTCCTTCCAGTTCTTACTGTGGCAGTTTGCTCCCAATAAAGGTTACTGAGTATTCTTATATCTTTTCCATCAATCGGCCATATATGCTGGCAATAAATAAACCTGCAGTTCTAGGCATAACAATAAAGATTCAAATGGATATCTTTACCTTGACAGCATCCTAGAATAATCACACAAAAAACAACACTCGCCTTCCTTGGCGCTCAGAATAAACATGGGGAAAATCACAGACATCTTTGTCACACAGAGGATTTCATTTCCTCATAAATATCGCCAGAGAAAATCTCTCCGATCTCTTGTCCGCTCAGAAGACCCAGGTAGACTGCCCCGATAGGAAGTCTAACAATCTCCGCGCCAAAATTTAGCGCATGCCCAGTTTGCACTTCCCTGAGTAGAGCTAACATACGATCTAGAGCGTTCCCAGAAAAGATAGCTGAAGCGCTCCTTATATGGACATCTGAATAGCGACTTGGGGAATGTCAACTATTTAAAACATTTCCCTGAACCAGAGCACAATCGCTCCTTATAAGGATAGTGTTGCGTAGCATAATGTGTGTTGTGTATAAATGTTCCGTGGATGATGTCACATTTGCCACACAACGTTGAGGGTGTTGTATTTCATCTGTTTTCCAAAGGTATTATAATACTGGCCTTTGCAGAGTAGTGTGCCACCCTCAGATACCAGGGATGATGAGGCGTAGTAACATGGTGTCTTTAGTCTGGTTTAAGTGTGTGATGTAAGGATAGAGTCAGATAGCTATAGTATCATACATAGACGTCACATCCGACCATACAACGTAGAAAGTCAATAAAGCTTTAATCAGCAGTGATGGTTTTTGGCAATATATATTGTGTACGCCACAATGACAAGATGCATGGACATCGTTATGCAGAAAAACATCACAGGTATAGTACAACAGTCATTGTATCAACGAAGTAGTCGATTCAACAGGCACAGCAGACAGCATCATAATGATGTACATCATATGCCTTTTAGGATATCGTGATCAGCTGTACATGTAGTCAGGTAGTAAACTTCCCCTTTCCATAAGAGCTAGTAGATATCAACTAGGAGATTAAATCTAGTCCCCTATATTTGACCTCAACAAGACAGGCATGTCTTTCGAGCGTCACATTATTGTCCTCTATGTTCCTCAAACAGCAAAGATATCAAACCTAGATCCATCAATAAAGTTCAGGAAGCAAATAGTCCGTAGGACAGGCATCAATCGATGCGTGACAATATAAGTGGATCGTGAGCTGAGCAAACTAGTCATATCATAGACTTTATAATAAGGCAGGCTAAGCAAAAGTCAACATCACAAGATGGCGATAAAGTTACTCAGCAAAAAGGATTCCGTTACCTGTTCATCAGGAATTAAATCACATAATCACATATGCCTCCAGGCATTAGGAATAACATAGAGATATATCATCTCAAAAAAGGACAACAATGATGAGGACTCCTTCCTGAATAAACTAAGCGAAGACTAGCACATCGCTACGTCTCGCCTTACCAGCATCTCTGCTCAGACTGACCTGGGCGGAAATCATTCGAAACCATGCCACAAACAGAGACATGCGCAGAACACGCGAATCGAATACAACTCAGCTAAACTTACGAAACGAAGAATGTTCTACGATGTTCGACTAAAGACTCGAACCTTAAAAGGAAATGAATCTTGAAACATTGCGATTGCCAACTGTTTTCTAAGAACTGACGACCTGAGCGCTCCATATATGGACGTGACTCAAAATCGTTCACACAACTATCGGCAACTATACTATCAGACTATTGTCACACGATTAGACAACTAGTAGAAATAAGAAGTGACTACAATTCCATGAGTTACTTCCCATGCATTAAAAAAGAATATAGTCAGAATAAGTTGCGACAAGTTTAGTAGCAACATTACCGCCACCTCCCGATAAAAAAAATGTGTAACATTTTTTTTTTATAATATCCAAGAGTAAAACCAAAAACGGTTTAACAACGCACGAATTATGCGGGGATAACTAATTGCACTGCTTAATATGAGGCTAAATTGACACATAAAGTGTCTGGTGAGAATATTTCTCAACAGATAAAAAATCTGATTCAAAAATATATCGGGGAGGTGCCACCAACACACACTACGCTTGCATGAAAATACAATATAAATATGCAAGTTCATATCATTATAATCAAATAGCAGTGTCATAATCTAATACCGCTTAGAATGGATGTACACATCTGATATTGAATGTTAAATATTACATTATCTAAATGTTTAATATTACCATTACATAATGAAATTAAACATAAATGACGATCCAGGACACATCTCCTGTCGTTCCAAGGAAACTGTACAATGTGGAACTCTCCATGTTTGACAACAGAAAGGTAGCTTCTCCGATCAACAATAACATGCTGAGAAAAAACAACCAATATAATTCTATTTAATAGCCATTATGTTTCATACTATACAATACATTATTATTAATAATTGTGGCCGAGTGAACTTTCGGCCCTTATATTAACTACTCAGTCTTCTTCTTATATTAAAGATGGGAACAGAAGAAGATGATAACAAAGCACAATAGTATGTGTTCACCTAAAGTGAGGACAGATGTGCTAATGTATTGTAGTAATATAGGTGTGTTATGGCTCTGTCGTATATCTAGAAATAGGACAGAAGTATTAGTTGGAATCATGTGGGCATCTAGACAGAATGTCAGCCATCACATTATCCGACCCACGGATAGCTCGTACCGTGAAGTGAAAAGGTTGAAGAGCAATAGCATATCGAGTGGATCTCGAACTCTTCAAGTTCTTAGTCTGAATAGCTGTAAGAGCTTTCTGATCAGTTTCTAGAATGAAATGTGCGCCCAGGAGGAATCTTTGTAGTTTGAGAATAGACCAAACCATAGCCAACAATTCACGGTCTAAAACCGAGTAGTTCCTCTCTGCCGCATTTAGTTTTCTAGAAATGTACATGACAGGATGCAGAGTTTCAGCATATTCCTGCATAAGTGCTGCTCCGATCCCAGTGGATGAAGCATCACTTCGAAGAACAAAAGTTCTATCAAGAGTAGGTAATCTTAGGATGGGAGGAGAAGAAAATATACTTTTAATCTGGTCTAAGGAAGATTGACATTCCTGAGACCAACGAATCAGATTAGGCGACCCTTTCTTCAACAACGTTGACAGAGGTGCCATTATCGAAGATAGATTCGGAATAAATCTCCCATAGAATTGAATTAACCCCAAGAGACTCCGGACTTGTTTCTTCGTCTTAGGTACAGAGATATTTAATATTTTCGAAGTATTATGGTCTTCTGTCTTCAAGAGACCATGACCAACACGATGACCCAAGAAAGAAATTTCACCAAAACCAATATAAGCTTTAGAAGGTTTTGCTGTCAGATTATATTTACGTAGAGTAGATAGTAGGTCATATAAACCCAGATAGTGATCTTCCCAAGAATCACTGAAGAGACAGATATCATCTAAGTATGCGATGACATCTGAACGATGAGAAAGAATTCGACGCATCATGCGTACGAAAGTAGCAGGGGCGTTCATAAGACCGAAGGGCATTACATTCCATTGAAATAAACCCCTAGGTGTAGAGAAAGCAGTCAGAGGTTTGGCATGATCTGCTAAAGGCACCTGCCAATAACCTTTTGACAAGTCAAGTTTAGTGAAGAATCTAGAATTAGAAAGTCTAATAAGTAGATCTTCTAGTAAAGGCATAGGTTCAGCATCGAACTTTGTGACTTGATTTAATTTGCGATAATCAACGCAAATTCGTATGTTCTTATCTTTCTTCCGAACAATAACCATGGAAGAAGAATATGGAGAAGTCGATGGTTCAATTATGTTTAATTGGATCATTTCATCCAATTCCTTTTCCACTTGTGACTGAAAGTGTATAGGGATAGGATAAGGCCTAACCCTAATAGGATTATTGTCGGTAAGAATTATGTCATGTTCTATGACCTGCGTGTGACCAGGGATGTCGGTTAGAACATCCTTAAATGTCTGTAACATCGACGAGACTTGACGATGTTCATCAACAGAAAGATTAGGAGAAATGGAGACATCTTTCCAAGATTCCATAGAATGTAGTGGAACCACTGGAAGAGGAAGATTCACATCAGAAAAAAAACAGATTCCTCATCCTGTATGACAGACAGGGATGAGTAATGACCATGAGGTACAGAAGAATCGTCCGTTGCCTGGAAAATAGGCAGCAAATAGTCTGGACGCTCATGAAATTCCGTCAGCATGTTGATATGGAAAGTCTTATGCTTTCCATCTATATCGACCACATAGTCAACATCGGAAATTCGTGAGACTATTGCATATGGACCTTTCCATGCAATCAGAAGTCTATTTTCCCTACTGGGGAGTAGGACGAATGCTTTGTCCCCTGGACAAAGTTGTCGTAGACATCTGTTCTTGTTAGCAAACTGCCTTGCTTTTTCTTTAGCAATTTCTGACGAAGCAGTAGCTAGTTTGCATGCCTCAATGATCTTTTGCCTCAGAGCAATGACATACTCATATGAAGATTGAGTGTCATCACTAATATCATCGGCAGTGATGAGATCGTGTAATAAAGACATAGGGCCGCGCGGACGCGCGCCAAAGACAAGTTCAAAGGGAGAAAATCCTGTGTGCTCGTTTGGGACCTCTCTATAGGCAAAGAGAGCCGCAGGTAAAACCCTGTCCCAATCTTGAGGATGATCTTCAGTTATCTTACCAAGTAAAGTCTTGAGCGTTCTATTCAGACGCTCAACTAACCCATTAGACATAGGATGATAGATGCTACTGAGAGATCTTTTAATGTGTAAGGTAGACATTACTTGAGACATAGTATCAGATATGAGTTGAGTGCCATGGTCTGACAGTATTTCTCTGGGGAACCCCAAGCGAAAAAATATCAGCCAAAGAGCATCTGCGATATCTGTAGTAGATATGCTCTTTAGAGGGATAGCCTCTGGCCAACGTGTGCACATATCGACACATGTAAGGATAAACTGATGTCCTCTGGCCGACTTTATCTTAAAAGGGCCAATAATATCTATGGCCATTTTCTGAAATGGCCGAATAGGGATGTCAGCAGCCTGGATAGGCGCAGCATGTCGTGGTCCTCTAGATTTGACCTCCTGACATACCTGACATGATCGGCAGTATATACGGATGTCCTTGTTAACAAAGGGCCAAAAGAAAGCCGCAAGGACTCTCGACTTTGTACGGGAAAATCCCATGTGTCCAGCACATTGCGAGTCATGAGCATGTTGCAATATTTGCACTCTCATACTCTTGGGAACAAGAATTTGCGAATGTGCTGACGTAGCCGAGTCTTGTACCATACGTACAAGTACGCCGTTTTTCATTTCTATCCAAGATTTTCTTTGTGTATCCTTATTTGGATCACCTTTCTTCGCAAGAATGAAGAATTTCTTTAGCGTAGGATCTTCTTCTTGTAATTTTATGAACGAGTCACGAGAAATAACCAAGGTACTATCTTGGCTATGAACTTCATTATCATTATTCAACGAAGTTTGTGGTGTTTGTAGAGCTTGTGCTCTTGTAACCACTGCATTGGTAGCTTGCATATTATCATCTTCCCAAGCAGCAATCTGCTGTGGGGTACATTCCCTAACTCCGTGGATACGACCAATAATAAGGTCCGCAATTGGATTCGGTAAGAGACAGGCATGCACATCTCCCGTAAAGAAAGGAGTGGCAATGTGAATTACAGCAGTAGGATATTTCTCTAGAGTGCCGCCAAATGTGACACATTTGATAACCCTTCCTGTCGCACAGGATGGATCTACAAGCGATTGTCTAACACCAATAGTGGTGCATCCGGAATCGAAAAGTAGTGAGACCGGAGTATTATTAACAAGACCCTTATGTAGGATTAGAGAACCTCTCCCGTCATGTGCAACCGAAGCAGGAAGAGCGGGGAGAGAGTGACCACAACTCAACGTCGATATTGTAGTTGGTTCGAACAAAGTACTGCATTGGGGGCACTTGTTTGCTCTCCCAAAGTCAAAAGAAGAACAAGTGACAGCGTCAGAGTTTTTATTATCAGAAACCTGATTACAGGCTCCCTGAGATTCTTGTTGAACCGAGTTAGCCTGCTGATATCTCTTTTTTTTTGTATTGAGATCTACCGCGACTACTATTACCTCTGAAGTTATCACTGTTGTTATTGTCTCTGTAGTTATTATTGTCTCTATTATAACTATTATTATCATGTCCACATTGATGTGAACATCTATTTGTTTGGTTTTGAGGTTTACGCGAGGAAAAGCCTCTGTTACCATATCCTCTTCTGAAATGCCTAAAATTATTAGGTTGGAAGTAACGAGGACTGTCAGCTCGTCTCCAATTCTTCGAAGAAGAATCACCCTGAAATTGATTTCCATAATTTTGACCGTAACTACGGTTACTTTTCCTATCAAAATTTTGTTGGAATCTATGACTAGAGTTTTGACCATAAGGTGCTGCCGAAGCAACTGGCAGACCTTCTTTTACTTTAGAGTTACTAATGGTTACGTGAGGATGCGCAGTTATATACTGGCTACAGAAATCTTCCATTTCTTTTATTGTTTTAGGTTTACGTTCATGAAGGAAAGCAAGGAAAGACTCATTAACAGAAGACATGACTTTTTCTCTAAGTATTAAGTCTATAAGTCCTTCATAAGTTTTTTTCTATCTTAGACAGCTCCACCCAACGTAAAAAAGTAAGACGTGTCTTTGAAATGAATTCAGAGAATTGCACACCAGTTTCTGGTAACATATTTTTAAATTGAAGACGATAGCCGTCTTCGTCAAGTTGGTATTTCTTTAACAACATAGCTCTGACACCATCATAGTTGTTCTTGTCAGGCTCATCTACCATGCTTAACATATTCATAGCATCACCTCTAAGTATTTTGGACAAATGATAAACCTGCAATGATGTATCTATGTTATGTACTTTACATGAAGTTTCAAATCTGTCCAGATAGAATGTTATATCGTCGATGGAAGCATTGAATGGTGGTAGATTAAGCTTGAATGTGCTTGCATTAGTCTTATCTGAGACCTTATTTGCATCATTAGCATTACCCATGTTCATCACCTTTAATTTCTCAACTTCCAAAGCTAATAGTTTTTCTTCATGCTCCATTTTTGCTTTTCTCTCATCAGACTCTCTTTGTAACTTCCTTTCTTCAGCTTCAGCTTCAGCTCGTTTTTCTAATCTTTTATTTTCAGCCTCTATTTCAAGTCTTTTAATTTCAGCCTCTTTTTCAAGTCTTTTAATTTCAGCCTCTTTTTCAAGTCTTTTATTTTCAGCCTCAGCTTGTTTTTCTAGTCTTTTATTTTCCACCTGCATCTGCAGTTTCTTTTGTTCAGCTTCCATTGCTTTATCATATTGAGTAGTTGCAAATTCTTCTAACTTATCACCAGTCTTCCCAAGCAATTTACCCTGCTCAATAAAGTGCTCAAATGTAGACATGATGAGTAATAATATGAGTCCACAACCTGAAATAATTAATTATCCTATTTCAAATTTAATTACAACAAGTCTTAAATAAAGCAGTTGTTTACTCACAACACTATATTATCATCCCAATCTCTGTGGGAAACAAGTCTTATATCAAAGAACTTGTGTATATACCTTTTTGAAATATCATCAATCAACTCTTGATCATAGGTGCACTTCCCATTCAATAGTGCACAATACTATTCATCATTTATTAATCATCAGTGTAGTAGTAATGCATAAGCATAACCCACTATTAAATATGAATTAACTACTATAAGTGTAACCAATGACTATGTAAACACTATCACAATGTAAACAGTAACAATGTAAACATTACACTGTAAACAATACAATGTAAACAATACAATGTAAACAATAATAAAGATTTAGCAACAATACGAAAACATTCGTAGAAATCAACAAAAAATAAAGCGAAAATTACAGAAATATCACAAAACATGTGATGATATCTACGAGAAGGTAATACAAATACAAGACACCACAGTGTATAAACAAAAATGGTATATGAAACTAAACTATAGAAAAGAGTAGGCTAGCAAATACAAACAAATCAAAACAGAACTAAAGAATGCAGAAAAGTAACGAAAACAATACTAACACATGTCATCACAACTAACAAAAAATAGCAACAGAAGTCGCTTTGCAAATTCCAGTATCGGAAATTTGCACACCCTACAGAAAACGCTCACGATAGATGACCTCTATGACGTGGTATGATCTAAGGGAGACACCGCCCAACCGAAAACCCGCAGAAACATAAACATATAAATATAAATATACAAATAACATATAAACATATAACATGTAAACAAAAGAATGAGAAATACAGAAGACTCAGTAGAAGTATAAGGGCACAGTTCACAAACAAACAGGCCACTTAACTTATGGGTATCCAAACGTCAGCCACAGTAGAAAAAAACAGATGACAATCAGCGTCCTAAGGAATGAAGATCCAACGATGATGGTACATCTGGACTGCTCCAACTGCCATGACGATGGTACTTGAGCTTCTAAACAGTACAGGTAGTGTAAATAACGGCACTTGACCTTCTTATACAACCGTAAATTGCTTGAAATCGGCACTTGGCCTTCTTGAGAAAACAACTTGTATCAACCGGCACTTGACCTTCACAAACGACAGCAACACGTTTCAACTGGCAATGTATGACTCAACGCCGGGTACTGCCATAATTCTGTATGTAGATGTCTTGAAAAATGTTGAATTCTTGTTGAATGAAGTGGGTAAGGGACCCCGTGTATGCTGGTACCAGATCAAACCAGCTTATGGCCACCAAATGTTGCGTAGCATAATGTGTGTTGTGTATAAATGTTCCGTGGATGATGTCACATTTGCCACACAACGTTGAGGGTGTTGTATTTCATCTGCTTTCCAAAGGTATTATAATACTGGCCTTTGCAGAGTAGTGTGCCACCCTCAGACACCAGGGATGATGAGGCGTAGTAACATGGTGTCTTTAGTCTGGTTTAAGTGTGTGATGTAAGGATAGAGTCAGATAGCTATAGTATCATACATAGACGTCACATCCGACCATACAACGTAGAAAGTCAATAAAGCTTTAAACAGCAGTGATGGTTTTTGGCAATATATATTGTGTACGCCACAATGACAAAATGCATGGACATCGTTATGCAGAAAAACATCACAGGTATAGTACAACAGTCATTGTATCATCGAAGTAGTCGATTCAACAGGCACAGCAGACAGCATCATAATAATGTACATCATATGCCTTTTAGGATATCGTGATCAGCTGTACATGTAGTCAGGTAGTAAACTTCCCCTTTCCATAAGAGCTAGTAGATATCAACTAGGAGATTAAATCTAGTCCCCTATATTTGACCTCAACAAGACAGGCATGTCTTTCGAGCGTCACATTATTGTCCTCTATGTTCCTCAAACAGCAAAGGTATCAAACCTAGATCCATCCAAGATGGCGATAAAGTTACTCAGCAAAAAGGATTCAGTTACCTGTTCATCAGGAATTAAATCACATAATCACATATGCCTCCAGGCATTAGGAATAACATAGAGATATATCATCTCAAAAAAAGGACAACAATGATGAGGACTCCTTCCTGAATAAACTAAGCGAAGACTAGCACATCGCTACGTCTCGCCTTACCAGCATCTCTGCTCAGACTGACCTGGGCGGAAATCATTCGAAACCATGCCACAAACAGAGACATGCGCAGAACACGCGAATCGAATACAACTCAGCTAAACTTACGAAACGAAGAATGTTCTACGATGTTCGACTAAAGACTCGAACCTTAAAAGGAAATGAATCTTGAAACATTGCGATTGCCAACTGTTTTCTAAGAACTGACGACCAGAGCGCTCCATATATGGACGTGACTCAAAATCGTTCACACAACTATCGGCAACTATACTATCAGACTATTGTCACACGATTAGACAACTAGTAGAAATAAGAAGTGACTACAATTCCATGAGTTACTTCCCATGCATTAAAAAATGAATATAGTCAGAATAAGTTGCGACAAGTTTAGTAGCAACAGATAGATGAATAAGACAAGGGGAATAACCACAAAATCTAACTTGACTCTAAAAGGTTAACAGCCAGTTCTTTCTCTTTGGCCACAAAAAATATCAAACAGGCTGACGTCTATAATATACGCGAAAACTGCCAGTAACACATATCATTTATATAATTATCTTTCGCATTACCCAGTATGTCTGTCCAGCCTTTTCCGTTTGTTAAAATTTTTGTTTTGTCTGTGACTGGAAGAGAGGAAAATAAAATATAGAAGAGAAATACTGTACCAACCTGTCACGTGTTTCGTACCTTGAGTTTTTACTGGTTGCTTTTAGTTCCAACATGAACTTGTCCTTCATAGCCTGGAAGTGGTCTAGAAGCGCGCGCACTATGGTCATCATCATGGCGGCGGTCGCTGCGTTGGATATCCATATAGACAAAAACCACGTAGCAAGTGTAATACCGAGAAGGAGGCTAAAGATTTGAACAATAAATGTCAAACACTTAAATGTCAAATAACCAGTCAACAAATGACAAACACTTAAATGTCAAATAACCAGTCACCAAATGTCAGACAATTAAATGTATAATAAACAGTCAACAAATAACAGACACCTAAATGTAAAAAAACCAGTCAACAAATGACAGAAACTTAAATGTCAAATAATCAGTCAACAAATGACAGACACCTAATGTCAAATAACCAGTCACCAAATGACAGACACTTAAATGTCTAATAACCAGTCAACAAATGTCAGACGCTAAAATATCTAATAACCAGTCACCAAATGACAGATAATTAAATGTCAAATAACCAGTCAACTAATGTCAGACACTTAAATTTCACAATGCTGGTCACCAAATGACAGACACTTTAATGACTAATAACCAGTCAACAAATGTCAGACACTTACATTTCAAATAACTAGTCACCAAATGATAGATAACTTAAATGTCAAATAACCAGTCAACAAATGACAGACACTTAAATGTCAAATAACCAGTCAACAAATGACAGACACTTAAATGTCAAATAACCGGTCAAAAAATGGCAGACAATAAATGTCAAATAACCGGTAAACCGAATGACATACATTTAAATGTCAAATATCCAGTCAACAAATGTCAGACACGTAAATGTCAAATAACCAGTCACCAAATGACAGACACTTAAATGTCAAATAACCTGTCAACAAATTACAGACACGTTGATGTGAAATAACAGTCAACAAATGACAAATACTTTAATTTCTAATAACCAGTCACCAAATGACAGACACTTAAATGCCTAAAAACCAGTCAACAAATATCAGACACCTAATGTCAAATAACCAGTCACCAAATGACAGATACTTAAATGTCTAATAACCAGTCAACAAATGACAGATAATTAAATGTCAAATAACCAGTCAACAAATGTCAGACACTTAAATTTCACATAGCTGATCACCAAATGACAGGCACTTTATAGACTAATAACCAGTCAACAAATGACAGACACTTAAATGTCTAATAACCAGTCAACAAATTTCAGACACTTAAATGTCAAATAACCAGTCACCAAATGACAGATACTTAAATGTCAAGTAACTAGTCCCCAAATGACAGACACTTAAATGTCAAATAACGAGTCAACAAATGTTAGACACTAAAATGTGAAATAACCAGTCAACAATTGGCAGACACTTAAATGCGTATTTACCAATAAAAAAAGTCAGATAGTTAGCGTATCAAATACTCTTTTCAACAAATCCGACAGTTAGAATATCAATTATTCTGTTAATAAATCAGACAGTTAGTATATCATATACACTTGTCAACAGATCAGAAGTTAGGATGTCAGTTACGCTGCCAACAACTCAGACAGTTAGCATATCAGTTACACTGTCAACAAATCAGAAGTTAGCATATTAGTTGCACTGTCAACAAATCAGAAGTTAGCATATCAGTTACACTGTCAACAAGTCAGAAGTTAGCATATCAGTCACACTATCAACTACTTAGAAGTTAGCATTTCAGTTACACTGTCAACAAATCAGAAGTTGGCATATCAGTTACACTGTCAACAAATCAGAAGTTAGGATTTCAGTTACGCTGTCAACAAATCAGACAGTTAGCATATCAGCTACACTGTCAACAAATCAGAAGTTAGCATATCAGTTACACTGTCTATAAATCGGAAGTTAGTATGTCAGTTACTTTTTTTTACTTAGTCGTTCCCCTTCTACCGTGAGGTGTAGAGGTTTGGAAGAGAGAGCGCCAGACTATCCTATCGGCTGACTTCCTCCTGGCCTGGTTCCATTCTAGTCCTCAAAGATTGTCTAATGTTGTCCTCCCAGCGGACTCTGGGTCGTCCTGGGGGTCTGGATCCCTGGCTCTTTGTTTCCCATGCTTGTCGTGGTAGCCGATCTTCGCCCATTCTGCAGACATTGCCAAACCATCTTAGTTGGGACTGTTCTACTTGGATCTGCAGGGAGTGGGATTTTAAGCCTAGACATATCGTCTGGTTGCGGACCATGTCTCTTTTTGTTACTTCAACCACCTTCCTCAGATACCTCATTTCTGAGATTTGGATCTGGCTTTTGTAGGTTGTAGTCATTGCCCATGACTCGCATCCATATGTCAAGACTGGGACATAGGTGGAACGGTATACAGCCATCTTTCTTTTTTTTTTTACCAACCTCTCTCTTGCTGAGGAATCCTCGATTTATGGCCTGAAAAAGTCTCCCAGCTACTGCTTTTCGAGTGGCGAACTCTTCTCTGATGCCTCCCTTTCGGTCTATAATAGCTCCGAGGTATTTAAAGTGGTCGACCTGCTCCAGGACCTGTTCTCCCAGGTTAATCTGATGTCTACTTTCTTCTCGTGATATCACCATGGATTTTGTTTTAGAGCTGCTTATAACCATCCTTCTCTTCTCCAGCTCTTCCTTCCAGTCTTGCAGGTTGGATTGGAGATGTGCCACTGATTTAGCAATCAGGGCAACATCATCAGCAAATGCCAGCTCTGAAATACAGACCTGAATCATCTTCCAGTACTCCACTGAATACTTTCTTGTTCTCTCCTTACATGTCTTGATAACATCGTCCATAAGGAGTATGAAAAGATAAGGTGACAGGATATCACTTTGTGTTACACCAGTGGTGGTCCTGAACTCTTCTGACTTATGGTTTGCTGTCCTCACATAATTTCTGCAAGACTTGTAGAAGCTCTGCATAGCATGAATCAGAGGTGCTGGAATGTTCGTCCTTGCCAAACTGTCCCAAAGTTTGCTCCAGGGGACCCTGTGAAACGCCTTTTCCAGATCTATGAAACAAAGATGGATCTCACTCTTGTACTCAAGGGCCTTTTCACTCAGCTGTCTGAGTGTGAAGATTAGGTCTTGAGTACTTCGGTTAACTCGGAATCCGCAATGGACCTCATCTAATTGTGGCTCAGCTAGGCGTCGGAGTCTCTGCTCTAGGACTCCAGAGTAGATTTTACCAGGGACACAGAGAAGGGATATGCTTCTATGGTTTCCACATTGTCGATTGTCATCCTTTTTGAAAACTGGTGTTATGGTGGCAATCTCCCAATCCTTTGGTATGGTCTTGTTGCACCACGCTGCCTGTAGGACCCTTAGAAGTAATAGGTCGCCTGATGCTCCCATGTACTTAACCATTTCTGGTGTTATACCATCATGCCCTGCTGCTTTGCCCATCTTGATTTTCTCCAGTCCTGCCTTCAGTTCTTCAATCTTTATGTCATCTTCATCACCATTGGTTTGCTCTTCTGCGCTAGTGGTTATCATTTCTGATGCTTGACCTTGCTCAATATACAGGAGTTCTGAGAAATATTCTTTCCATCTTTCCATTACTTCCTTCGGGGCAGTAAACAATCAGTTACACTGTCAACAAATCAGAAGTTAAGATTTCAGTTACACTGTCAACAAATCAGACAGTATATCAGTGACACTGTCAACAAATCGGAAGTTAACATACCAGTTACACTGTCAACAAAACAGACAGTTAGCGTATCATTTACACTGTCAACAAATCAGAAGTTAGCATATCAGTTACACTGTCAACAAATGAGACAGTTTACATATCAGTTACACTATAAACAAATCAGAAGTTAACATATCAGTTACAGTGTCAACAAATCAGAAGTTAACATATCAGTTACTCTGTCAACAAATCAGAAGTTAACATATCAGTTACACTATAAACAAATCAGAAGTTAACATATCAGATACACTATCAACAAATCAGACAGTTAGCATATCAGTTACTCTGTCATGGAGAATGGAATCACCGCTACAGTTGTTTCCCTTGCAAGAAGCCTGCATTTAAGCATGCATGAGGTCTTGCAGCGGTGGTATGTGTAACCATTTGTTTTAAGTGATGAGGTTGCCAACCTCAAGCACAATATCATGGGTATACCGTGAGCTGATGGCACGTGACATGAGGAAGACAAGGGAATACCTTGAGTTTATTGCACGTGACACGAGGAAGACATTGGAATATCGTGAGCTGATGGCACGTGACGCTAGGAAGACATGGGAATACCGTGAGCTGATGACACGTGATAGGAGGAAGACATGGGAATACCGTGAGATGATGGCATGTGACAGAAGGAAAATATAAAAATACTGTGAGCTGATGGCACGTGACAGGAGGCAGACATGGAGATACCGTGACCAGATGGCACGTGACAGAAGGAAGACATTGGAATACCGTAAGCTGATGGCACGTGACGGAAGGAAGACATGGAGATACCGTGAGCTGATGGCACGTGACAGAAGGAAGACATAGAGATATCGTGTGCTGATGGCGTGTGACAGGAGGAAGACATAGGAATACCGTAAGACAACGTCACGTGACAAGAGGAAGACATAGGGGTACCACGGGATGATGTCACGTGATAGAAATAAGACATTGGAATACCGTGAGCTGATGATACGGGATATGAGTAAGACAGAGATACCCTGCGATGATAGCACGCGATAGGAGGAAGAGAGAGATACCGTGAGCTGATGGCACGTGACGCTAGGGAGACATGGGAATACCGTGAGCTGATGGCACGTGATAGGAGGAAGACATGGGAATGCCGTGAGATGATGGCACGTGACAGAAGGAAAATATAAGAATACTGTGAGCTGATGGCACGTGACAGGAGGCAGACATGGGAACACCGTGAGCTGATGGCACGTGGCCGGAGGAAGACATGGAGATACCGTCAGCCGATGGCATGTGACAGTAGGAATACATAGGAATACCGTAAGATGATGGCACATGACAAGAGGAAGACATGGGAATACCGTGAGCTGATCACATGTGACAGAAGGAAGACATGGGAATACCTTGAGCTGGTGACGCGTGACAGGAGGAAGACATGAAGATACCGTGACCTCATGGCATTTGACAGAAGGAAGACATGGAGATACCGTGAGCTGATGACACGTGACAGGAGGAAGACATGGCAATACCGTGAGCTGATGCCACATGACAGGAGGAAGACAGAGATACCGTGAGCTGATCTCACGTGATTTGAGAAAGACAGAGATACCGTGAGCTGATGGATCGTGACAGGAGCAAGACATGGACATACCGTGAACTGATGGCACGTGACAGGAGGAAGACATGGAGATATCGTGGCTAATGGCACGTGACAGGAGGAAGACATGGGAATACCATGAGCTGATGCCACGTGACAGGAGGAAGACATAGATACCGTGGCTAATGGCACGTGACAGGAGGAAGATATGGGAATACCGTGAGCTGAAGGCACGTGATAGAAGGACTTGGCATTGTTTGTAGAAGACTTACCACCGAGGCTCTGCTCCCACTATTTTGAGAACCACTAGAGCAATCCTCTTGTGAACGTCCCACACCTCAATGGAGATAGCAACAAAAAGACCTCCTACAAACAACATGGACGTGTCCTGGAAGGAAAAAACGTTATTGTAATTAGCAACTAATCTGACGTACAGTTATGATACAGAAATATATACTTCACACAAAACGTACCTGTTGTTTAGTCTGGCTATATTATTATTTGCGTCAACGTGTGTCTGTCTTATGCCAGTATGTGTGTTTGTATACCAGTATGAGCGATATTTCCTGTCCATTTCTGAATATTATTTGTCCTGAATGTCTTGTCTGCCTAATTTTCTAGTTTCTCGGACTGCCCCTTTAAATACAGTATTGGACAACTCAACTGGTTTGATATACCACACCCTTCTTGTCTGCGTGATTTTGCAACTATTATTAGATCATTTTGTGTGAACCCTGTACAATATGTTTTATTAACCCTTAGGTTTCCATGACTGGATTCTAGATGCTCAGTGAAATGTCAGTTTTATTGTCACCAACATTTTCACTCGGATACATGATTATATATTGTTGCATTTAAAGGAATGTATTCTTTTTACTGTTTGTTTTTGTATTTAATTTTAACTATATGCAAGCTTAAAGATTTTTCTTTGTAACAAAATGTATTATTATTTTTGTAAACATTTAAATTATGCGTCTATGTATATTTTCTCTAAGAAGGGGTCCGCGCCCTTCATCAGACAAACAAAGTGGTCCGTAACTTTCACCAGACAATAAAAGTGGTCCGTAGCCTTCACCAGACAATAAAAGTGGTCCGTAACTTTCACCAGACAATAAAAGTGGTCCGTAACTTTCACAAGACAATCTGTGGCCCGTAGCTTTCACCAGACAATCTGTGGCCCGTAGCTTTCACCAGACAATCTAAGTCGTCCGTAACATTCATTAGACAATAAAAGTGGTCCGTAACTTTCACCAGACAATCAGTGGCCCGTAACCTTCACCAGACAATCAGTGGCCCGTCGCTTTCACCAGATAATCAGTGGCCCTTAGCTTTCACCAGACAATCAAAGAGGTTCATAACTTTCACCAGACAACCAAATTGGTCCGTAGCCTTTACCAGACAATCAAAGTAGTTCATGCCAAAAGAAAGGTCAAGAAACCATGCCACAGATGTTGAGCCCACTGTCATGTGTGACATGATCCAGGTGTGATATTCTAACCATTTTTGTCGAGCGTCTTGTCCCCACGGTTTAATGTCATCGTGTCATTTGCGTACAACAATATAGAGATGACACATTTCAGCGTTCATTAGATTTTCGTTGTACAAGTTATAGTTTTATAATAACTATTATAAGATAACGAGTTTCTGTGTTCATTTGGTTTTAGCTTGAAGAGTTACATTTTAACTGCAACCAAATGTTAGCGAAAAGAACAACACATGCATACATAAGTGTTACATACATTGAAATAAACTGCAGATGTATTCCTGGCAGACATCACTCCTAGTGCAGGCAGCATAACTACAGGTAACAGTGACGTCACAGATATCGGTATACATTCTGTGCCCCAGTAGACTGCCATTACAGCGATGGTGTAGCCGCATCGAGCTGCCTTCTGGTACTAAATGATCAGACAATAAGACATTGTCGAACGTCAGTTAAATCCTCAAACCTTTCGAATTTTGAGAACAATAACAACTGTATAATGCGAAGATGATGATGAATCGGAGGCGATAATGACAACAGCTGCTGGTAAATTAGGTGGACAGATGTTTAAAATGATAAAACAAGAGGCTTCATGTTATCATTGATAAGTTGCTTCAATTGGTTTATGATTTATTTTAAATATGATAATTAAAAATGATGAAATATTACAAAGACAGAGTCGGAAATTGTTTCATTTTCTACTTTTCCATGTCCTGCGCGACTGGCGTAATCAACCACGCTTCTTCGCAGTTTTCGATCACTAGTCATCACCATAATTCTTCTATTGGGGAAAGATGTAGTTGTTGTTATTGATGATGATGATGGCGATGATGTTGACAATGATGCTGTGTTGATGGTGATGATGATTATGATGTTGATGATGATGATGGTGGTGGTGGTAATGATGATGATGATGTTGATTATGATGACGATGAAGATGATGGTGGTAATAATGATGATGACGGTGTAACCATTTTTATGATATAGTAACTATATGATACAATGAAGTTATTATGATACAACAGCTTCATTATAATGCATATGAAAACAAGAAGAATTAAAATATTGGCGATATTTACCTAAACATATAAGGAGGGGAAACCCGAGGCCTGTAAACAGTAAATAAATTAGGCGGTGGGTGCCGTTCGGAAGGTCCTGGTTCGATCCCGGTAAGCCTATCACTTCTGTTGTTTTTCTGTTGTTTGGTCTTCTACTTCTTTATTTTCCCACTGAGTGCCTGATCATACCTTTGTGTGTTGTTTGTTTATTTATTTACTGTTTACAGGCCTCGGGTTTCCCCTCCTTATATGTTTATAAAATACCAGAAACCTACATTCTGTCCTTTACTTATTCTCATTCTTCTATCATTTACTAGACACAGTATTAAGGTCTTTGTCTTGTGTAATCTGGCCTATACTGTTTTTTTGTTTGTTTGTTTGTTTTTTTTTTCGTACGCCCGCTAATACTCGAGGCGAAATCTCAGGTTATTGTTAATGTCTAACCTGACATTGATTTTACGTGAGTATCCCTTTTCTTGTACAGAGACAGGTGTCCCTCGCCATTCAGGCAGATACTCGCCGATTTCGGAGGTACCCATTAGAGCTGGGTCAGCTCAGGAGCCGCCAATCCCTGGTCGACGACACTCATTCAAATGCCCTCGCCAGGTCTCGAGTTAATCCAGTCCAATTCCCGGTCGACGAAAAATCCTCAAATGCCGTCGCCCGGGTTTGATCCTGAATCACCCGGTTGCCAGAGCGGTGTTGTAACCACTAAGCTAGCGCGGCTCCCCTATACTGTTTAATAGTGGAACTGCAGCAGTGATTGCGTCTATAATTAGACTAGGTCGTCCTATGGTACATATACGGGTCGCGTGGGAGTTCGTGCTAGACCTCTGTCGGTGAAGCATTATTTTTGTAATGCTTAGCTGGCAGAGTGGACAGTGACGATTCGCTACCGTGGCTAGGCGGTGGGTGCCGTTCGGAAGGTCCTGGTTCGATCCCGGTAAGCCTATCACTTCTGTTGTTTTTCTGTTGTCTGGTCTTCTACTTCTTTATTTTCCCACTGAGTGCCTGATCATACTTTTGTGTGTTGTTTGTTTATTTATTTACTGTGATATTTACCTGCTCATCGACGCTGAACATAATAGGAAGGAAGACGATTGGCGTGAGGATGACGACAACCAGATACCACATAGATAGCAAGTGTGTCCTGAGAGAAACATCTTGATTTGTGGTGACATTATCTGTTGATATGATCGCCTCTCCCCCTGCTGGTCTTGTGGATGTGAAACTGCTTCTACACAAGTCAAATGATAATATATCAGTTATCTTTTGTAGATAGATAGATAGATAGATAGATAGATAGATAGATAGATAGATAGATAGATAGATAGATAGATAGATAGATAGATAGATAGATAGATAGATAGATAGATAGATAGATAGATAGATAGATAGATAGATAGATAGATAGATAGATAGATAGATAGATAGATAGATAGATAGATAGATAGATAGATAGATAGATAGATAGATAGATAGATAGATAGATGGATAGATAGATAGATAGATAGATAGATAGATAGATAGATAGATAGATAGATAGATAGATAGATAGATAGATAGATAGATAGATAGATAGATAGATAGATAGATAGATAGATAGATAGATAGATAGATTAGATAGATAGATAGATAGATAGATAGATAGATAGATAGATAGATAGATAGATAGATAGATAGATAGATAGATAGATAGATAGATAGATAGATAGATAGATAGATAGATAGATATATGATAGATAGATAGATAGATAGATAGATAGATAGATAGATAGATAGATAGATAGATAGATAGATAGATAGATAGATAGATAGATAGATAGATAGATAGATAGATAGATAGATAGATAGATAGATAGATAGATAGATCGTAATTACCAGTGTCCCTGGTCTATGTAGCATGCCTCCCTCTAAGTCTTCGTTTAGATCAATTAAAATCACGGGCACGATAGGTGCGGACATTCTTATTTCTATCTTTCTTGGTACTAAAACCAAATTGGATTAAACAAAGTCACAAGGCTAGCCTAAGCTAACAGCTAAGGCTAACACCACAAACCTGAGAAGTTACAGCAGGAGGTAAAAACACGTCTTCACGTCTCAAAAGGGTAAAGATAACATCTTCGGTTGGACACTAGCTTTGAGATAACTGTCTCAAGCTCTGACTGGTTACTAAGATGCATCAGTCTTTATACTGGTCTGGTGCTATGGCTCGCCAGAGGAAGTATTTCTTATTGGAGTTAAGACCGGAAACTTTCTAATGATTGGTCTTGGGGGCTAGTGGACTGTTGAAATAATCTTTAACCTAACTAGCTACGAATCCTCTAGTCTAACATTATTGTTTCTATGTAATGATGACCAAACATTGTTTAAAGTTCTCTCTAATCTAAATGTTTTCCGGTCTGACTTGTATGGAGGCCACACAAGGTTTGATGACATCATGGGTTCATGTGTGTCATGACTGATGATGTCATTGATTCTTGACTAGTAGTTTATTTATCTAACTAGTTGTTGCAAGTGGAATTTATGGAAGGGGAAGTAATCTTTAGAATGGTGTTTTGAACATATTAAATTTCGAGTTGCAACGCTTGATTAAGCGGATACTTGTTTGACTTTAGGATAGAATTATCTTTTCCTATTTTTCGGGTGACAGAGTACAGATAAGCGTGTGAACGCTGTTTAATGTATTTATTCTGTACTGTTTTGAGTTATGTGAATAGCTCGCTAGTCTGCATGTGTTATCGAGAACGGTGTTCAAGACAACCAAATCTCGTGACGGGTTTTTTGGTGGGACTAGTGTGTGATTTGGGGAGTTGTGTTTTGGGCGTGGACCGTGTAGGTCGAGTCCCAGTGTTTTTGGATAATGTATGCCTACGTAGGATTTGAGAAAATGTCGACTTATATATTTCGCTGTGTGTACAGCCTATTTGATAAACTGCAGTGAAGACTGTTTAGGCCATATGAAGATTATTATAGCTGCCGTGTGTTGCAGGCTTTATGGAGTAATGAAGTACTGTTTAGGCCATATGAAGATTATTATAGCTGCCGTGTGTTGCAGGCTTTATGGAGTAATGAAGTACTGTTTAGGCCATATGAAGATTATTATAGCTGCCGTGTGTTGCAGGCTTTATGGAGTAATGAAGTACTGTTTAGGCCATATGAAGATTATTATAGCTGCCGTGTGGTGCAGGCTTTATTGAGTATTGAAGATTTGTTTAGGCCATATGAAGATTATTATAGCTGCCGTGTGATGCAGGCTTTAGTGAGTATTGGAGTACTGTTTAGGCCATATGAAGATTATTAGAGCTGCCGTGTGATGCAGGCTTTATTGAGTATTGAAGTACTGTTTAGGCCATATGAACATTATTATAGCTGCCGTGGGGTGCAGGCTTTATTGAGTATTGAAGTACTGTTTAGGCCAGGATGTGGACAGGCCGTATTATATATATTTAATGCCCGGGAAATTATGTTATATTGACTCGTGTTATGCTAGCGAATGCGAGTACATTTATGGCCAGTAATAACATTTCAGACTGAAACCACTTCGGTATCAGTTGGTGGTTTTCAGTTAACAGGATCTGACATCTACGACTATTCGCGTCGATAGCCTAAGTGGCGTAGTTTTGTATCATTGGATATGATTTAAGATGTGCCTGGGTGGCGTATACGATTAAGAAATTGTTACCTCTACAGTGATATGTACTTGAAGCAAGAGGATAATATGAAGCAAATTTTGTCCACCAGACCATAATATATCTAGAGGATCAGTCACTACAAGTTGGAAATAATACATATGACTTTCACGTGACAAGAGTGTAGAACACTTGACTGTGTTATAATTAGCCTTATGTAGGCGTGGCTTGAATCTCCTGTACTTCAGAACTGTGACCTAGTTATTGTCTGCGTGGGTGGCGCATTTGAGAAACAACACACGCTTTATTTGGTAGAAGGCAACTTTACACCAGTAGCAATTGACGTCCTATTTCGTGCCTATAGACTACAACAACGTCTGCAGTGGTCAAGGAAGTTCAATTAGACTTGGACAGTATTTGTACCAGCATTTGTACGGGTTGTCACAGATTTCTGCAATATTCGAGTTACCTGTGCCAGTTATCACCATCACAAGTTCGAGATGTTATGATACACGGGGTTGCCGTGTACATTTCAGACTACAGAACAGTCAAGAGTTGCAGTGTGAGCTGTATTATGGTTCCTGTCAACTTGTGCATTGTTAAGCACATATCATATTGACGAAATTACCTGAAGACAAGCGAATCAAGTTCCAGTGCTTTCCCGCAGTGGAGGTTTTAGCAGTCTATGTGATATCCAGTATCGTGGCGGAAAAGAAGCGGGATCATTGACAAGATAAGTGATTGTGTCTTGTGTAAATTGTGTCACTTCATATATGTCGCTAGGCCTCCCTAATTGCTCATTTTGTTATTATTGTTGTTTATGTCTAATTTGACATATGATTAAGATTTGATGCATAGGTGTTAATGGCTGTTGACATATGTCGATTTTCCTGATAATGATGTGACTTGATAAAGGTGCTATAAAAAGGAATTGGTGATACAGAATTGATGAATAAGCTCATTTCTTGACAAATAGTTAACTTTGTGAGCTGGAAGGGTAATTGTCAAACCTTTTGCGACAGTAATTTGTCATAACTATAAGTGATTACTATATATAGTTGATTAAGTAAGTGAATCACCATGGATCGTGATAGGTACCCTACAGATATAAGGCCTATGTTGGAGTCTGCATTGGTGGTAGGTAGAGATGGTAAGGGATTGAGAGGTGCACGACTTGGAGTATGGATCATGGACGATTTTTTGGTTAATGTATCGGCATCTCTAGAGTTATTTGCTGAACATAACTTTAAGCTTCTGTGTAATGCAATAATGGCTAAGGATTTGGTGAATTTGCTACGGCACCTTCGTGTGTTTTTGCAACAGAATATTGAGCTTGAACACGGACATATAGTGCAAAGCATGTTCAAAATAATCCATAACCATACTTCTGATGAGCAGGAAAGGGAATTGAGAATTGAGAAACAAGCAAAAGTAAACAAACAAAGTGCTCTACAGCAAAGAGAGAATTTCCTAGAAGGTGTTGCTAAAGAGAACGAACTACAGGCAACTGTGTATAGGCTTAAAAGTGAGATACTTGAATCAAACTCAGAACTTTCTAGTGCACAAGCTACATTAAATTCAACTTTAAGCAAAGTCCAAGACTTGGAAACTCAGATAGGTAATCTCACGCGGGAACTTCAAGAACAGAAAGAGATGTATGAGAAATTGAAGGTTGAGAGAAATGTCTGTGAGAAGACTTACATAGAAATGCTTCATGAGGTGATGAATGATAATGCGATGCTCAGTGATCAAATTGGGGAGATGAATATTGTACCCCCCAAGAAGAGTAATGAGATTATGAAAAAACAATGATGATGTCCAGACTGAAACACTTCAGATAGAGTTGACTCAGTTGAGGGCAAATAAAGAACAGTACGAGAAAGAGACTTTAGTGGAGTTGACGGCTGAGAAAGAGAAGGTCGCTAAAATTGAAAATTTGCTAGCAGAAGAAAGCGACAAAGTTTTGGCTGTTAAGGAGTTAAATAAAAGGTTAAGTGAAACGATTTCACTTAAAGATATTGAAATTGCGGAAGCAAGGGAAAGAATATTTGGCTTAATAGATATGGTTTTGAAAAAAAACAAAAGGTGCTCTTCTGTCAATGTTCACAATGATAGACAGAAAGTTGCGAAAAGTCAGCCCCATATACTTTTTGCTCAGAGAGATTCATTCATGGTAAAGACAGATCTTATCGTGGTAAATACAACTTTAAAAGTTCTAATATTACTGATAGTTCCAGTGATAATTCTTGGCGTCAGACCAACAAAGATTCTAGTGTAACAGGCAGTTCCGTTGGTCAGGAAAAGAAAGGTGATATATTTCAGGTCAAGACTCATAAGAGCAAATATTTGTCTACTACTGGAAATACTCAGAAATTAATAGCGGGTGTTGAGACTATTACTACTTGTTCCAAAGATGAAACCCATATGCGGAACAATAGAGATACTATTGTTTCTGGCAGTTGTCAAACTCAGCACAGTCAGTTTGAAACTATTGGTAAATATATTCCCATAGGGGAAAGAAAAACAGTTCTAGAAAGAGAGATAACCCCAAGAGTAAACAGTACCAAGGGAGATCAGAAAATAATAATTTTCCCTCTCGTAGATACTGTAGACAATTTAACAAATCTCAAAGTTTTGATTGTAAGAATGTTGGAAAGTATGATAGAGATAATAGCTTTTCAAATGTTGCTTTATATCACCAGAGTAATGTTCCTAAACAAAAGACTAAAGTCATTTTTTGTAAACAAGGCAACGGTAATAATAAGTATTTTGATCATAGATCAAATAATAAGCGCAATTGTGCTAATTTTGTTCAACATGAGCCCAGAGTCATTTATAATCAAAGTAAACAGAGTAAAAATAACAGTGGATGCTTGAATACTATTGCCTGCTCTACTTGTTATTGTGAATGTGAGACTTTGTTTCAGCGTAAGGCAGCGGCGACATTCAAGGTCGGTCATGCTGTCCCCAAGAATTCTATGATATCTACATGTGATAGAGAGAGCTAGTGACATCGTGAAGAGACCGGGTTTTTACACAAGCCGGTGTTGGGTAATTGTAAACGTGATTTCTACGTTTTTTTCATTAAATTTCACTATTGAGTAAAATGGAAATTTTCATTTGTATTTGTTGACAGAAGCTACGTTACGATAAGAGTCAAGGCTTCTGTGACATATTGACGGTCAGAAATGTGAGTCAACTTTCCGCTCGAGTAGTCAACCGAAACCTGTCAGCGTCAAACTAAAATCTGAGGTGTTGCTTTCTGAAGGTCAAGCATGTTTACAAGAGAGTGGGAGACTTCGCGTCTGATTTATTTTTTTTTTTATGTGAAGATAGTAAATATTTTTGTATTCTATATTAGTACATGACATGTTGTTGTTTTGAAATAACATATAATTTTGTTGTCATGATTATTTCTATGCATCATTTGATTGCCATAATTTTTTTTATTGTTATTTATATGTCTGTATTTTGATGATGTATTAATACATTTTTATGCTATTTATATATTATTGTGTTGATAATGTGTAGTATGTAATTATTATCCCTTATACTACTCTGTTAAACTTAGAATTTTTGCAACTGTGTTGTTTAGGATAGTTTTGTACATGATGAGATTGCACAAACTCATTTATTGTGTTGATGTAGTGGTTACTTTTAGATAATCCTGAGTGTTCGTTATTCACTTAATTTATATTTTTCTCATGTTTTGATGTCATGATTAATTAATATATAGAACATACAGAGAAGATGTGTATTATCTGGTATGTTGTGAAATGTAATTTTGGAAAATAGCTTGCATGTATCATACATGATCTTGTATTTGGATTTGTTAACTTTTTGTGAAACTTCGATTTTTCCAGAACTTGATTTTCTTGCCAGTCAGACATGTAGATTATTTTCTTAGCAGATTATTTTTAAAAAAAAAAAAAAACTTATTTTTTGTAGATATTTTTATAGAACCTTTTTTATATTTCATAGTAACAACAAAGTGTAGATTTATTTATAATGTATATCTTATCGATTTGAGTAAGAGATAGAGTTATACCTAAATAGCATTGTACGGAGCTGAACGTAATTGTCAGCAGAAAGAACTTAAAGGATAAATTAAATTTACATGTGTTGATTTAAAGGTTCCTTCGAGATAGGATTTTTGTTTTATATTTCACTCATTTTGTTAAAATATTGATTTCATTATTAGGCTTTACTTAAAGTATTACTGAACTACTTAAAAATTAAATACTGTTTTTATGTAACTTATCGAGAAAAAAAAATATGTTTGTACGGTACTGTTGAAAAAAAAAATGATTTTTTTTTTTTTTGGCATTGTAATTTTTTGTTGTGTGTGCCCAGCATTTGACTTCGTGATATCATTGATATGTAGTTTGATTAGTTCTTGTAAAAAGTTGTTTTTTATTATGATGTATTTTTTATTTTTAGCGCTTGATTGTGCGTTGGTCGTATTAGTTATAGTAATGCTATTACTTGTTTGTTCGATGCCTATAATTTATTTATGTTAGTTTTGTATAACTCTTATAACTTAGTTAAATTACTTATTAGCTTTTGTTTAGTTATAAATTATTTTTTGATGGTATTAGTATAGATATACTTTGAATTTTTTGTGTTGTGCCTTTCGATCATGTTTTATATATTTATTTTTGAATATGTTATCTGATCAAAACAGTTATTAGTATATACTGTTATTGACTTTCTTTGCGTTCGTGCCTTTGCTTTCTATCTGTCTTTGGTAACTATTCTTCATTTCATTCCTCCTTTTCTGTTGTCTTTTCGGTATGGATTTCATATCTTGTTTATACTTTCGTACCTCATCTTCGTTTTACTTGATTCTATTTGTATACTTTGTCTTCTTTCAACACTTATACCTCTATTCTTTGTATTGTTGGAGTGGTTATATGACTTGATATAACATATCTACTTTTGACAGTTGTATTTATTTTACATGTAATTGTCCAACTTAGTTATGAGTATATGGTATTGTTGAGTTCTTACTTTCCTTTTTTACAGATCATTCTTCTTTTGATTGATCTTGTGTTTTCTCTTTCGATTGGTTGTTTTCGGTTTGGTTTGTACTAAATATACGTAACTTAATTTTGGAACTGATCATATTTGTATATTTAGCTAATTACTTTTTATACTTAGCTGATTATGCTGTATGCTTTAATTGCTACTTTACACTTTAATGCTGATATTTCTTGTAAATATCTAATTTTGATTTAAAATAAGATATTTTTGTAGGCATATGTTAGAGCTTAATTGTCTTCTAAATTTTTCGTTTTTGGGAGTTAATTTTTTCAAAAAAAATGATTCTATCATTTTTTTTTCCCGGAGCGGGTGGTAACTGTTGCAAGTGGAATTTATGGAAGGGGAAGTAATCTTTAGAATGGTGTTTTGAACATATTAAATTTCGAGTTGCAACGCTTGATTAAGCGGATACTTGTTTGACTTTAGGATAGAATTATCTTTTCCTATTTTTCGGGTGACAGAGTACAGATAAGCGTGTGAACGCTGTTTAATGTATTTATTCTGTACTGTTTTGAGTTATGTGAATAGCTCGCTAGTCTGCATGTGTTATCGAGAACGGTGTTCAAGACAACCGAATCTCGTGACGGGTTTTTTGGTGGGACTAGTGTGTGATTTGGGGAGTTGTGTTTTGGGCGTGGACCGTGTAGGTCGAGTCCCAGTGTTTTTGGATAATGTATGCCTACGTAGGATTTGAGAAAATGTCGACTTATATATTTCGCTGTGTGTACAGCCTATTTGATAAACTGCAGTGAAGACTGTTTAGGCCATATGAAGATTATTATAGCTGCCGTGTGTTGCAGGCTTTATGGAGTAATGAAGTACTGTTTAGGCCATATGAAGATTATTATAGCTGCCGTGTGTTGCAGGCTTTATGGAGTAATGAAGTACTGTTTAGGCCATATGAAGATTATTATAGCTGCCGTGTGTTGCAGGCTTTATGGAGTAATGAAGTACTGTTTAGGCCATATGAAGATTATTATAGCTGCCGTGTGGTGCAGGCTTTATTGAGTATTGAAGATTTGTTTAGGCCATATGAAGATTATTATAGCTGCCATGTGATGCAGGCTTTAGTGAGTATTGGAGTACTGTTTAGGCCATATGAAGATTATTAGAGCTGCCGTGTGATGCAGGCTTTATTGAGTATTGAAGTACTGTTTAGGCCATATGAACATTATTATAGCTGCCGTGGGGTGCAGGCTTTATTGAGTATTGAAGTACTGTTTAGGCCAGGATGTGGACAGGCCGTATTATATATATTTAATGCCCGGGAAATTATGTTATATTGACTCGTGTTATGCTAGCGAATGCGAGTACATTTATGCATATAACATTCATACTGAAATCTAGTCGGTATCACTAGTCATTCATAAAATACTTTACTATAAGGCTAACAGTTGTAGCTACTTAATAGTCTACCCTGTTACATACGCCCGGGGGCCGCCAAAGTGTATCCCGTAGATAGATAGATATAGATAGATAGTGTTGCTGCTAAAAACTTGTCGCAACTTATTCTGACCATGCATTCTGACTATAGTTAATTTTTAATGCATGGGAAGGAACTCATGGAATTGTAGTCACTTTTATTATCAGCACGAGGATGGTCTTCAGTTATCTTACCAAGTAAAGTCTTGAGCGTTCTATTCAGACGCTCAACTAACCCATTAGACATAGGATGATAGATGCTACTGAGAGATCTTTTAATGTGTAAGGTAGACATTACTTGAGACATAGTATCAGATATGAGTTGAGTGCCATGGTCTGACAGTATTTCTCTGGGGAACTCCAAGCGAGAAAATATCAGCCAAAGAGCATCTGCGATATCTGTAGTAGATATGCTCTTTAGAGGGATAGCCTCTGGCCAACGTGTGCACATATCGACACATGTAAGGATAAACTGATGTCCTCTGGACGACTTTATCTCAAAAAGGCCAATAATATCTATGGCCATTTTTTGGAATGGCCGAATAGGGATGTCAGCAGCCTGGATAGGCGCAGCATGTCGTGGTCCTCTAGATTTGACCTCCTGACATACCTGACATGATCGGCAGTATATACGAATGTCCTTGTTAACAAAGGGCCAAAAGAAAGCCGCAAGGACTCTCGACTTTGTACGGGAAAATCCCATGTGTCCAGCACATTGCGAGTCATGAGCATGCTGCAATATTTGCACTCTCATACTCTTGGGAACAAGAATTTGCGAATGTGCTGACGTAGCCGAGTCTTGTACCATACGTACAAGTACGCCGTTTTTCATTTCTATCCAAGATTTTCTTTGTGTATCCTTATTTGGATCACCTTTCTTCGCAAGAATGAAGAATTTCTTTAGCGTAGGATCTTCTTCTTGTAATTTTATGAACGAGTCACGAGAAATAACCAAGGTACTATCTTGGTGTCACTTAATTCTATTTGTATACGTTTACTTCTTATACTTCTTATACTTCCTTCTTCAGGATTGTTATGTTAATTATATGGTTTGGTATGAGGTAGTTTTTATGTCGGTTCTATCTAGTTTGATGTAAGGATTTGATTAACTTGATTGTTATCAAATGGGATTATTGATCTTTGTTACTATATTGATTTCATTGCTGATTTTTGATGTTGATCATGCTTACCTTGCTTGATCTTGTCTGTTACTTTCTAGTTATTGTATACTATTTGGTCTATAGTGATCATAGTTAACTTTGTTTGAAACTGTTTATTTAATGTACTTAACAGATTATTGTGTATAATTTGTTTCATTGTACATTTGCTTATATTTTTTGTCGATGTATTATTATAACCTTAACATAAGCTAATTTTTGTATGAGTATTTTAGACTTTAGCTGACCCCTCATTTTTCTTTGATGTAGTTTTTGGCAAAAAATGATAAATCATTTTTTCTCCGGGGGTGGTGGTAAGATGTTAAGGTTAAAAAGGGAGGTGATACTTTGTATATGGGTTGGTCACAGTAAATTAAGGGTTACATCACTTGAAGACTTGATTAACGGTAAAATTGGGTGAACAAATATATGATAGAGGTCAGAAGTCAGATAGCGTCATGAGCGCTGGTCTGTATTGTTAGAACTGTAAATAGTTCGCACGGCTTGTCCGTGGAAGGGACTGAGCGGTGGTAAACTGCGAAGTCCCGTGACTGTTTAGGCGGGAGTTTTTGTGACCGCTGGGAGTTGGGTTCTGGTGTTGACAGAGTGAAGTCAACCCTGGTGTTTTTTCAAAGTGTGGTCCCGACCAGTGTTCGGTGAAAAATGGTATAGTGTTTTTCAATGTGTGTCTCGATGGAGACTTTTTGCACAGGCCTGTAGCTGAATATTCTTCCTGCATATGTATTCTTCCATGTGTTAGATTATTGGAGGATGGTATGTATTAATATTTATGACTGCGGTGGATGCAGCTTATGAGATATTTTTGTGAAGGAGATTTGGCCATATATAGAGTCTGAGAGGAAGACATGTCTTTTGTAGGCCATATGTATAGTCTATTTAGGCGCTATGAAGAGTCCGAGAGGTAGAGACATTACTTTATAGGCCATAGACATTTTGTGAAGGAGATTAGGCCATATATAGAGTCTGAGAGGAATACATGACTTTATAGGCCATATATAGATGTTATGCAGGTTATATTACTGCAGACTGCTGTGTGCGCAGTCTTTCCTTTGAGGAATATGGTGATGTGCATCTTCTAGAGGAAGTGCACCACGATTTATAATGGAGCTCTGTGGGGTGTTTTGAGCTTATGATTTGACTTACCTATGATTTGTACTGTATGCGTAATTTCCGTCTGTGTCATCGTGACTGTGTGTGTAGCGTTAATAAAACTGTTCATTAACCATCACCAGTCGTTCTACGCTACATGGCTTCTGTGTGTGTCACTGTGATGGATGAATGTACCAGTACACACCTACTTTGAGCATTCAAGGCATAGTGACAACAGTAGGGACATATTTACAAATAGCCCTGTGGGGGCGTGGCCTATATAAGGGGAACATATTTACACCTTCATCACTTATCTACCACTGGTTTCAGTTAGATAGAATTATCAGTGGTAGCCTAACATTCTAGTGGATCAGCAACCTTAGATGTATCAGTGGTAGTTTCCAGTCATTGAGGGTATGGTACCCAATACAGAAGAAGTTAATGCACAAAGGAGACAAAAGTACATTTAACATACTTGTCGGCGATATACATTAACCTACATGGTGGTTTCAGTAAAGTTGGAATTTAGAACCTATTTACGCCATTATCCCTGGATAACGGAAAAAAGCATTAACAGACATCTAAGAAATCAAGAAACAAGAGACAAATTTACGGTCACAATATCCAACAAATTCCAAGTGCTCCAACAGCTGGAAGATGTAGAGAATACAGAAAACTATTGGCAGCAAATCAAAACTGTATGGAATGAGACTTGTGAAGATACACTGGGGAAAAGGGAATGACAACAAAAAGCATGGATAACAACAGAAACCATCAATAAGATAAAAAACAGAAAAAACAAGAAAGCAGATTTAAATAGAAGCAAAACCAGAAGTTCCAAAGCCAAGGCTCAAGAAGTGTACACAGAAGCAAACAAAGAAGTAAAAAGAAGTATCAAAAGAGACAAGAGGAAGTATATTGAGGAGTTGGCAAGAGAGGCAGAAGATGCTGCAGCCAAAGGAAATATGAGAGAACTGTATAGCAGCACAAAGACGCTAACAGGGAAATACAAGCAAACAGGTTGCCTCAAAAAAGACAAGAATGGAAAACTGCTCAGAAATATACAAGAGCAAATGAAGAGATGGACAGAATATTTTGAGGACCTTCTCAATAGACCAGCTCCACAAAACCCCCCGGACATCCAGCCAGCAGAAGAAGAGCTACAAATTAACAGTGAAAGACCAACGAAGGAAGAAATAAAGCTTCTAAGAGATGGAAAAGCGTCTGGACCTGATGACATTCCAGCAGAGGCTATCAACGCAGATATCGACACGGCTACAGAGATGTTATATAAATTACTTGGTAAAGTCTGGGAAAAGAAAGAGATACCAGCAGAATGGAAGGATATTTGGTTAAGTTGCCTAAGAAGGGAAATTTACAAGAGTGCACAAATTATAGAGGAATAATGTTACTATCAGTGCCAGGAAAAGTATTAAACAGGATTATCCTTGAGAGATTAAAAGAGTCCACAGACAAGAAACTGAGAGATGAACAAGCAGGTTTTCGACAAAACAGATTCTGTACAGACCAGATAGCCACTTTGAGAATAATAGTTGAACAAAGTATGGAATGGAATTCACCACTATACATCGGATTTGTGGACTACGATAAGGCATTTGACAGTGTAGACAGAGAATCACTTTGGAAATTGATGAGGCATTATGGAGTTCTCCTGAAGATCATTAATTTAATAAAGAAAACATATGAAGACATGACATGCAGAGTTCTTCACGAAGGACAGCTTACAGAACCGTTTGGGATAAGAACAGGAGTGCGACAGGGATGCCTCTTGTCTCCATTTCTTTTCTTACTAGCAATAGACTGGGTTATGAGATCATCGACAACACACAACAGAAATGGAATCCAGTGGACTTTGACTAAGCAGTTGGATGATCTGGATTTTGCTGATGATTTGGCTCTTCTGTCCCATAACCGTTATCAGATGCAGGACAAATTGAAAACACTCGATGAGAGGTCACAGCAATTGGGTCTGAAAATTCACAGGAAAAGACAAAAATAATGAGAATAAATGGAGGTAATGATAACAGGGTTGAACTTGAAGAAACACCAATACAAGATGTAGAATCGAACACATATCGTGGCAGCAATATAGACAAAGTTGGAGTGATATCAAACTAAGAATACAAAAATGCGTAGAATAGAGGGATTAAAATGGTATGACAAGGTTACCAACGTGGAACTGAGGTCAAGAACTAGACAAGTGCCAGTGGAACAAGAGATGAGAAGAAGACGATGGCAATAGATAGGACACACACTGAGGAAACCTGTTGATAGCATTACAAGGCAGTCCTTGTTCTGGAACCCCCAGGGCAAGAGAGGCAGCGGTAGACCAAGAAGCACATGGAGAAGAGAGCTGGAAACAGAGGTGAAAATGATGAGGAGAACGTGGAAAGAACATGAGATGATGTCACGTGACAGGTGGACTTGGCATGTGTTTGTTGAAGGCCTATGCTCCTTGGGGAGCGGAGGGTTATAAATGATGAATGAATGATTGTCACAAAAACATTAAACACCACAGAGGAATTCTGGAACGAACTTGTGTACGAACTTCATCAAGAATAACTATCTCTGGTAGTACACCAGTATCTTGACTTGAATGATACAATAAACAAACACACAAGAAACTTGAACATATATGCCTTATATTTGAATCGACATATACACACCACGGTAACACTTAATACAACAAATCTCAGTGATGAGATATTAATACAACAACTCACAGTGACGAGATATTAATACAAGAAATCTCAGTGACGAGATATTAATACAAGAAATCTCAGTGAGGAGATATTAAAACAAGAAATTTCAGTGATGAAAAAAGTAGTCTTAGCCTTCTTGAAGTTAGAGAAGGAAGGGTTACGACAGGTTTGGGAGCACCTGAAAGGCCAACATAATGCCCTTTGTAGAGCAGAAAGGTTGTGCAGGAAGAAAAGGAAGACTCGAATGGATAGGGAAAGATTCTTCAGGGAGCCCTTCAAGTTTGCCAAAGAACTGTTTGAGCAGCCACGGTCGGGTACACTAAACATCAGGAAAGAAGACCTGGAAGAACACCTTGGAATGACATATTCAGATGGTCGCAAAGATGAGCCGCTCAGCAGCATGGCAGGCCTTAAATGGCCGAGTAAGCCAGGAGCTGAATTTAACACCAAGCCCCCAACGGTGCAAGAGGTAGAAAGCATTGTCCAGAAAGCTCGATGCAAGTCAGCTCCAGGTCCTAATGGTGTTCCATATGTGGTGTATAAGAGATGCCCTGAGGTGCTCAAACGACTGCTTCGTTTACTGAAGAGTGCTTGGAAAACCCAGCTTGTAAGCAAGGAATGGAGAAAGGCGAACGGAGTCTACATCCCGAAGGAGCAAAATTCCACAGACATCAGTCAGTTCAGGCCAATCTCACTACTCAATGTGGAAGGGAAGATATTCTTCTCAGTGATGGCGGAAAGACTCACTACATACCTCCTGGCAAATGGGTACATTGACACTACCATTCAGAAAGGAGGTATCCCAGGTACACCAGGATGTCTAGAGCATGCCACAATGATATGGGAAGCAATCCAAAAGGCAAAGTCTGACAGAACAAACCTCCATGTAATCTGGTTGGATTTAGCGAATGCTTATGGATCCGTTCCACACCAGATGTTGTGGCAGGCCCTAGAAATGTATCATGTTCCACAAGAGATTGCAGCAATGCTGAAGCTGTATTTCGCAGGGTTTGCTGTCAGATTTTCAACCAGAGAGTACACAACGAAGTGGATTGGCCTTGAAGTTGGAATTGCGATGGGATGTACCATCTCTCCGATACTATTCGTGATGGCTATGCAGGTAATCCTCAATGCGGCTGAAGGAATGGCTATAGGTCCAAAGCTCGGTGGAATGTGTCTCATGCCACCGCTCAAAGCATTCATGGATGACACAACAATTCTGACATCAGATGAACATCAGGCCCGGAGGATGTTAGCACGCCTGGATGAACTAGTCAGCTGGTGCAGAATGAGCTTCAAACCCAAGAAGTCGAGAAGCCTATCAGTCAGGAAAGGGAAGATAGCAGAGGTCATATTCACGGTTTCCAACCAAAGAATCCCTACTGTCATTGAGGAACCTGTTAAAAGTCTTGGCAGGGTGTACGATGCCTCATTAAAAGACTCAAAGGCAGTGCAACAGACAATAGAAATGGCAGACAGAGGGCTACAGATCATAGACCAAAGCAGACTCCTGGGGAAGTTCAAACTGTGGTGCCTCCAGTTCATGTTGATACCAAAGTTGCTGTGGCCACTGCTTATATATGAAATAAGCACAAGTACAGTGGAAGCCATAGAGCAGAAGGTCAACAAGTTCATGAGAAAATGGCTAGGAGTACCACCAGGTCTGTCAGATGTAGCACTGTACTGCAAAAAGTCAAAACTTCTGCTTCCTTTCAAGTCAGTTGTTGAAGAGTACAAAGTTGGAAAGGCAAGGCTTGCAATGATGCTACGCGAGTCAGCTGATGACGTGGTTAAGTCCATTCAGCCCACACTGAAAACGGGAAGGAAGTGGAAAGTGGAAGAAGCTGTTGATGCTGCCCAAGAGTCACTCAAACTGAGGGAGGTAATCGGATACACACAAACGAATAGACGGGGATTTGGTCATGGAGACATCCGCTGGTGGTCCAAGGCATCAAGCAGGGAGCGCAGAGACATGGTAGTTCAGGAGATACGAGAAGCTGAGAATGATAAGAGGTTGCAAAAAGCAGTGCAGCAGGTCCAACAAGGCCAATGGACTACATGGGAAGGAGCCCTGCAGAGGTCCTTGACATGGAATGATATATGGCATATGGCACCTCTTAGGCTCAGCTTCGTTGTCAGATCACTGTATGACCTGCTGCCATCGGCCACCAACCTTGTGAAATGGGGAAAGTCGGATGATGAGCAGTGCCCCCTGTGCCAGGGGAGGCAGACACTTGAACACGTGCTCTCAGCGTGTAAGGTGTCATTAGGGCAAGGGCGATACACTTGGCGCCATAACAAAGTGCTAAATGAGCTTGCTGCGACAATAGATCTGGCAAGAATGAAGGCGAATAGCAAAGTCCGGCCAGACACCGCAAACACATACTTTCTGAGGGCAGGAAAGTCAGCACACCCCAAACCGAATAAACCTGGTAGCAGTTTACCATCTCTTCTTGATTGTGCAAATGATTGGGAGATGGCGGTAGACCTACCTGGACGAGGGGCATATCCAGAGAGTATCCGAAAATCGCGGAGACGGCCGGATATAGTGCTTCATTCTGCAGCAACGCTTCAGGTCATACTGATTGAACTGACCGTGCCATTTGAATCCAGATTAGATGAGCAACATTCGTTCAAAGCGGCCAAGTATAGTGATCTGGCCGCGGATCTGAGACACGATGGGTTCACTGCAAGGGTCATGGCTGTTGAAGTGGGTGCAAGAGGGCTTGTGGCTGCATCAGTGTATGATCTATTGAAACTGTTGGGGCTGAGGGGACAGTCGAGAACAAGGGCCCTGAAGAGGCTTAGTGAAACTGCCGAAAAGGCATCAGGCTGGCTGTGGAACAACCGCAATGGGGAATGGAGATCGTAACAATAAACGCTGCGGTACAGAAAACACCAGGAATTTTTCTAAGTCCACAATACGCTGAGGTTTGTGGTGGACTAGTGAACGGGCTGCGACTCAGGGGCGACAAGCGGTGTATACTATAAGGGGTGTCAGTATCAAAAGTCCAGTGGGGAACGCGCAGTGGCGACTCGTTGACTTCGCGCTGGTGTCTCAGTGTGTGCGACGGAACGAACGGAATAATTTGTCTTCTCTTTGTTACTTTCACAATTGCCTCCACGGCTGGCGGAGTTGTGGAATTTAAAGTTGCTACCATAAGTGAAATGGGTTCATTTTTGATGCAAGACAACAGGAAGCTGAGACGCTTGGGAGTCATGACCCAAGTGGGCCCGCCCCCCTTAGAGTGTAAAGGAGTATATAGGGCCGAAACACTTGTCGGACGGGGGGACTTCTTCTGATGATCAGATTGCTTCCTGTTGTATCGCTCTGTAAAGAGTTTCCTATCATAGTTACATGGTCAAACCAGTGACAATCGGGAAAAGACCGATTGACTTCTGGAAAGACAGATGACACTGGGAAAGACTAGAAACCGGCTGACCGGGTTAGCACCCCGTAAGCTGTATTCAATTGCTATAGAACCCAAAAAAACGATAGATGCCCCCAGGATTCACCGAAAGGGGGGGAGAATGATGAATCCACAGGCGCCTCATTGGAATCGACCAGACCCGTTACACGGACTTCGAGCTCTGAACAACGGCTGGAGTTTCCATGTGCCTGTGGTAGGGAATTCTCTACTCAGAGAGGAATGAAAATCCACAGAACGAAAAAGGGGTGTGGGAGGTCATCAGGGGGAGATCAACAGCGCTCTGTCTCGACGGATAAGACGTTAGAAGAACGCAGCCAGGAGTCAATCCACAGTGCTGAGTACATTCAAGTTGATCTGCCTGATGATGATCTCACACACTTCTTGGACGGGAAGAGAGATGCAATCAAGTTTCCACCCGCCAGTGCAAAAGGGCTTTGGGAACAGCTGGACGAAGCCTTGGCAAAAGAGTTGGATAACAACCTGAAGCAGATAACTTTGGAAAAGAAGCTGGAAATCTTCGGCGACATAATATATCTGCACTGTCGCAAAGTGTTCGGAGTGAGGGAGGCAAGGGAAAGTAACCCACCACGAAAAAGCAGAAGACAAATTAAAATAGAAGAAATCAGAAAACAGAAGAAGCATGCCCGAAAACTGTTCAAAAACGCAGTTGCCGCAGAGAAGGAAGGGTTACGACAGGTTTGGGAGCACCTGAAAGGCCAACATAATGCCCTTTGTAGAGCAGAAAGGTTGTGCAGGAAGAAAAGGAAGACTCGAATGGATAGGGAAAGATTCTTCAGGGAGCCCTTCAAGTTTGCCAAAGAACTGTTTGAGCAGCCACGGTCGGGTACGCTAAACATCAGGAAAGAAGACCTGGAAGAACACCTTGGAATGACATATTCAGATGGTCGCAAAGATGAGCCGCTCAGCAGCATGGCAGGCCTTAAATGGCCGAGTAAGCCAGGAGCTGAATTTAACACCAAGCCCCCAACGGTGCAAGAGGTAGAAAGCATTGTCCAGAAAGCTCGATGCAAGTCAGCTCCAGGTCCTAATGGTGTTCCATATGTGGTGTATAAGAGATGCCCTGAGGTGCTCAAACGACTGCTTCGTTTACTGAAGAGTGCGTGGAAAACCCAGCTTGTAAGCAAGGAATGGAGAAAGGCGAACGGAGTCTACATCCCGAAGGAGCAAAATTCCACAGACATCAGTCAGTTCAGGCCAATCTCACTACTCAATGTGGAAGGGAAGATATTCTTCTCAGTGATGGCGGAAAGACTCACTACATACCTCCTGGCAAATGGGTACATTGACACTACCATTCAGAAAGGAGGTATCCCAGGTACACCAGGATGTCTAGAGCATGCCACAATGATATGGGAAGCAATCCAAAAGGCAAAGTCTGACAGAACAAACCTCCATGTAATCTGGTTGGATTTAGCGAATGCTTATGGATCCGTTCCACACCAGATGTTGTGGCAGGCCCTAGAAATGTATCATGTTCCACAAGAGATTGCAGCAATGCTGAAGCTGTATTTCGCAGGGTTTGCTGTCAGATTTTCAACCAGAGAGTACACAACGAAGTGGATTGGCCTTGAAGTTGGAATTGCGATGGGATGTACCATCTCTCCGATACTATTCGTGATGGCTATGCAGGTAATCCTCAATGCGGCTGAAGGAATGGCTATAGGTCCAAAGCTCGGTGGAATGTGTCTCATGCCACCGCTCAAAGCATTCATGGATGACACAACAATTCTGACATCAGATGAACATCAGGCCCGGAGGATGTTAGCACGCCTGGATGAACTAGTCAGCTGGTGCAGAATGAGCTTCAAACCCAAGAAGTCGAGAAGCCTATCAGTCAGGAAAGGGAAGATAGCAGAGGTCATATTCACGGTTTCCAACCAAAGAATCCCTACTGTCATTGAGGAACCTGTTAAAAGTCTTGGCAGGGTGTACGATGCCTCATTAAAAGACTCAAAGGCAGTGCAACAGACAATAGAAATGGCAGACAGAGGGCTACAGATCATAGACCAAAGCAGACTCCTGGGGAAGTTCAAACTGTGGTGCCTCCAGTTCATGTTGATACCAAAGTTGCTGTGGCCACTGCTTATATATGAAATAAGCACAAGTACAGTGGAAGCCATAGAGCAGAAGGTCAACAAGTTCATGAGAAAATGGCTAGGAGTACCACCAGGTCTGTCAGATGTAGCACTGTACTGCAAAAAGTCAAAACTTCTGCTTCCTTTCAAGTCAGTTGTTGAAGAGTACAAAGTTGGAAAGGCAAGGCTTGCAATGATGCTACGCGAGTCAGCTGATGACGTGGTTAAGTCCATTCAGCCCACACTGAAAACGGGAAGGAAGTGGAAAGTGGAAGAAGCTGTTGATGCTGCCCAAGAGTCACTCAAACTGAGGGAGGTAATCGGATACACACAAACGAATAGACGGGGATTTGGTCATGGAGACATCCGCTGGTGGTCCAAGGCATCAAGCAGGGAGCGCAGAGACATGGTAGTTCAGGAGATACGAGAAGCTGAGAATGATAAGAGGTTGCAAAAAGCAGTGCAGCAGGTCCAACAAGGCCAATGGACTACATGGGAAGGAGCCCTGCAGAGGTCCTTGACATGGAATGATATATGGCATATGGCACCTCTTAGGCTCAGCTTCGTTGTCAGATCACTGTATGACCTGCTGCCATCGGCCACCAACCTTGTGAAATGGGGAAAGTCGGATGATGAGCAGTGCCCCCTGTGCCAGGGGAGGCAGACACTTGAACACGTGCTCTCAGCGTGTAAGGTGTCATTAGGGCAAGGGCGATACACTTGGCGCCATAACAAAGTGCTAAATGAGCTTGCTGCGACAATAGATCTGGCAAGAATGAAGGCGAATAGCAAAGTCCGGCCAGACACCGCAAACACATACTTTCTGAGGGCAGGAAAGTCAGCACACCCCAAACCGAATAAACCTGGTAGCAGTTTACCATCTCTTCTTGATTGTGCAAATGATTGGGAGATGGCGGTAGACCTACCTGGACGAGGGGCATATCCAGAGAGTATCCGAAAATCGCGGAGACGGCCGGATATAGTGCTTCATTCTGCAGCAACGCTTCAGGTCATACTGATTGAACTGACCGTGCCATTTGAATCCAGATTAGATGAGCAACATTCGTTCAAAGCGGCCAAGTATAGTGATCTGGCCGCGGATCTGAGACACGATGGGTTCACTGCAAGGGTCATGGCTGTTGAAGTGGGTGCAAGAGGGCTTGTGGCTGCATCAGTGTATGATCTATTGAAACTGTTGGGGCTGAGGGGACAGTCGAGAACAAGGGCCCTGAAGAGGCTTAGTGAAACTGCCGAAAAGGCATCAGGCTGGCTGTGGAACAACCGCAATGGGGAATGGAGATCGTAACAATAAACGCTGCGGTACAGAAAACACCAGGAATTTTTCTAAGTCCACAATACGCTGAGGTTTGTGGTGGACTAGTGAACGGGCTGCGACTCAGGGGCGACAAGCGGTGTATACTATAAGGGGTGTCAGTATCAAAAGTCCAGTGGGGAACGCGCAGTGGCGACTCGTTGACTTCGCGCTGGTGTCTCAGTGTGTGCGACGGAACGAACGGAATAATTTGTCTTCTCTTTGTTACTTTCACAATTGCCTCCACGGCTGGCGGAGTTGTGGAATTTAAAGTTGCTACCATAAGTGAAATGGGTTCATTTTTGATGCAAGACAACAGGAAGCTGAGACGCTTGGGAGTCATGACCCAAGTGGGCCCGCCCCCCTTAGAGTGTAAAGGAGTATATAGGGCCGAAACACTTGTCGGACGGGGGGACTTCTTCTGTCTAAGCTGTGTCCGTCGGTCAGAGAATGGAATTCTTTGGCTGGAAATGTCAGGGTGAGCGTGGTCTCTGTTCCAGACATCTTATCACGGCTGTCCACAGCGCTCACATCCGCAGAGCTGTCAATGCTGTTTTCTTGTGAGATCACCCCGTTGGAGAGATCCTTGTTGTCATGGAAGGAGCTGTGAACGTCTCCAGAAACTGTGTCATTAGATGATGTGGTCGTGAACTTTCCTGGAAGACCAGATCTGACAGGGTCCGTCACAACAGGCATTGTATTATTTTCTGACTGTAGGGAAACAAGTAATTGTATTGTTAATACGAGATTTTTTTGTCCCTGCAACAGGCAGTAACCACCTGGCTAGCTTCATGTACAGATTTTAATTATTATATCTTGTCAATGAATCTAGACATAATTTTTAACATCATCATTTTCATTAACCTGTGCTGTGTAACAGGGTAGACTATTAAGTAGCTACAACTGTTAGCCTTATAGTAAAGTATACTGAAGCACATTAAAAACGCACCACCTGTATAATCCAGGAACAGAGTGTGAAATGTAAATATAAGTGTGTACAAGTTTACATATTTGGAATCTTTATTCATTTTCCTATGAATCCATGCTGGTCATTAATTTGTACATTTGATTGTTTTGAAATTCATTGCATTCTGTGCAGGCAAGGGAGAAAACCAAAAATACAAAAAAATGCACGTGCGTTATCCTGCTGGAGAAGCTGCAAGTCTGGATAAATTGTGAACGCAGGAGCAACCAGTGCATCCAGAACCTCATCTCGATATGTCACAGCATTAACATTTCCACGGAAGACGTGAAGAGGCAAGCGATGGTGAAAACTGAATCCTCCCCAAATGTGAATACTGCCACCTCGAAATCGGTTGACACAGCAATCTGCAAAGCGCTCTTCACACCGTCGCTAAATCCGCATACGTCCATCTGCAAAGGATATGTTGAATCTGTTCTCGTCTGTGAATAGGACAGCATTCAACTGCAGTCTAGTCCATCTGATATGTTGCTCTGCCCATTGCAGGCGCTGCTAACGATGTCTGTGAGTCAAGTTTGGCCCAACATAAGGTCGTCTTGCAGTAAGGCCGGTATCTCTGAGTCGTCGTATGACTGTCATTCGAGAGACTTGCCCATGTCTACCCACTATTGCTCTTGCTGTTTGACTTGCCGGGAGAGTCAATTCCTTAGGTGACTCAGCACAATATGACGATCTTGCGCAGGGGTAGTAACTCGTGGTTGGCCACTCCGAAGTCTATCCCGGGCACTGCCAGTGGTTCCGTAACGTTCATTGAGACGTACAATAGTGCTGTGGTGGCAATTCATCCTTCTGGCAATGGCCCGCGAGCTCATTCCGGTCTCCAACATACCAATGGCTCGTTGGCGGTCGTTTTTTCAGATAGTCGTGGCATTTCAAGCACATGTACTGGGTGTTTTGTCTCAACGGCCTTTTTATACCGAGTATACTGCCACAACGCGTACACATTTTCAGGGTCATAGCTGTTGAGAATCGTGTTGCACGTGTAATTTTCATCGTTTTCATGTAGTCTGTACACACACCAATGGGTTGAATCTTGCACTTTCCATTCCAGCAGCCATTCGCTCTCTACCGCATGGCAAACACGGGGAAATTCCATTCCCACACTTTTTTTTGCCAGCTTCTCGGCATCAGTATATATAATAGTGGTGCGTTTTTAATGTGCTTCAGTATATTTTATGAATGACTAGTTAGATAAATAAACTACTAGTCAAGAATCAATGACATCATCAGTCATGACACACATGAACCCATGATGTCATCAAACCTTGTGTGGCCTCCATACAAGTCAGACCGGAAAACATTTAGATTAGAGAGAACTTTAAACAATGGTTGGTCATCATCACATAGAAACAATAATGTTAGACTAGAGGATTCGTAGCTAGTTAGGTTAAAGATTATTTCAACAGTCCACTAGCCCCCAAGACCAATCATTAGAAAGTTTCCGGTCTTAACTCCAATAAGAAATACTTCCTCTGGCGAGCCATAGCACCAGACCAGTATAAAGACTGATGCATCTTAGTAACCAGTCAGAGCTTGAGACAGTTATCTCAAAGCTAGTGTCCAACCGAAGGTGTTATCTTTACCCTTTTGAGACGTGAAGACGTGTTTTTACCTACTGCTGTAACTTCTCAGGTTTGTGGTGTTAGCCTTAGCTGTTAGCTTAGGCTAGCCTTGTGACTTTGTTTAATCCAATTTGGTTTTAGTACCAAGAAAGATAGAAATAAGAATGTCCGCACCTATCGTGCCCGTGATTTTAATTGATCTAAACGAAGACTTAGAGGGAGGCATGCTACATAGACCAGGGACACTGGTAATTACGATCTCAGGGCAGCAGGCCAACAAGGCATCGTATTCTTTAATAGCCAGCATATTAGCTGGACCAGCCGGCGTCGGCCTGAGTGGCATCGCCACATTGTACCGCTTCGCGGGCCCTTATAAGTGGTATGCCACGTTAACAGCAGCAGCTCAGCTGAAGCACTACAAGGGCCTGCACGGAAAAAGATTGGAGTGGACCAACCCTCAGATGAGCATTCAGATTGAGCATCATGACAAGGAAAGATCCAAAGGCGTGCTGCATTGGATGCCGCCCACGATGAAACCCGAGGCAGTAAAAAGAATAGCGGCGGAAGTGTCGGGAGATAAAGACGTAGAAGTGTACAGGATCAAAAATGCCCACGACATGTGGAATTTCCAATACCGACCATCCGAACATAGGATACCGCACTTTGTGCACTTGAAAGCAGCCGAGGACAAAGTACTAAGAATATGGGTGTCCTTGCCCGGAAGAAGAATACAGTGTGCGGTGTGTGGGCAGGATGACCACTGGGTCAGCCAATGCCCTAGGAAGCGGGCGCCACCCCACCAGGTCAAGAAAATGAGGGAGGAAGAAACAGCTGTCGAAAAAACACCAGCAGAGCAGAGCAGAGCAGACGAGCTCCCTACCCCGGATGGCCCAGATGCCAGTGAGGGTGATGGATATTCAAAAGTTATAAATAACAAGAAGGAAAAAAAAGAAATCAATAGAAAAAGATTCCTGCTCCAGGCAACAGAGCCTGTGAGGTCAAAAGAAGTAAAACGTAGTGACAGCAAGTCGCCGAGCAAGCGCTCCCCTAGCCAAAGAGACTTGCCACCATCACCCAGGGCGCCTACGCCAGAGCCCTCCCCGAGAGAGAACTTGTCGACACCTGTCGCCGACGAGCATGTGATGTCAGCACCTAACAGCAGAAGATCATCACCAACAAGACATGAGGTTTTAGAGGCGGCGACGCCGTTCAATACGCAAACCTCCTCCTGTTGGGCGGCAACTACAGAAGAGGACGACATGGAGGCCATGTTGTCCCAAGCAGATATCTTCATAGATGGACACGCCTTTTGAACATGTGAGTGAATGAGTTTACTACTAGAAGTTCTTTCCCCGTGCACTGAGGCCCAGTGCAGACAGACCTGTCCAGTTCCCAAGTATAGGAAAGCCTTGGTTGCACCTACAACAAGAACAGACAGTGAGCTGCCGGTGTCCGGAGAAATGAACGTTTTTCCTTTATTTCATAGTGATGTAATTTTAAAAGTAAAACGTGTAAACAACTATAGTTTAGGGAGTGTGTATTATTATTATTATTTAAGAGTTGTGCTTAATGTAAGTAGTTCTTTGATGTTTTTGCTTTTACACACAAACACACACTGCACGCACCCTTAAATGCGCACAATTGTAATTAAGCAGCCAACCCTCCCCCCCTGTCAAGGCGGGAAGGTCTGACGGTGCGGCTTTGCCTTCACCTGGCCCGAACTATCAAGGCAATTTGACGAATAGCCAGTCCTCAGTCACTATCCAGTCTAGCAACCAAGAATTTAGGTTAATCGGTCAGCCCTCATGCACTGATTGGTCTAACAATGTAAACACGAATGTGTCGAGCGGCCTATTTAAGACAGAAGGCGGTCAGCCCACAGTCACCCCTCTGGTGTGTAAACCATGTGCAAAAAGTGACCAGCCTATCACTTTGCCTATTACAACCCCTAAAACACATGATAAACCATCAACTAGCGCTTTGTTGAATATTTCACCTGTAACGGGTAGCCAGCCTCAGACCACTACTCTGCTTTTTAATTCAAAAAAGACGAACGGTCCAGTCCCCGTTTTGTCAAATAATTTAGATATGGCAAGTGCCCACTCTGCCACTTTGCCAGGTAGACAGTTTGCAACAAGTGGCCAACCCTCAGATACCACTTTGTCAAGCAGCCTAGTTCTAATATCCCTCAATATCAACGGTTTGAGGAATAAGCTAGAGCACATTATCAAACTGATTAAAAAAGATAAACATAATTTTTTGTTCTTGCAACAGACAGGGATTACGTCCGGCGTTTCTGCCAGTCGGATTGTAACTAGATTAGGACTTAAACACGGCCGGTTCGCCCTAGGCCACAGGCATAGTAGTGTCGCCATCTTACAAATTAACGAAGATTGGGACACAGTACATTATAGGACAGACGGTTGTGGCAGAACCGTCATAATTCAAATACAGAGCAAACACAATAAACATGACACGCACACGCTTATTAATATATACGCACCCGCAGTAGACACTGTCCAACCCAAATTTTACGACGGACTGTATGACACTATAGATAAGCACTACAAAGGAACTAGAATAGTGTTAAGGGGAGATTTTAACTGTGTTTTGGCCAATTTAGACAGTAGTTCCTTAGGCCCCGTATCTCAGAGAAAGAAAATTCAAATACCCCTATCAATACGACATTTACAACCCATTCTTGACAAACATGACCTAGTAGACGTTTACAGAAAACTACAACCGAACACACAAGCTTTCACATTTCACGACAAGACAAACCCATATTTTAGACAGGCCTCAAGACTGGACAGGTTCTACGCATCCAATAATTACAATATACACAAAACTTACCATATAAAAAACACGCTTAAATTTACAGATCACCAAGCAGTATACACAGTTCTAAGTACGGGACACACATATACAAAATGAAAGAGATCCCCGCATTGGAAATTCAACAATAACTTGCTAACAAATACCTTCTTCACAGATACAATAACACAACTCATTCAGGGTTACACACAGGATATCCCCAATAACAACATTGCAGAATATTGGGACCTGCTAAAAAAACACAATAAGGGACAGAACACAGACTTTAGCAACAACAATACATAGGGCTTTTAAGAGGGAACAAAATATATTGGAAGACGCAATAAGTTTAACTAAACAGATAGACAAATCTAACCCACACATTCACACTTTAGAAGAGAAATTAGACCTGTACAAACAACACACATACCAAGGGGCTCTCCTTAGGTCAAAATTAAATACTATTACACAAGAAACACCCAGTAGACAATATTTAGCGATTGAACAAAATGTACAACACAGTAGGCAGATTCAGGAAATATTTGACATGAATGGGAAACAACAGACAGAAGACATTAATATTAGACACGCTTCTTTTGAATATTACACAAAATTATACGCTAAAGAACCAACTAACGTAAACATACAGGATAAATTTCTACACTACACAAAACGTTTAAGTGATGATGAGAGCAAGAAATTAGACGAAACTTTAACTTTAGAAAACTTAAGGGAAGCGATCAGTACTTTCCAGAAAAATAAATCACCCGGCCCAGATGGGTTAACGGCAGAATTTTACTTTTCCTTTTTCCCAATTTTAGGCCCCCTTTTAATTAAAGTGTTTGAGGAAGCCTTCCAGAAAGGAGAGCTTCCGAATAGTTTAAATGAATCCTTTATTACTTTAATACCTAAAGATAATGCTGACAAAAAGTCAATCAAAAATTACAGGCCTATTTCGCTTTTAAATACTGATTATAAAATCTTGGCCAAAGCTCTCACTCTGAAACTTAAATTATTCATGGAGAACTTGATACACGCTGACCAACAATGCAGTGTACATGGTAGGAACATTTGTAGACATACACACTTCATAAGGGATTTGATTACATACACGCACGATAGACAGTGTCAAAGTGCAATACTATCATTAGATCAGGAAAAGGCCTTTGACAGAGTATCACACTCCTTCTTACATAAAACGTTACAAGCAAACAACATAGGGGAATACTTTAGAACATGGATAGAAATCTTATACAAAAAACCCCATAGTAAAATATTAATTAATCACAGTTTAAGTGACGCAGTTAGGCTGACAAGATCGGTGAGACAGGGGTGCCCTTTGTCTCCCCTGTTATACGTTTTAACACTAGAGCCAGTGCTGGAAAAAATAAGACAAGATGTAAACATCACGGGGACTTTTATACCCGGGAAAGGGGAAAGAAAATCATTAGCGTATGCTGATGATACTTTATTCCTCCCAGCAACTGTAGATTCCATAAGAAAGATATTAGAAACCTTTACAGAGTTTGGATACGCTAATGAATCCAAACTAAATATTAAAAAATCTAGTTTAATGGGATTAGGCAAATGGGCAAACAAGACGGATTTCCCCTTTCAGTTAACGCAAGTTAATAGAATCAAAATTTATGGGATAAATTATTCCTGCAACCCTTATGACCCCAATACAGAAACATGGGTAAAGTTAGTAGATAAAATTCAAAACATGATAGAGAAATATAAATACAAGACAGCTACTATTTTTGGGAGAAGCATCATAGTGAACTGTTTCATTATGTCTAAAATTATATATACAGCAAATATCCAAATTATGCCAAAGTCAGTGGTAACTAAAATAAATGTTTTGATTAGGAATTTCATTCTTAGGGGTACTTTTAAAAGTATTAAACATTTAACCCTAATACAGCCCAAACATAAAGGAGGGATAGCCTTACAAGACATCAACACTAAAATTAAAGCTTTAAGGATTAAATATATAGGGGAGATAATTAAAAACCCAAATTTGTACCCCTTAGCACATTATTATATCGGACTTAGGCTAATTAAGTTACACAAACTAGAAAACAACCAACCACATTCCTTTGACACCCCACCACTTTTTATAGGATATGCATAGAAAATCTAAAAGGGAATGAACAGTTAATAAAACAAGACACTAAACTCATATACAAACTTTTAGTAGGAGCACAGGAACCCCACTTAGGTACACGAATAAAACGGGGGTACAACATCACAATGGATTACACACAGAGTTTCGCAAACATTCACGCAATAGACATCAAGCCACAAGCCAAACAAGTTACATTTAGATTACTGTACAGTTTAACACCTATCATGAGCAAGCATTCAGCAATGAAAGCAGGCAAGGCGCAACCAAGGTGTAAACTGTGTAGTAACAATGCAATAGAAACAGAAGACCACTTGTTTTACACATGTGGAACAGTGGTCCCTACAATAAACAAACTAAGAACACTAATAACTTCCAAAACACCGCATTCGCTCAGCATGTAGGCAGTACATGACGGCATACTTTACGACAGTAGAATATTTTCACAGATATACGAACAAATAACACAAAACATAATAGAACAGATTTGAAACTTTTGTGTTGTTGTTTAAATACTTAAACCTTTATTGACCTTTCATTTGTCATGCAAAGCAAGGTAGCTTTGCTTGTAAATATTTCACGTCATGTAAAAATCATACTTGAGTCCTTTGGGTCATCATGCAAGGCAGGTTGCTTTGACTGTAAATAACCTTTATTATATACGTCTTCGAATTCCGGTTCAAGATGTCCGACACAGTTTGTAATTCGAGATTTTGGAGTTTTTTCCCGCTTTACTGCAGTTTTTCGTAAGTGATTGACTTGGTACGAGCCATTGGGTTCATGTGAGGAGACTTCCCCCATGTTTTGTGCTACATGCAATGTCTGCATGTTGCGTATATACCTGAATGAGGGCATGATTTTGGAATGTTCAGCTAACGACACTGTCAGCCATCTTGTCATGTCAGAAAATTCTGTTCACAAAAAGATTACGTGTACTTTCTTCACATGCTTTACTATAATGGCGTCATCAACAAATGTCTTCACTTCGTATAAAGCATGTAGTCTTGGTTGACAATCCACCTAAGAGAAGGACAACTTCACACAAACCCAGGTAGGAAAGACTCGTTAGTCCAGAAAGATAGCTCTCATAGGAGAGACAACTCTGATGTAAAACAACTGCTGCCTTGTAGGAAGGTCACGGAAAACCGGAGGCTAGGGAAGCAGTCCCGAACAAATGCATGCTGAAGACGGATGCACTGGGCCGCAAGGCGCACAACATAGTGCAACGCAAACCGCCATGAGATGACAGACACAGATATGACTCAACGAGATAGTGCTCGACCCAAGGAGTCCCGCCAGGTGGGAAGATTGCCGGACTCCCTGCCTCGAAGGGGTCCACCCAAGGCTACTGGTGGTCACTTATCTCTGCATCGTACAGCCAGGGCGCAGAATATTAGAGAAAATGAGACTGGACAAAACACCCAGGAAAGAACACTAAATATACTCCAATGGAATGCAGAAGGTGTCCTAAGGAAGAAACTACCGCTCACAAAAAAAACTACATGATGAGCAAATTGATATAGCCTGCCTACAAGAAAACACACCTAAATACAAACCACAGATTTTCTGTAAGAGGATATGAAACCCTCCGGCTTGATAGAGAGGGACACAAGGGAGGAGTACTCATGTTAATCAGAAATTCCTTGCCTAGCAGAGAACTTTCTGTTGCTACAAACGGTCAGGCGGAAATTATAGGAGCTGATATCACGATAGATGATCAGACCGTTAGAGTATACAACCTATATGCCCCCCCAGATAAAGATCTTTCATTAGCCACAATGGAGATTAGGCCACCAACTGCCTAGTTGTTGGTGATTTCAACAGCCATTCAGAAAGGTGGGGTTACACAAAGGCTGATACCCGTGGCATTGAGGTAGAGGACTGGGAGATTGACTCAAATCTACAACTCATCAATAGAGCAGATGATACACCCAGCTTCTACTCAAGAAGATGGCAATCGACCTCGACACCCGACCTTGCCTTCTCAACAGGAGACATCAACCATAAGATCGAACGCTTTGTGCTCATCCAATTGGCGGGCAGTGACCACAAACCGATCAAATTAACGATCAATATGGAACATACACTCCACCTCCATAAACCATTACCCCGCTGGAACTACAAAAAGGCCAACTGGAACAAGTTCTCAGCACTGACTGATGAATACTGTGGTTCCATAAACACCCAAAACAAAAGAATTGGAGAAATAGTTGACGGATTTAACAAAGCAGTTCTGAAAGCTGCCCTGGAATCAATACTAAGAGGGGCGAGGAAAGATTATAAGCCGTACTGGACAGAAGAACTCAATGAACTGGAAGAACAGGTAACAGAGGCCAGAGATGTAGCAGAACAGGTCAAAACAGTTGAGGCAAACATCGCCTACAAAGCTATCTCTGCAAAATACAGGAAAATGTTAAACTGTTCAGCCAGAAATAGTTGGATCAAAACAACAGAAAGTCTTAACCTCGATAAAGATGGAAGAAAATTATGGAGGCTCGCCAAAGTCTTAAATAATGAGGAATGCAAAAATAAGGAAATAGCCCTACAACAAAATGAAAAAATACTCACAAAGAAAGAGGCAGCTAATGTTTTTGCTCAAAAATTCTCACTTGAGAGCCAGATAAATATTCACACTGGACAGAAAACAGGAAATTTCCAAAGAGCAAGAAATTTACCAAAATATACCAACTGTTCCAGAAGAGCATATGACAACAAACCTCACCATGAGAGAGCTAGAGGCAGCCATCGTATCCCTTAAGCAAAGAAAGTCACCTGGAAAAGACAGGGTAACAAATGGCATGCTTAAAGAGCTAGGGCCTAAGGCCAAGAAAGTACTCCTCAAGATTATGAACTATAGCTGGAAGCGTGGAATAGTACCACAAGCCTGGAAAGAAGCAATACTAGTTCCAATCCCCAAAAAGGACAAAGACCGAATGGACCCCAACAGCTACAGACCCATCAGCCTTCTAAGCTGCACGGGAAAGCTTATGGAGAGAATGATCAATACCAGATTAAGCTGGCACCTCGAAGAAAAACAAATTTTACTGCACCAACAGGCAGGCTTCAGGCAACATAGGTCTACAGAGGACCAAGTCACCTACATTGCACAGGAAATCGAAGATGCTTTCCAAGAAAGAAAGCACACTTTAGCAGTCTGGGTAGATATGGAGAAAGCATTTGATAAAGTTTGGAAAGATGGGCTAAGAGTTAAAATGCTTAAATATGGAGTCTGTGGAAGAATGTATAACTGGATCAGCAACTATCTAACAAACAGAACAGCTAGAGTGCAGGTGCACGGGCAGTTAAGCAAAAAGACTACAATGGAACATGGAGTTCCACAGGGTGGGGTCCTTTCCCCAACACTCTTCCTCATATATAAATGATATAACAGAAAACATCCACAAGAATGTCCACAACTCCCTCTACGCTGATGACCTGGCCATGTGGACTTCAGAACAATACATCTCCACAGCAAGAGTGCGCATGCAGGATTCACTGCTAGCCCTTGAAAGTTGGTCCAAAAAGTGGTTGCTCAAAATAAATGAACAAAAAACTACACACACTATTTTTACCTTGTCAAATAAACCACAGCAAGCAAAGCTGCAATTAAATGGACAGGCAGTACGAGGAGATGAAACACCAACATACTTAGGAATCACACTAGACCGCCGAATGACATGGAAATCACAGATTAACAAAATACAGCTAAGGGCAAAACTTCGCATGGCCATCATGAAAAAGTTAGCAGGTACCACATGGGGTGCTGATGAGAATATCCTCAAAAATCTGTACACAGGCAGAGTCAGACCTGCTATGGAATATGGCATCACA